>OW240920.1:83830101-83974275 GCA_933207985.1 Pelobates cultripes
ACAGACACACACACACCGTGACAGAGACACAGACACACACACACCGTGACAGAGACACACACACACACACCGTGACAGAGACACACACACACACACCGTGACACACAGACACAGACAGACAAATGACACAGACACACTCACACTGACATACATAATTGCTACCTGTGTGCTGGCATGGGGTGCTCTGATGGCGGCCGCATGGGGGAGCTGGCTGTTCTGTCTCTGCTCCCCCTACCCAGTGCACTGCTTAATGAGACCGGGGCCGTAATATGACATCATATTCCGGCCCCGGTCTCATTAAGCGGCGCGCTGGGGAGGGGGAGCAGAGACAGAACAGCCAGCTCCCCCTGCGGCCGCCAGAAGAGCTCCCTCTGCGGCCATAATATAAAATAGGTAAAAACACAAGAAATTCCTTACATATATTTACACCTTATATATAAATTTTGTGGAAGATTCAGATGTTACAGGTCTCCAAGTGGTTGTTGAAAAAATAAATCTCTGCTGTATAGTCCAACATCCTCATTATATATCTCAAACTAATTGTTTCTAAAAACCCCTGGATGGGGTTTGGCCTGGCAGTTTATTGCCCACTCCATATTTTCTTAAATAATGTTGTCCTTTGAATAACCCAAAGTCAGAGAATACCCACCAATACCTTTTACGAAGCCCTATGTCCAGCTCTGGTGATAGTTATCTAGTCGTTTTATGGCTTAGGCCTGGTGTAAGATCAAAGCCTGCAATAAATGTTATCCAAACATGTACAAAAACAACTCATAACCTATATACACTGCCAACTCATGTTTTGGTATGACAGTCATATTTATTTTAAAAACGATTATTTACTACCTATATCGGGCGTGTTCTAAAAAACGTAAATATCTGGGTCTACATGTTTCATTTGGAATTTAAATCAATAGAACTTACTTTGCCGAGGCAGGGGTACTTCACCATAAAAGACTGAGAAACACTTGTCTATGACACAGTAGAACATAATGAGGGGGAGGGGGAGCAGAGGGGGGCATATCTTAAAAATAAATTTAAAGCGGAGAATGTCTGTTTGTACTGTCATCATTTTATCTAGTTTCTGCGAACATCTAAAGTAGTTAATGGTGCACGATAGGCACCCAGACCACTTAAAAACAACATTGCAGGGTTAAGACCACTTGTAATGGCTTCCTTCCAAACAGCCAGTACAGGTGCTTCCTGGCTTCTTAAGGAGTTTAATTTGGTGAAAAGATGTTGGACGTCGTCATGCTTTGAATTAATGCACGCATGGCACATTAGGTTCCCCTATTGGTGTGATGTCGCTGGAGGAGGAGTCCAACTGGTTTTTAACCCTTTATTCACCAGGGGCGGAACCACAGATAAAGGCAGAGGAGCACTACAGCATTAGAAATAGTTTTGTGTTCCTACCGCTATAGCGTTTTTTAGAAAAGAAAGAAAAGCTAAGGACTTAACTAGTTTCTAAAACGTAAGCTCAATATGTACCATTTTTTTTAATGCTCTATTGACTGTGTTTTATAGAATATACTGTTGAACTAGAAATTATTTAAAAAAAATAAATAAAATAAATGTCAAATTGTACTTGCAATCAAAACCTGTTTCAGTAAAAAATATTTTTCTTTTGCCTTAGATATTTGTAATATTGCTTTGAATTTCCAATAATGTTTTATATATTCTACAACACAATGTTACAATTTTGTATCATGTTTTTCTTATTTTGTTCTTATTACAGGTCCAGGGTCAAATAAAAATAAGAAAAAAGGTAAGTTGTAATTACTATTTTATATAGTTGTGAGTTTTTAGATGTTTTCTCTATTTTGGAAGCATATTCCTATTAATATTTTTCTAAGCGGGTTATCAGTCTGTTTTGATTATTTATGAGCAGTTTAAAGCATAGACGCAAACATTTTGGAGGACCATACATTTTTCATAATGCACTCATACACATTCATTTGTCAATGTATGCAATGCAAAAAGTCCTGCAAAAAAAAAATACAAACTTTTGTTTGGATTCAAGATTACTTGTGTCGTCCTTTAATTTTGCAAATCATTATATGACACTGTATCCAATGCCAAATTGTTCCTTTTGTCCTTTGTGTTGGTGTATATTGTCAGTGCTTTCTGATGGCCTCCTGGCAATAGACTTAGACCTTCTTTCAAGTGCTTCTTTGTAGGGATCGACCAATATTGATTTTTTTTTTTTTTGTGAACTTTCAGGCCGATAGCCGATAATTTACCGATATTCTGTACATTTACAATTTAAAAAAAAAAGTTTATACACAAATCTACTGAACATTTTATTTAGCAATTTTTGTTTTTTATTAAGGTAAATGCACAAAATATACATGTCACTGTGTTTTTTGTTTTTGTTTTCAAGAATATATGTGTGTGTAGTGGATGCAGTAAGAGTATTTGACTAGTGAATGCAGTGTGTGTTTGTGTAGTGTATGTATGTGTGTAGTGGAAGCAGAGTGTTTTGTTGTGTAGTGTGTGTGTATATAGTGAATGCAGCGTGTTTATGTAGTGTTTGTCCTGTGAGTTTGTGTAGTGTGTATATAATGAATGCAGAGTGTGTGTATTTGTGTAGTGTGTGTTTACATTCATTACATACACACACTGCACAGTGTGTGTTTGTTCAATGTGTATATAATGAATGCAGTGTGTTTGTGTAGTGTGTATGTAATAAATGCAGTGTGTTTGTGTAGTGTGTGCATGTGATGAATGTGTGTTTGTGTAGTGTGTGCATGTGATGAATGTGTGTGTTTGTGTAGTGTGTGCATGTGATGAATGTGTGTGTTTGTGTAGTGTGGGCATGTGATGAATGTGTGTTTGTGTAGTGTGGGCATGTGATGAATGTGTGTTTGTGTAGTGTGGGATGAATGTGTGTGTTTGTGTAGTGTGGGCATGTGATGAATGTGTGTGTTTGTGTAGTGTGGGCATGTGATGAATGTGTGTGTTTGTGTAGTGTGGGCATGTGATGAATGTGTGTGTTTGTGTAGTGTGGGCATGTGATGAATGTGTGTGTGTTTGTGTAGTGTGGGCATGTGATGAATCTGTGTGTTTGTGTAGTGTGTGCATGTGATGAATGTGTGTGTTTGTGTAGTGTGTGCATGTGATGAATGTGTGTGTGTAGTGTGTTTGTGTATTGTGTGTATGTAATGAATGCAGAGTGTGTGTGTCTGTGTAGTGTGTGTGTGTGTGTAATGAATGCAGAGTGTGTGTGTTTGTGCAGTGTGTGTATGTAATGAATGCAGAGGGTGTGTTTGTGTAGATATGTTAAGTGTGTAAAATGGGGGGGGGCGCACTTTTTATTTTTTTTTAACTTTAAATGTTTTTTTTTTTTATGTTTTAGCCCCCTCCCTGCTTCTTACTTGGCCAGGGAGAGGGGAATATGGCATTCCCTGGTGGTCCGGTAGCATGGCCTGTGCAGTGGGGGCCCGCAGCAAGCGCTTACTTACCTTCCTGTCACCTCCTCTGTCAAACTCTCGCAGCCTGCGTGCCGCGCGGAGCATTGCCATTGTAACCCGTGGCAACGCTCTGCTGGCCGCGGGACTTGTGAGAGTTAGACAGGGGAGCTGAAGGGAACTGCTGGGAAGGTAAGTAAGCGCTTGCTGGGCCTCCAGGACCCTCATGGCGGTCCTGGTCTGCGGTATTGGCTGATACCGATATTGAAATTTCTGAAAATACAGAATATCGACCGATAATCAGTCGACCCTTACTTCTTTGCATTACTTTGGAGACAAGTCATTGTATGTGATTATCCTGCATGTTATATTTTGAATTCGAAACTAATCACAGGGGACATGGCACAATAAGACTGCATTTTTGAATATGACAGATGCACTTCCAGAGAAGTGTCCGTTACGCATTCCTTCAGCTCACTGAATGCTATTTTAGCATTTTGCTTGTGTGAATAATACAGCGACCATATGAAAAACGTACCTACGCTGCACTTCTCATGTTGTGGCAATTTGCCAATCCATGATCCACTCTGCATTTTCACCATCAGTGTGTAGGTACACATGTGCTGTCCCTACAGCACTGAGTGTGTTAACTAATTCACATATTTTGACAGGCAAGCAGGTAATAGAAAATAAACTCTGAATATTTAAAAAAATAAATAAAAAAAAATTGCCACAACCTGTAGCTATGTCCTGCCAAGGCAAAACATGTGCTCTTTTTTTTTATTTTTATTTTTTTATTCTTTATTCTTTATTTTGGTGTGTGAGTAAAAACATGCTTGTAAAGCCACGACAGCTATAACAAGCCCAATGATAACAATATCAATATCAACTAGCATAGCATACAGCGTGACAGCACAATTTTTAAAAAATTTTTTTAAAGAGTTTCAGGCTCGAATATAGAGTTTTTAACGTAGGAGGAAAGTAAAAGACATGCTATGTTACTTAATAGGAGTAATCTACAAGTAGACAAAATTCCCTAGGAGGCTTTCACAAGCTCGTGTGCCAAGTGTGTGGGAGAAATCCAGACTAAACAATGCTAAGGAGCATTAGGTTTGCCAGAAAGAGTCCAGCAACTTGTGGTATCTGCCCTCTCTTGCTTAGATCGGGAGTTCAGTCAGCCGATGCCTGCTGAGGGTACAGGATAATTCTGCAGCCTAGTGAGGCAATGCAAACCTCTGGGCCCAGCTGCCGTCAGACAGGGTAGGTCAGCTTGTAGGGTCAGGATATGGATCAGGACGAGGCGTTGCAGATCGCTGGTTTTGGAACCTATCAGATGGAGTAAGTAGGCTTATCGGGTCTGGTAGCTTTGCGGAGCTTGATACCTTTGGTGTCTTGCATTAAGCCCCAGCAGTTTCTGTTTCCGCTGCGACTTGTGCCGATATGGAGTGCACATCCTGGTCCACTGCTGAGGTGAGGTCTGCCCTCCAGTTTGCGAATAGAGCATCCAGCTTAGTTAGCATTTCAGAGTCAGTGGGAAGGGGGAGACACGTGGCGTCTGCCATGCTGGGTTTGTTGATGAGTCGTGAGCTTGTTTGTGTGGCTTCATCTCGTACCCCCTTTAATTCAGATTTGCTACCCAGGCGTGGACCGTGATCACACCATACGGTCCGGGGGAACTGAACTCTCACTCGATTTGAGTAGTTGCCATGCAGCGCCGGGCTGGGAGATTGGCCGCCTCTCCAGCCCGGTACACACTAGACCTCATGTTGCTAAAAGTGTCACTTGTAGGCTCCAGTCAGGTCTCAGACCGCCGTATCGGTTCATAAGCAGATCAGAAGTCTGGTGGGTCGTTGGCTGTCAACTTGTTCGAGCTGTATGGGACTAGAGAAATCGTTAATTGCGCAGATTACTGAGGAGCTCAGTGAAAAAACATCTCTCCTCCATGTTAGTCAGACCATTACATTTTATCGATAAACTATGCTTGCAGATTTACTAGCAAATGTATAGAACGGGACAAAAACCTATTAAACCCCTTAAGGACACATGACATGTGACATGTCATGATTCCCTTTTATTCCAGAAGTTTGGTCCTTAAGGGGTTAAAGATGTTTTTTCTCCCACCTGGAGAAATCCGTATATCAGCATAAACTCACTAAAACTAAAGATTTGTTTGACAAGGGAAAGCAGAAAAGAGATGGACCATAGGCGGTCATTTTGCTCTCCACACATAGCAGCCACTGTGCATGCACTGTGGCTTCTGTAGTATCTCTCTGGCCAGTGCTGTCATTGATGGGCTTTACAGTATAGGAACATATGCCGGCAATAAAGTCAGCGTGTTGGTGTCACAGAGGGGGTTTGACACTTACCCAAGCAGGGCAAATTAAAGAAAGAGGCCAGACAAAGAATAGGTGGGTGTTGTAACACCAACCTCTGTGAGTACATAGCTTTGCTAATTAGTGGGTGAGGTAAGTTGTAACAGGTTCCCTTTAAAGTTGAGGGCATGGCAATTTTGGTTTGTAAAGCCATTTACATATACTGCACATAATGCCTTATATATTCATGAGTGCACCCCTCCCCCCCCTGGTTTGTCATAAAAGTGATTATATTTAGCATTTTAAGAATAAATTAAAGCCACGAGGAGATGAAAGATCTATTCATCTCTGAACTCAAGGATGTTGAGATGAGAGGAGGACAGTTTGTCTGAGACAGTGCAGAGCACAACAAAGCATAAAATGGCAGCTGCGCAGACAGATATCTGCGATCCATTTATTCCTTTAATGGCATGCAAATAATAGTGTTCTGTTCATAAAGGCAATAAAGTAACATAAACTCACAAGTGCCAGATATTTGGTCATGCAAACTGTTTGTTAATGTGAAGCAGAATGAATCTCATTATAAAGAAGAAAACCAACTTGCACCCTTAATATATAATAAATATGAGCAAGTGTGAAATGAAGTCATTTTACACATACTGATATATTATTAATGGCATGTAATCAAACAACTGTGAGTTGCTCATTAAAATAAGACATTGTTCCAGTTGACTGTTGCTTATGATGGAAAGCAATGCAGTAACCTTACTGAACTGTAGACTACAGTATATACCATCTAAATCATAGGTGCCCAAAAGGTTCATGATGCTTTGAAATTCTAAAGACAGGGAAAAACGTCATGGGAAATTAATTCTTTCATCATTTGGAGATCTTCTTTGGGCACCCAGATCTAATTGTTTGCATGATTTAAATGAATAAACAAACCCATGTATTGCTTTGAAAAGCATGTTTGCTTTGGTTAATAAATATTTAAAGCGGCACTATGATGCTCTAATTACCTTTTCCCACTTACTTACTTCTCTTTCTTTTTTTAAATTTGTCATCTATTCCTGACTAATCCACCGGCAGTTGCACCATCGGGGGTCTTTGCAAATTCTGCAAAGTCCCTGGACAGTGACAGTGCCACTTTAACATTAATCATCCACTATTCAAATATTTGTGGTTTGGTTTTTACATTACCAATAACTGGTGTTGACGTGCTCTAGCACTCACAGCGATTCACTGCCTTCCAAGGTAGATTGAACAGGTTTGAACCAACTATGCTTTTTAAGTGATAAGGAGATTTCTCAATTTTGACAAACAGCTTGAAAATTGTCTGTCCACAAACAGGTAGGCAACAACCGAAGACTAATTAGCCACTTAAATGGACTGCAGTTTATGACTCCATCACTGCTGAGGGAATTATCAACTATGCTCCCCCATATCTGTATTCCCTAAGACCCCAAAAAGCGGTCGCTGCACTCAGTCCCTCGCTAGTGGTTACCCTAAAATCACTTGGCATCTTCAAAGGGACTGACTGGGGCTGTCGTAGAGGAAAATCAAAACTTAAAATTCTATATCCTGACACTATCACAGTTGCTCCACCACCCTGTTTACCTGCAAGTCCAATTGAAGTGATTCAACCTAGAAGCCACAAACACCGCACTATCAAATAAAGGAAACCTCTTTGTGTGATCCCCATTAGAAGACACACTGTTTCCAAAGTACAGAGCAAAAACACAGAATCCCAAGAGTCCTATCAAATCAATCCTGTGCAATGCCAGATCAATAAGGAACAAAACAGATATTATTTCTGACCTTATTGAAACATGCGAATTAGCGTGCATTACAGAATCATGGCTAGATGAAAATGCAGGGCCTATTCGAGAGGCAGCTATTCCAGGTAATTACACAGTGTTATAAAATGTGCATACTTTCATCTGAAAAACATAGCCAGGATACAACACTTAATTCCACCGGATGATATGCCAACATTAATCCATGCATTTATATCCTCTCGGCTAGATTACTGCAATGTACTTTACTTTGGCTATCCAGAAAAAGAACTCCATCGCCTTCAGACGTCATCGCCAAACTACTGACCAATCAAACTCGCTCCTGCCACATACCATCTGTTCTCCACTGCCTGCATTGGCTTCCAATTAAACGGCAAACATATTTTAAAATTGGACTGCTAACCTTCAAAGCCTTAAACAATCAAGGCCCACAGTACCTGAAAAAGCTCCTGACACCCTACATTCCATCCCGTTCACTTCGGTCAGCCAGCAAATCCATCCTGTCAGTGCCAAGAATAAAGACAGACTCCAGGGCTTTCAGCCATGCTGCCCCTACCTCCTTGAACTCTTTACCGTGCGCAATCAGAGAGGCAACGTCCTTACAGACTTTAAAAAAAAAAAAGCTAAAGACCCACCTCTTCCATCAGGCATTCAGTCCGCTCATCTGACCTTCAGAAACTCCTAACTTTTATGTCTTTATGTTTGTATACTTGTAAAGTGCTTTGAGTCTCACAGGGAGAAAAGCGCTATAAAAATCGCAAATTATGATGCTTAAAATCTCCCTCCCTTACTGTAAATTAGGTTTCTTACAAATGTGGGAGGTGGCATATAATTATGCTGTGACTTCTGCAATCATCGTTTTAGGTGATGATTGAGGGTAGGTCTCTAACATGCCGATAGGCAAACTTTTAGGTTTGTTTTATGTTTTTTTTTTATTTTTATTTTTTTGGTAGGTTTATTGATTGGTTTTCAGAGCAGAAATGTCCATGGATCTGATGCAATTGGTTTATCAAGAGCCATGGCAAACGCAATGCTTTATTTCCAGAAAGGCTTGAGTTTTAGATTCATTATCGATTTTAAAGTAATTTTCCAGACCGTCATATCCTCTCCAACATTTGTTTATCAAATGGAGGTCATTTAATCAGAGCCTTGTCCTTAGTAAAATAGTGTACCCTTGCCTTACGTGTAATATGCCCACAATGGAATATGTTGGCATACCTGCATCATATATGCAACTATGGTAGCATGACCACACTTTTCCAATACATGTGCACATTCATATATACTTACAGACATATGCACACACTTGTACACTCATCCCTGACTTACATACAAGCATAATGGCATACCACACTATCCCAAAACGTATACACAGACATACTGGCAAGCTCTCAAAAAATCAGTAATGGAATGAATAACAACTAGGATTATTCATCCTAGTTATAAAAAAAAACAAAAAAAAAAACACATATGAGTTGCTACACTAAATATATGAATACAGCAGCCGCAAACTCAAAACAAGCAGCCCCCAACACCTTGTGATAATTTAAAAGTGAGTGGTTGTGTGTGTGTTTTGTATGTATATATACACAAAGTGGGTGATAGCTGTGCTAAATCTAGTGGTCGATATACATACATCTTCTATAGAGATGATATTCTCGTGACATGTAGGGAGCAAAAACACAAAGAGTGAAAATACGACCATAGTGGAATTCTAAGATCTTAAGATATAAAGCACTTTTTATGAGTGCCAGGAGGTTCTTTAGCTTAATGGGACACAGTAGGCACCCAGACCACTTCAGCTAATTGAAATAGTCTGGGTGCTGTGACCCTTTTGAACTTAGTGCTCAACAGAGAGCCACTGGAAGGCTCCTGGAATCCAAACTGACTTTTGGTTAGTTATCTGACGCTGGACGTTCCGCATGGACCTCCAGCGTGAGATTTTCCCCATAGGAAAGCATTGAATAATGCTTTCCGATGGGGAGGTCTAATGCGCCCGCGGCCATTATTGCACGTTAGGTCTTCCCTGCCGGCCAACATCGGCGGGGGAAGAGTGTGGTCGGAGCCTGACCCAGCGCCGAGGGACATCGGCGCTGGATTCAGGTAAGTGGCTGAAGGGGGGCACTCCAGGAGCCTATAGTGCCAGGAAAATGGGTTTGCTTTCCTGGCGCTATAGGATCCCTTTAAGCATACCAGTCAAGTGTCCCTATTTAGGAGGGAAACTCCCTATTTTGGGCCTCTTAGTATCCATATGTCCATATTTTCTATGAGCTGCATATTGTTAGTGTATCTGAATGTATAACATAGCTCCACAGCATTAATACTCACAGTAATGTGTCTGTAAAATACAATACACATGTTTAGAAATCAGTCTTTGTAAATAAGATGCATTGTTCTTATTCTAAAGTACATTTTAGTTGCAAAAAATTATTAGTAAGTCACCTAATATTTCTCAGAATAGCCCCATCTCTGGCCTCACCCCCATTCATGCCTATAAAATTAAAGTATCCTTGTTTGTCCATTTGAAATGTGGGGTGCTCTGGTTTGAATAATCAGTAATTGTTTAGGTAAATATTATTTATAAAGCGCCCACAAATTCAGCAGTGCTGTACAATAGGTTGTCTAACAACCAAGTAATTTGGACGTAAAGGAGCAGAAAGTGTTGTGAGCCCTGCTCAAACAAGCTTACATTCTAAGGGTAGTGGGGTAATATAACACAAGGGTAATATCAACCTGTATCCCCTGAAAGTGCATTTCTGAGTACTGTAGTACGTATGGTGCTTGGAGTGTTTCTTTATCTAGCTCAGAATGATGAGTTTGTTTGTAATTACACTTCTAGCCTACTGTAACTTCCTTAAACACGGACATCTAAATCTGAAAGTGGTTCTGATACATACTATGACTCCTTCTGGAAGAATGCTAGGTGTAATGCTAAGTTCATCCTTAAAGGACCACTATAGTGCCTATCACTATAGGGTCTCTAGGCCCTCCCCCCCCTCCCCCACCCTTAGGGTCCCCCTAGCGCCGGGCTCCCTCGGCAGTGGGGACTCTCCGCCTCCTTTCCCATCATCGGCCTGAATGTGCATGAGCCGCGCACGCATTCAGCCAGTCCATAGGAAAGCATACTCAATGCTTTCCTATGGACGCTGGCGTCTTCTCACGGTGAAAATCACAGTGAGAAGCGCGGAGGCACCTCTAGCGGCTATCAATGAGACAGCCACTAGAGGCTGGATTAACCCTTAGGTAAACATAGCAGTTTCTCTGAAATTGCTATGTTTACAGCAGAAAGGGTTAATCCTAGAGGGACCTGGCATCCAGACCACTTCATTGAGCTGAAGTGATCTGGGTGCCTATAGTGGTCCTTTAACCAAAGCAAAAAGTTGTATGGAGAGAGTCTGTTTTGCTGTTGCAATTCCATGGTCTGTATGGCAAGATGTAATTGATGAGGCTTGAGACCGCAAATTCAGAATTTTCCCAGAGTTGTTTCCTCGCTTTCATAGTAAGACTAATTGCTAGTATCAGGGCAGCACATGCACAAATGCAAACACATACATTAAAGGAACACTCAAAGTACTTTACCAGTACAGCTTGCCATAGTGGTTAAGGTGCCAAGAGAATGTGTAGTGACTGTGTGTACTCTGAGAATGTATGTGTATAGTTACTGTGTGTGTGCTGAGAATTTCTGTGTATAGTGACATTGTGCATTGTGTATAGTGACAAGAGAATGTGTGTGTGAAATGTGCAAATCAGAGAGTTCTTAAGAACCCATACAAATTTCAAGTGAAAATTATTCAAGGCTAAATATGACTTTGGTCTATTATAAAGCACTGTTATTGGAAAAAGGGAATCAAGGGGCACACCCAGAACATGCATCTATTAGTAGTGGTGCTGCAGTAAAGACCAAAATATATGCATAATACAGATTAAGGAAAATTTACAAGGCTACCTAAAATCATTTTGGAAACAAATACATTTTGCAAACTCCATTATTAGGCTCTTTTTCCATAAGAAAGATATGCAGCTGTCATTTTGTGTGCATTTTGACAAGTTCTGGCCATTTTCTGGTCACCATTGTAAAGCGCTGCCGAATTTTTTTTGGCGCGATATGAATAATTACATAATAATAATAATTTGCATGTCCTTTTTACCAACATTGTAACATAGATGGGATGTGCAATGATCACAGTTGGTGCTATTAATCACAGCAGTAAGCCAAACTTCTTTTGTTTAAACACAGCCTCACAATTAAAGGTATTAATGCTCATAAAGATACACTTGAAGTTACTTTCCAGTATGTGTAGATAACTATAGTATGTATGTAGTGTATAAATACTGTGTGCGCACTGACCATATGTGTATATGTATTCAAGGACTACCTGTCCACTGTGTGTAGTGGCTGTGTGCGCACGGAGAGCCTGTGTGTAGTGGCTGTGTGTGCGCGGAGAGCCTGTGCGTAGTGGCTGTGTGTGCGCGGAGAGCCTGTGCGTAGTGGCTGTGTGTGCGCGGAGAGCCTGTGCGTAGTGGCTGTGTGTGCGCGGAGAGCCTGTGCGTAGTGGCTGTGTGTGCGCGGAGAGCCTGTGCGTAGTGGCTGTGTGTGCACGGAGAGCCTGTGCGTAGTGGCTGTGTGTGCGCTGAGAGCCTGTGTGTAGTGGCTGTGTGTGCGCTTGAGAGCCTGTGTGTAGTGGCTGTGTGTGCGCTTGAGAGCCTGTGTGTAGTGGCTGTGTGCGCGCTTGAGAGCCTGTGTGTAGTGGCTGTGTGCGCGCCTGAGAGCCTGTGTGTAGTGGCTGTGTGCGCGCCTGAGAGCCTGTGTGTAGTGGCTGTGTGTGCGCTTGAGAGCCTGTGTGTAGTGGCTGTGTGCGCGCCTGAGAGCCTGTGTGTAGTGGCTGTGTGTGCGCCTGAGAGCCTGTGTGTAGTGGCTGTGTGATATTTTGGGGGTAGTAAAATGTTTTCCTAGTGTGACAAAAAATAAAAACAAAAAAACTTGTTTCAGCCCTGCATGAATCTGTGAACTACTTGGACTCTTAGAACTAATTTTTAAAAACTTTCATGACACTTTATGCAGTTCACAAAATAACATGTCACCCACGTTCAATATGCATTCACAATAAAACCCATTCTTTCTTTGTTACGCATTAAATTATATTAGTTTGTGTTTTTTGTTCTTGTGCTTAAAATAAATCTGTTACTGTGTTACTTTTGGATTGGCGTTTCCCTTTTCCGCTTTTCGTCAGTTTTACTGGAACATGTCATATTCAGTTGGTACACTCAAAAATGACAATATGCAGGAATCATATGTTCAAAATTTTATCTGAATTTTGGATTGCCCGTTTCTTTATTAAATGACCCAAATGTAAATAGTTTTTTGTGAAATATTTCTTGGAAAAAATACTGCCGTTTAGGACCACTATAGTGCCAGGAAAACATACTCGTTTTCCTGGCACTATAGTGCCCTGAGGGTGCCCCCACCCTCAGGGTCCCCCTCCCGCCCGGCTCTGGAAGGGGAAAGGGGTTAAAACTTACCTTTTTCCAGCGCTGGGCGGAGAGCTCTCCTCCCCGTCGGCTGAATGCGCACGCGCGGCAAGAGCTGCGCGCGCATTCAGCCGGTCACATAGGAAAGCATTTATAATGCTTTCCTATGGCCGCTGGCGTGCTCTCACTGTGAAAATCACAGTGAGAATCACGCAAGCGCCTCTAGCGGCTGTCAATGAGACAGCCGCTAGAGGAAATAGGGGAAGGCTTAACCCATTCATAAACTTAGCAGTTTGTTTGTATTTTTGGAAATTCCAAGTGAATTTTACATATTAGGCCAGTATAGTGAAACTGGAAAAATCTCAGCTGAGCTTCCTGTTTGATTACTATGGCCTTAATTTGAAATTCACTTTGAGTTCATGACAATTCTCACTTTAGAAAATAATTGTGTAATTGTAACTTTTTTTAAAAAGGTGCAGCAGCATCCGGAAGCTTAATGACTTAGATGTATATTTTTTGTGCTTTAAAATAAAGGTTTATCTTATGGTGCAAATATTTTCTTTCAGTTTGCATTTATATTGTTTGCGATGTCTTTTATAACCATTATAATGCAAAGTGTTCCCTACCTATAAATGTATCCAACACAGAATAGATGTCTTTGTTTTTCAGGTAAGAAGGTTGGACCTCCGGGACCTTTGGGTCCTCCAGGTCCAGCAGGACCTCCCGGACCACCAGGACCTCCAGGAATTCCAGGTATTCCAGGAATACCAGGAACTACTGCAATTGGCCCTCCAGGTCCCCCCGGGCCTCCAGGTCCTCAAGGGCCACCTGGAATTCAAGGGCCCACAGGTAGGTGTCTGTGTTGTAAAGTAATTTTTTTGGTTAGTGCTAGTAAAAAAAATACTTAATTTTGTTTTTCCATCTTTAGGTGCAACAGACAAAACAGGTCCTAGAGAAACACAGGTTAGTTACCACTTGAAAGTTTTGCGGACAATATTCACAACCCTATTTACTATCTATTTCTCCCTGATCTCTTATAGAATAGTCAATTCATAACCGCAAGTAAAGTTTTAAGTTCAAAGGAGGCATGACAACTAATTGTTTACCCAACTTCGATACAGATGCTGGGACCTTGTCTAATTGATTTGTTTGGGGGTAGTGAGCTGTTAATTGATTTCTACGGTTTTATCTTCATAACAAAGATATACACCCAAAGGGCTGTGGAATACAGAGCCAGATTTGCCACTTAGGCATATAATTACACAGGCCAGCCCACTGGGGGACCTAGTGCACGTGCGCGGCATGTCCTTCCTCATAGGGATGCATTGAGTCAGTGCTTTCCAATTGGATTTTGCTTGACGCTGGGAGTCCTCATGCAAAGCGTGAGGACATCCAGCTTCGTTTAATGAAATAAAATTCTGTGAAACTGCAGAAAGCTCCTCTAGCTGGTAGACCGCCACTAGACGCAATCTTAGCACTGCAATATAAACATTGCAGTTTCTCTAAAACTGCAATGTTTTACATTGCAGGGCTAAGGGAGACCGGGACTCTGACCCTTTAAGTTTTAACTTCCTTTCATTAAGGAACCCTAACAAAATAATTCCATTAAGCAGCATTTTACCAGCAGAAATGGTTTCCCTGATGGTAACAGAGAAACCTCAGTTTTCATTAGATACCATGGGTCCTCTCTGTCAGCTGTGACCAGAATGAGTGGCACCATGCTGACATTGGTCAGCGTGGGGCCACTCATTCTGACCTCAGCTGACAGAGGGGAGGCTTGCAGTTGCAACTTGCTGTGAGCCTGCTCACAACAGGGAGACCCAGATATCAATCGATGCCTGGCTTTGTCAGCTGGAGCCAAATTTAATGAGCATTACATACAGCCCCTTTAAATCAATTGAGTTGGTGGTATTTGTCTGTGTGCAGCTTGGCTGTGGGAGATCTCCCTGCATGTCCACAGATGTTTTTGATCAGTGCTAGAATTTTTCAGATGCCAAACACCAATCACTGTGTAATAGCAATGCAGTTGGTTTTTTTTCAGCAAGAAGGAGATCTCCCTATCATGCTGAAAACCGTCCACTTTCTATTTTTTTTAGCTTAGGATTCCCTTTTCTAAGATCTCTACTGCTATTAGAATGAAACCATTAAGTTTAAGGTTAAGATTAGGGTCAGCAAGAGAATCCTCTACTAAAATCAACACAGTTAATCATTCTAACCTTATTGCTAGGGTTATGATTAGTATTATGGTTATAAATAGGGTTAGGCATAGGATCAGGATACAGTTTGGGATTGGGGATATGATTTGAATTGTTAATACTTTGCAATGGTATACATATGGGGATTGTATTCAGGAGAATTTTATTACAGTGGCAGACATGAGATTTGAAAAATAAGCAACAAAAATAAACATTATATATAAAAATGAATGCCACAAACCTTTTTGGAAAACAAAATGGTGAAAAATGGCACCTCAATAAAGCTCAAACTATATATATATATGTGAGTGTCCCTATTGTGTCTACATTTAATTGTATGCATTTATGGAGTTATTTAAATGTGTGAGGTACTAAAATGCACCATAGACCCATCTTCAATTTGCCTTTTTTTTTTTTTTTTAAACTACAGTCGGCAAAAAGATTATAGTGAGACCAAACATGATATACACTTTCCACAGTGCAAATACAGTCACATTAAAAAAAAAAAATGATGCATGTAATTTTAGTATTTGCACCATGGGGAGGTTTATTGTGGTTGGTCTTACCAGTCTTTTTTGTACCTAGCTATATGCTCTGATAGATTTCAACTTCGAAACCAGAATTGGCACCATGCTGATGAGACCAACAAAGTTGAAAATACAGTCCATAGCTGGTTTTAGGTTATTGGTCTTTTTGGATTATTGTCTATGGTTTGGTTTTAAATTTGTATAAAAGGGCATCTGCAGAAATGCAGTATAAAGTTTGAAACAGGATGGCTGTCTGTGCTCATTTGCATGGAACTCTTGGCTAGTTGACATCAATTCTTCAGTTCCTATACCCACGAAGGACTTCTCAAAGTGATGCAGGACTTCTCAAAGAGATGCAGCTGATGAATGACCGTAATTAATGTATATAGGCGGTTGAGATGAGTGTGATTGTGTTTTTTTTTTTTTTAGACTTTTGTTTTTTTATGCCTGCAACGTTATTAACCCCTTAGTGACCAAGGACGTATCAGGTACGTCCTATTTTCTTAATATCCTCTTTAGTTACCAAGTGTTTATGAGGTCAGAAAAGTTAATTTAAATGTAGAAATCTAAACTGCACTATTTACCTCTTTACAGAAACTTAGCACCTCCTTCTTTACGTTAAAGGAATAGTAAGGGCCTTATCTAGTGCTTATCTAGTGGTTATGGTGCAAAGAGTGCCCTGACACACTCTCCCCATTACAAGAAGTCAAACTATTTTAGAACAGTTTG
Organism: Pelobates cultripes; assembly: GCA_933207985.1. Lineage (NCBI taxonomy): Eukaryota > Metazoa > Chordata > Amphibia > Anura > Pelobatidae > Pelobates > Pelobates cultripes. Next base: position 83,846,537 of record OW240920.1, read on the forward strand.
ACTTCGTACCTGGGGTCTGGTGGGTGTCGCTCCCTGCCTTTACTACTTCCTGTGTAGTACCGGAAGCTCCTAGGCACCACCAGCACTGCTGGGCTTAGCTCAGATTGAGAGCATCTCTCCATGGGAAGCAGTGGAGGCAGGGAGAAGTGTCCGGGAGACCCAGGTAAGAAGTCAATCAATTTTACAACATTTTGACTACTCACATTAGGAGGGGCATCATAACAACTACAGCGTGCTATAATGGTTAAGGTCCATTGAGTATTCCTTTAATCATTATTAGAAGCTCTGCCCTGTCAGTCAGCAGGACATTTCACTGAAATTCCAAAACAGTCAGTTTATATCATTAGACAAAGGTAAGACTACTTTTGTCCTATGGTAAAGCTGTAGTGTGACAAAACTTGACAAAAGCCGGATCCTCCACAGACATCAATGTTGTACTCCTATGTCTCCTGGGAGATTTACCAGCAGCTGGTAATGAGAGGTGACATAGCCTATTTATTTAATAGTGTAATTTCTAGAAAAGAGACAGTTCCTCTTTAAAACATTTTTTGTGTGTCAGATTATTTATCTGTTGAAATCTAATTCAGTACAAAGGTCAATAATTTATTCCCAATTATCTAAAATCTTGATTAACTCTTGACTTAAGTAATATTAAAGGTACATTTCAGATTGATAATGCAAACCATGTCCTCCTCCATGGTGATCCAATCTAATGTTCTTTATAGAGGAGCATTGGGGACCTGATGCGCAAGAGCAGTTAGTGCTGCTCACACATCCAAGCTCATCTATAGGAAAGCTTTGAATCAATGCTTTCCTATAGGGACTTCTGCATTACATGAGAGAATTACTTGGTCAGTGCTGCAGGAGTGTCTCTAGTGGCTTTCATTATGACAATCAATAGAGGTGGACTTAACCCTGCAATGTGAACATTGCAGTTTCTAAAAAAATAAAGCCCACTGCACCCAGGCAACTTCAATGAGATGACGTGGTTTGAGTGACTTTAGTGGTCCATTAATTTTCAACTGCTAACATCTGAGAACAACCTAAGGTCTACAACCTAACTTAAAATTCCGACTTTTATATAAATGTAAAAAAAAAAATTAAACCATTTGTCTTATCTTTAACCTTCACATAACCTTAATAAGCTTAACCCGCTTTTATGGCATTACATATGGCCATTGTGGGCTTCCTGACAAAGGTTTCACTACTACACTGGTATTTTGCTGATTCTAGAATCTCATTAAAACAATGTGTGTATGAGTAAACCACACTCAACATTGAGAGTTTTCTAGGATCTCTTGTGAGAAAGTTTTTAAAGGGGAACTGCATCTGGGAGGTTTCTGCCAATATGGAGTCAAATAACCAGATGTGTTTAACCATGGGCATCAGACTAATCTGTATCCTCTGTAAAAGTATTGAATTCTTTCAAAGCTATTTAAAGGGACACTATAAGCTCCAAAACAACTTTATCTTAGTGAAGCAGTTTTGCTGTATAGATAATGCCCCTGCAGTCTCACTTCTCAATTCTCTGCCATTTAGGATTTAAATCACTTTGTATATTTAACCCCCTGCATGTAACTAGCCTTCCTAAACACTTCCTGGAAAGTAAAATCTAGTGTTTACACTTCCTTTATTGACATTCTGTTTAATTTAGAATGTCTTATCTCCTGCACTGTTCATAGCTTGCTGGGACATTGCAGGAGCCTTTTGTGTGTGATTGAAGTTAAATTTACAGAGCAGAATATAACCTTTAGCATCTGATTGAAAACAAAACCATGTTTTGTTTTTCATGCTAGCTGTTAGAGTCTGCCAGGGGAGGTGTGGCTAGGGCGGCAGCATAGACAGAAAAAAAGTGACAAAAGATGTAAAATATGCCCAGAATTGACATTAGGCAGAACAGAGTTCTTGAATATCAATGTCACAACTACCCCCCAGCACACAGTTACAAATGTCTCAATATGAGCAGTGTTTCAAGTTGAAACACTGCACATACTGACTTCTACCACCATGACCACTTTAAATCACTGGTTGGTGGTTGCAGAAACCCTTTAATTATAATGAAATAAAAACTCATAAATTGTCATCTCTGATAAATTAACTCCAGAGGCATATTTTGGGGTGGTTCCAGACTTTCATTAGTGACTGTGCTCGGAGATATATTTTAATGGTAAATGGAAGTAGTTGTGTGTGCTGTGAAGTCAAAACCACAGCTAGAATGTGAAACATGACCTGCTTTTTGAGAGAAATGAATTTGAAGATATTAATGTATCTCATTGTGATTGTAAAGCCATGGTAGGAAATACACTACAGCACATGCTGATTGGTAAATGTCCTCACCCAAGGGTTTTATAACCAGCTATCAGCGTCTTTATAAAGTGAGTGCTATAAAATATATATGCATAGGTTATTTCATTACAGTCCTCAATCAGATTAAAATTGTAATTAGCTAACTGTATATTGCACAAATATTTAGTTGTATGTGTGTAAGTTAAAATCTTGGGAGTTCATTCAGTCTTTCATCTTGCAGAAGTTGATGAAGGACCAAATAGTATGTACTTCAGTCACATTTTTATTCCTTATATATAGCTGGAAATCTCAGTTTGGTCATTCTGCACCCAATGTAAGGGTAAACTGAATAATGTGTGTAGCGGAACGCTGGTCTCTCACAGACTATTTCTGCTGGTAATCCTAGTGTGGTTCAGGAACATGTAGTAAATCCCATAGAGAAGCAGGCACGGTCAGTAAGTCAATCCAATAATATCCCATCACCTTTCCCAATGACTGGACGACACACAGTACCAGGAGCAGAACTAGAACTTTTAATCAAACACTCTGCTTATATGCACATTCTTACACAAAAACCCATAGGGTTTTGAAGAACAACCAATCAATACGTTACAACACAGCTAAACACTCCCATTCATGACATCAGAAATCCTCCCCTCTGCCTGTGATACAATTATCTCAACACAATAGACTAACTTAATTATCACAGGCAGAAAATATAGTTTTTACAAAATATTAAAAACTTCCAAAATATACATGCCATTCACATAAAAGATAAATTTTCAGAATCAGCACACTTGAAATACCGTGTTTCTCCGAAAATAAGACCGGGTCTTATATTAATTTTAGTCACAAAAAACACACTAGGGCTTATTTTCAGGGTAGGGCTTATTTATTTACGTTACCAGTATGTACAGCTCTTTCTCTTTGCACTCATCTTGTCTGGGGATCAAAATACCATACTGTCTAATTAATCCACCCCCCCTTTAATAAATCCACCCCCTCTAATTAATCCACCCCCTTTAATTAATCCACCCCCTCTAATTAATCCAGCCCACCCTTTCATTAATCCAGCCCACCCTTTAATTAATCCACCCCCTTTAATTAATCCACCCCTCTTTAATAAATCTACCCCCTTTAATAAATCCACCCCCTTTAATAAATCCACCCCCCTTTAATTAATCCACCCCCCTTAATTCAACCCCCTTTAATTAATCCACCCCCCTTTAATCCACCCCCTCTAATTAATCCACCCCTTTAATTAATTCACCCCCTCTAATTAATCCAGCCCACCCTTTAATTAATTCACCACCCATTTAATTAATTCACCAACCCTTTAATTAATTCACCCCCTCTAATTAATACAGCCCACCCTTTAATTAATTCACCCCCTTTAATTAATTCACCCCCCTCTAATTAATCCAGCCCACCCTTTAATTAATTCACCACCCCTTTAATTAATTCACCCCCCTCTAATTAATCCAGTCCACCATTTAATTAATTCACCCCCCTTTAATTAATTCACCCCCTCTAATTAATCCAGCCCACCCTTTAATTAATTCACCACCCCTTTAATTAATTCACCCCCTCTAATTAATCCAGTCCACCCTTTAATTAATTCACCACCCCTTTAATTAATTCACCCCCTCTAATTAATCCAGCCCACCCTTTAATTAATTCACCACCCCTTTAATTAATTCACCCCCTCTAATTAATCCAGCCCACCCTTTAATTAATTCACCACCCCTTTAATTAATTCACCCCCTCTAATTAATCCAGCCCACCCTTTAATTAATTCACCACCCCTTTAATTAATTCACCCCCCTCTAATTAATCCAGCCCACCCTTTAATTAATTCACCCCCCCTTTAATTAATTCACCCCCCGCCCCCTTTAATTAATTCAGTCCCAGACATAAAATATCTACCGGTACTCACATTTCAAAGATTCCTTGCCGAGTCCGACCACTGGGTGCCTCATCACCCGGAAATGGATCCTTCCGCTGAAGATCCGTGAAGGCAGACTGACGGCACTGCGAAATGTCGTCATCACGTTGCGCAATGCCACGGCCCGCAACGCTCCTCCTACAGTAGAAGAAGGAAGTCTCGCCGCAAAGGTGCAATGCCTAGGTCTTATTTTCGGGGTAGGGCTTATATTGCAGCCCACCCCGAAAATCCGAATAGGGCTTATTTTCGGGGTAGGGTTTATTTTCGGGGAAACAGGGTATACACATACTCAGAAATCATACAAATCCCTCCAGTAGTTCAAAAGTTAGTCAGGAGTCCTTTTCTGACCGACCACAAGCACATTTTCCTGCCCAAAACAGTTCCATAGATTTGGGCTGTGCGGTCGGTTTATTTCACACAAGAAAAATGTCTAAGTTTCATTCAAATGCATGAATGGGGCAGTTTGTGTAAATAGTACAGCATAACCTGGCGTTCGAATTGTCGAACTCACTTCTACTTTAGCCGAAGCGTCGAAGTGGATGAGAAGGTAAACTTCATTGTTCGTGCCGGCGAGTAGCCAATTTCAGTTCCATGAAATCTACGGCAAAACACCGCTGGCCATGTGCGAATGAACTAAAATGGCCGCCGCCACGTGTTCGGCTGTCGAATGGCAGCCACTTCGATTACTTCGGCTGCATCCGAAGTGCCATAACAAAGCTGCAGGTCTTTTCAAAAAGGGCCACTTAAAGGGCCAGAAACAGTGCAGTACAATACAATATGCCCAAATACTGTCTCTAAAGGGCAATACCCCCAGGGCCATAGTCACATGGCAGGAGGCAGGCAAGCAAGCCCCTCCAAAAGCTCATGGCAAACTCTCTTAAGGGGGTGATTTTACTACAATGTGTGTATAACCCGTTAACTTTTAATTTCTTATGTTTCTTTCTCTGTATTCTTCTCGTTGCAGCCAGCTGTTGTTCACCTTCAGGGTCAAGGATCTGCAATCCAAGTAAAAAATGGTAAGAATCCAAGGAAGGGTGTGTGTGTGTTTGTTTATATGTATATACACATTTGTGTGTGAGTATATATACACCCACACAAACTTATCTGCCTAACTCCACATGCAAATGAGCACTGAAAGGCATCATGTTTTCAAATTGTTTTATACAAAGCTTTTTTTCTTTTTCTAATTGATTTATTATAAAGAAAGGCTTGGGTTGTGACCATGCATGTTCTTCATTTTTAGTTTTGTCAGCATAGTGCTGTTTCAGGCATAGGTCTTTCTGTCGGTATATACGAATATGTTTTGCTGAAACCAAACACAACAAAACTCCTCACAGATTTATTCATAATTTACTGTGTGCATTGGGAAGGTCCAAATAACTCATGTTTCCACAACTGTCCTAGAAGTCCCATATGTATAGAGACACAGCGGGTTTATTAGTGATTAGACTTTAAGAAGTTTTTTTATTTGCATAACTTCAAAACCCATAAGAAATATACGGATTTCATTCATAAGGAAGGTTGTTTAAAATAGAACTAACCTCTGCCACACAGTATGTGGTGAAACGAGCGCAAACATTAATGTTTCTAGTCATAATTTTTGTCTGCCACGAGATGGAGATATCGGACCACAAATGAGCAGAGGACATAATAAAGTATCACTTTTTAAAACATTTTAATTTAAATTTTTTTTTAATTAGTACTGCACTTCTTACAGTGTAGCAGACTCCGTTTAAGTGACACAGCTTGTTTAGTTGTGATTAGACTGCAATTAAAAGGTTTGTTCGTTATAATTCTGTTTCACTGTGCGTATAATTAGATACTTGAACCATATATTATGCCATTGAGGTGTTCTGGAGATTTCATCATAAACCATGAGACAAAACATCAAGTGGTTTATAAATATTTCCAGAAACAGATTTCCCAGTGCTGCCCTTATAGTAAAATCCTCCCTTTAACCTCTACACTACCCCAACACAATACACTACACATTAAAGGACCACTCTAGGCACCCAGACCACATCAGCTTAATGAAGTGGTCTGGGTGCCAGGTCCATCTAGGGTTAACTCTTTCTGCTGTAAACATAGTTACAGAGAAACTGCTATGTTTACTTTAGGGTTAATCCAGCCTCTAGTGACTGTCTCATTGACAGCCGCTAGAGGCGCTTCTGCGCTTCTCATTGTGATTTTCACAGTGAGAAGACGCCAGCGTCCATAGGAAAGCATTGAGAATTAATTCCTATGAGACTGTCTGAATGCGTGCGCAGCTCTTGCTGTGCATGCGCATTCAGCCAATGACGGAAGAAAAGGGAGGAGAGTCCCAGCGCCGAGGGAGCCCGGTGCTGGAAAAAAGGTAAGGGATTAACCCCTTCCTCCCCCTTCAGCGCCACGGGAGTGGGATCCTGAGGGTGGGGGCACATAATGAAACATGCTATTAGCTAGAATTAGATTTATTTCCTGTATTAAGCCACTAAATAAACACTGTCTCTATACCCAGTTTAGATCAGAGTCTACTTAATTGTAAATACTACTATTGATGCATTTTGTTGGCATTTTAGTTTTGTTCCCTACTCCTTTGTAGTCCCATAGACTCTGTCTACTTGTAGGTGTATTTTATGGTTATGAATGTGTACATGCTATTTGAATCTTTTTGTGGTATTATAGCTCCATCTTGTGGCAGATACATTTGCAACCATATACAAATTGATTACATTTTAAATATCCTTTAGTCCACTAATAAACCTTTATGTTTGGATTCTGATTTAACGATCCAATTTAATGGAGAAAATATAAACCAACACATTTTTAATGCTTGATCAGCAGCTAGAATTTAAAGCTCTCTGATCCTTCTTAATGAATAATATACACAGTTGCATTTTAAGTTTGTTTTTACGACCTCTGGTGAAACCATTCACCATTAGATATCCTCTAAACGTATTCACTTTCATACAATGTTAATAAAAGAATAAGGTACAGAGTTTAAATTGTTTTATTGCTGTTCTGTCATTGATAACGTACTGAGTGACTACCATTCTCTCACGCTGAGATCTTTCAGGTGGAATCCTACATGACTGGTCCCGGACTGCCATGAATCATAGGGTGTTTAAGCTTCACACCCGTAGCGGAGAATTGGAGGTGCTTGTGGATGGTACCTACCTCATCTATAGTCAGGTAGAAGTGAGTACGGTCTTGGGCCTAGCTCCTGATTTCCAACATTACTATTCACGTCAGCTGTTGTAACATTTTATCAGACATCTTGCACGTGAGGTAACTGTACTAATTAATGCATGCCATGAGTGTTGTGACGTGACAATCGTTGTTGCTTTTGTTTAAAAAAAAAACAAAAAAAAAAAACTGCCTCCGAGACTATCAATAACTAGGGATATTTTTGTTGATTTATCAATATGAAATATGTTTGATTCCATCAAGTAGACCACAAAAAGATATTGCACACTATAACCACTTATAAGAAATAAATAAATGAGTTTATTCAACCAGAAAAGGTTTACATACAAAAAAAAACACAAAGTGACAATAAATAGGCAAAATAAATCAACAATAATAATAACCAAAATTCCACAAGCCTACTGGGACAGAAACAAGAGCCACCAATACCCCCAGCATTTCGGCACCTACTGGCTGCCTTTTTCAAGGGTGATTCCATCAAGATTTTTTTTTTAAATCTTCATTCAAATTAAACTTTTCTAAGTTGCCACTTTTAGAATTTAAAACTAGTATTATTTATGTTGTTCACTTTCATCAATTTCCTTAAAGAACCACTCCACACCCATAAAGCACTTCAGCTTGCACGAGCGCAAAAATTCAGAGGTTTCCCAATGAGAAGCCTCTGCGCTTATTCCTCCCTGAAGACACATGTATTCTCTTCTGGGGAAAAAATGGTGAGGGCTTGCAAAGGCAACTGCCGCTTTTGCAGCCTTTTTAAGATCTACCCAAAATGAATACATGCATGAAAAATGCAAGACCATATTCATTGGGGTTATATCTACTAAACACTGTGTTGGGTAATCTAAGGTTTTATATGTATGGAATATAGATTGAATAATATCTGATGATATTCACACACACATAGAGCCTTCAGGGACCCTGTAGTTCTTTGTTTTAAGTGGTGATATAAACACTTATGAACGGCAGATGGCCAATAAACTAGAAAATATATATAAATTTAATAATACACACTATAAAATGTAAAGCAACAAGACAATACAATTATACAATTATAATCAATTTGCTGTATTATATATGAGTTTATGTCAACAAGTCAATTAGTTTACTTGACAAGCCTAAGAGTCAACATTACATTTTGTCTCATCTATAATCTTATCAACAAAGGACAATAAAAGCTATTACAAACTTCACAGCAATACCACTATACAGAATTAATCATATGACACCCATTGCATTAATGATACAATTGTCAACCAACCCTGCCAAGTATATACCATCAGTTTAACTACAGTACGTTTATATAAGGTTTCTGATAGCCTTAGTATATGTATTGAACTGATCTACTTCTAAAGAAGGAATCAAGAATGTTCCGACTTAGGAAGTTATATCTGACTCAGGCTGCAGGTAGAATGAGGTATAACTGTTCTATCAATAGGGATCAGTTCACAATATAGACACATAGGGCATTCAGTAGTCCAGTTTATTTAATATAAAGTGAAGAGAAACCTTTATACATTACCAAGAGTCTATGATGAAGGAATTCAATTTGGGATTCTACTCTCTGGGTGCTCTGGTCTGTAACTCAGTCTATTGCCCTTAGTCAGTCAATCTCCTCCTTTCTTAGCCCTCTGTTTTCTCCTCTGATCTTTTTTAAGATGATCTGAAGATATTGCTCCTCTCTCTTATTTTTCTCCCTATTTAACCATTTTTCCCCCTTATCAGTTCCTGCCCCTTGTTTGTAAATGGGCGGTACCTGGGACTTAAATCTGGCTTTTGATTGGTTATGGGTGTATCTTAATATTTAATTATTAATGTGGCCCCTAGGGACTTTCGTCAATAGATGGCACTATTTCCCTAGGTATGAAAACATGAATTAGATCATTGATGACCTGGTTAAATAAATGAATTGACCTTTAATTCACTTATACTGGGGATACTGTCTTTGGTTATATATATATTCTTTAATTAAAACAGGGTTGGTTATATTAATTATAATGCAACATGTCTATATCCTGTATCAATCTAACCTGTATGATTAACTAATTGATACATTCATCTTTACAAAGAAAAATAGAATCTAATTATATTAGTATATCTATATTACCTTTTACCCTTAAATCAGTCAAGGATGCAGTTATAGACATTACTGTAGCAATCACACATTTAGTTTACATTTATATATCATGCATGATTCCAATAGATTAATTTAAGTTCTAATATCCTGAAAACATGGAAGCGACCTTAGACTTTGGGCGCGTATGGCTGACAAACACTCTGGATTGCCTGTGATGTTTATACACAAACAATTGCATAGTTTGTATACCCCTTTGAAGCTCTGTGAGTTTAAGTATCTCAGGATTGTAAAGTCCCATTGAGTAATAAACCATTTTTCTCGTTACCCTTGTACACCTACAGCTCACAAATTAAACTGTAGATAAGTATTCCTCCAGTTTACTTTTAAGGTTACAAAACACAAAGTTCCTTTGACCTGTGTTGAAACAGCCTTACGTAATGTCCAAGCCAGTCTATCAGCATCCATATTGTTTTCAGGATATTAGAATATCCTACTGTTCCAAATAGCACAACAACTGAATGGGCTGTGTTTTATGAAGGGGAAAAAAAAGTCTGGAGTGGTCCTTTAATCAATGTTGCAAATCTTGTTTCTCTGACCTGCTCCATGTCATTCATGCCTATAGTACACGAAGCACAAGGCTGTAATGGGTGTATAAAATAAGGAAAATATATAATGTAATAAATATATTGTACCATCTTCCAAATAGTTGAGCGATAACCTTAACAGTGGAAACATTAGTCTACAGCAGTGTTGTTGTTTTTTTTGACATAGCACAAACCTTTTAATTAGCAGAGCACAATGTTTTCTTTTTTGGCAAATTGATTTTTGGGGTATGTATATATTCATTTCTACAGATAGTAAACAGATTGTAGTAATTAGGAACAGGTGTACTTCTGTGTGTAGAGTTGGTGTTTGTAGATAATTTATCATTCTAATTCAGTGGTGTATTTGTGTGTAATGTTTGCATTTGCGTGCAGTGGTGTGTTTAGATGTATTGTTGGATTTAAATCTGGATGTACATTTGTTTGTAGTATTGGGTGTTTGAGTGCTTGAACTCAAACTCCAAAATTATATACAGAGGTGTCCTTGTCATATTTGTGTTTGCATTTTGTGTTGATGTTCGATAGGTGGGATGTCTGCAAATACATACTTACACAGATATGTAGACACATTAACAAACACACACACATACTGGCACATACACACACTCTGATACACACCTTAATACACATGTAAACATTATGATGTGTATATTTACTGCCACCCTCCCGTTAGCTTACCTTGTTGGCAGGTGGGTGGCTTGCATGGAATGCTGCTGGCTGAGTCTGTAGCAGCTCACTCCCCACTGATGTCTCTCTCCATCCAGCGCAGGACTCTGTGTGAGAGGAAGTGAAGGGCTGTCACTTCCTCAGAGCATCTGATACTACAGGGGAATGTTTAAGTGGAGGGTGACTATAAAGGAACACTTTAGTGTTCTTAATACAAAGATGTATTCCTAACACTAAAGTGTCCCCATTGCCCCCTTTTTTTTCCACTTACCTGATTTAAGTGCAAAGGTCCCTTGATGCTGAGTCATGCTCCTCTTCCACCACTGTCAGTCGATGGAGGAACCCAACGCACAGTCGCCGTACACACATTAGAACTTCCCCATAGAAAAACATTGACATGCTTTCCTATGGGATTTTGCTTAATACTGGATGTTCTCATGCAAAGTCAAAAGCACTTAGCACTGCTAAATTACAAATGGTTGGCCGAACATATCGTGGTATTCACACAGCATAAGTAAATGTATGTACCTCGTATATGTTTTATAATGTAACAGCCTTACTGACAAAATTCAGCTATACTTTAATCTAATCTATATTTTGTAATTATTTTTCCTCATGTTAAAGTCCTTCTACAATCTCACATTTCCATTGCCCCCTTTCTAACTAAATGCCAATCTTCTCTTATTCTTCTCCCAGCGATTCTTCACAGTTCCACATATTTTATGTCTTAATCTACTATTGCTACACTCTTCCTCATTACACCCATCTGACCCACCTCACCTCTTCACAAATTTTTGAAAACCCATATTTTCAAAAAAATGCTTTACTTAAAACTCCACAGTTTAAACATGAGACCTCCTCAACATTCGTTCCTTTCAATCAAATTTATTTAATCTCACTACTTAATTTTTACTTTTCACCTTGCCATGTATCCAGTGCCCTGCCATCTACCTGTCCCTTCCCTAGTTTCCATTATTAAATTAATCTGATTAATTATTGATTTATGTAGTGGTGTCAGTCATTGTCTCTCTAGTGGCTGTGAATCAGGCACAGGCACTAGAACAATTTCCTAGTGAATACTTAAACATTTTAAGTTTTCACTTTTGGCATCATGACACCAAAAATAATTAAGTTGCCACATACAGAAGCATGATAATTTTTCTCTGACGAGGCAATGTCCGCACACCCGTGCATAGTTGCTCTCTTAAATTTCTGTAGAGAAGCATTTTATTGGCCTGACTTCAAGATGATCTCTGGAGAATAAGTGGCGGCCATAGTGAGACCGGGCCACTGCTGAAAATTAACTTAATTTTGGGATCCAGTAAGCTAAAAGCAATAGGGAAACTTTAACAATATAAATACCAATATGTATTTATGAAATCTAAATATTAAAAGTAACAAAAAACACTTAAATCTAACAAGCCACCAAACATACAATTGCTTAGTAATACACGTAAAATGACAGGTTAAATTTGATGCCCAACTCTTATTATATTGTACAGTACGAAAAGTATAGCATGTGGTATGTACAAAGATCTGTGTTGTAGAAAGACATTATCAAATTCTTGACGTCACCTTCAGTTTATAGTTGTTGTTTTTTTTTTTTTTTTATTAATTTGGCATATTCATGAGAATATAAAGAAAACCATTTACATATTTACTCCAACCAAGTACTTTCTTAACTGGTGTTACCAGCTGAATTACTGACAGGGTTAGTCACAAAACAGAGAATTGCAAATTAGAAATTGACTAGGGAATTGCAAATATTAGTACAAAATATCTCCTCTAGACACCTTGCTGAGTTGGAGAATTCTTCCACTTTGGCTATTTTTGACTAAATATTGGAATTCCCTGGTGAGTTCTGTGTAATTAAAGGGACACTATAGTCACCAAAACAACTTTAGCTTAATGAAGCACTTTTGGTTTATAGATCATGCCCCTGCAGTCTTACTGCTCAATTCTATGCCATTTAGGAGATACATTTTTTATTCAGCCCTAGTCGCACCTCCCTGCATGTGACTTTCATAGCCTCCCTAAACACTTCCTGTAAAGAGTAATCTAATGTTTACACTTCCTTTATTGCAAATAATGTTTAATTTAGAATTTATCTCCTGCTATGTTAAAAATAGCATGCTAGACCCTGCAGGAGCCTCCTTTATGTAATTAAAGTTTAATTTACAGAATCGGAAAATCAAATATTTAATTTTACATCAGACTGAAAATGAAACCATTTTGTTTTCACGCAGGCAGTGTCAGTCACAGCGAGGGAAGGTGTGGCTTGTGCTGAGAAACAAGTGAATTATCTCCTAAATGGTAGCGAATTGAGCAGTGAAACTTCAGAGCATGATGTATATACACAAAACTGCTTCATAAAGCTAAAGTTGTTTTGGTGACTATAGTGCTCTTTAATTATTCTGTGTGTAAACTTGAGCACCTCTCAATTTAATAATAATAATGGAAATAAGTAACTTGACTAGATGTAAAGCTTGCACTCTTTTTGCTGACTGGTGGTTGTGTTTTACTTTCAACAGGTTTACTACATCAACTTCACAGACTTTGCTAGCTATGAGGTGGTAGTGGATGAAAAGCCATTTCTGCAGTGCACACGAAGCATAGAACCTGGTAAGACCAACTTCAATACCTGCTACACTGCAGGGGTTTGCCTATTAAAAGCGAAGCAGAAGATTGCAGTCAAGATGGTCCACGCAGACATCTCTATCAACATGAGCAAACATGCAACATTTTTTGGGGCCATTCGTTTAGGGGAAGCACCTGGTTCATAAGCATAATGGAAAAACTGTAGAGTCTACTTGATTAACCACACAATGTTGCTTCAGACAGAATGTTGCTGCAAACACAAGTTTGATAAATGCAACAAAGAAGCAAGTCCACTTCTTTGTCTCCTCACAGTGATACAGGAAAGAGAATGGAACTACATGCAACTCCTGTCATGATAAATTAGATGTAAAGCTACAGAGAGAAGAAGACATGACGAATGTGATTGGTTATTTTTGTTGTGGTCGAGCTGCACTGTAATGGCCAAACCTTTACTAGAGGCAGGTCATTTCTATATGTGTGGACATAGAACTTGTTTGCCAGTATTTTCAAAGGCATTTTAGGATTTTCTTGCACTTGCTGGCTGCTGCCGATGGCGAACAAAATCAAAGCTGGTGAAAATAATGATGAAAAATGAAATACAAAAAAAAAAAAAAAAAAAGCTCTGTTGTTTTGTCTGTAGACTTAATATCTGCACCACAAATTGTGACACACACACACACACCCTCCCTATTGCAGTTTTCTACAATTCTAAAAGGGCCTATATTAGGATGTCCTTGGCACATATATACCAGAATGTATGTTTATGCTACATGTAAGGGACAAAAAGCCATTTCCAAAAATACTTAAAACACTCTATTGTAGTGCTTTGGGATGTTCATATTCCAAAAAAGCGATATATTCAATTTAAAGAATGAGAAGGTTTGCTGTTGTACTTTTTAGCAACCCACTTTGGAGTTCTCGCAAATTTAAATTGTTGCATATGAAACCTCAGTTTTATAGTACAGCTGTCTATATATTTTTTTTTACTTTTTAAATTGGATTCTACCGTCTATTGGGTTCTTTTTATTGGTAAGAAAATTCAGAGCATCGAGACAATAGAAATTTTATTACAATTGCTGATAAAACAGAAATCTGTTTGAATGACAGTCTTCAGTTCTAAAGCTGTCCCTTTGGAGATGGAACAGTGTAACATTGAAATTGATAAAATGTAAAAAAAAAAAAAAATGCTGAAGTCCATGCCCCCATTATTAATTTCAGAACTGGGTTATCTCATCTGAATTATTATTTAACATGGGAAGTTCCACCTAAATATATAATATTTTAATATGAGAGACTATTCCAGGTATCTGGTAAGTTTGATGCATAGTAAAGCTTCAAAACTAACTTATCTGGGCTTAAAATCCATTCTCTGAATTATACAATCGCTGCTAATATCCAAGTGGAGGTGAGAGGCTCTGACTAGACATAGTATGCTGGCTCAATCCTACAAACTCTTGCTCTAAATCTGTATTAAAAGGTAATGTAAAAATACATCTGTTCAAACCATGAAGCGTTGTGTAAAAATGTAGATATAGCAGTATATACTTTTTTGATCATTTTCCTAAATGGCAAGTCACATGTAAAATATAAACATAAAACTATATATTGTAGTATGTCTGTATGATATAATTGTGCTTTTTAGCTGGTTTAGATTATACAATCTTAACATTTTCAGAACCCTTATGCCTAATCCTTGAAATAGAGGTGGCTGCCTTTCTTCTTTTCCAGAGCTGTTTTACTATTCACCCGTACATAAAGAATAAAAATTTAAAAAAATTATATTGTCTAATAAGTAGGGATTATAAGTTCAAATAGTTTGAAGCTCACATTTTTTAGAGCCCTTTTCTGGCTTTGATGTTTAGTTTGTCAAGTGTTTTTTTCTTTTTTGCTGTTACACTATCTCTTTAATGTCCTATAAACAAGGATCCTTCGATCTTTGGTCCTCAGGAAATGCAAAGAAGAGCCAATATGTTATAATGTTGTTATAGTGTACATAATGCAATAATAATAAGCTAATTACGCCTACAACTACCAAAGCCTTATAGCCAGACCACGGATCTAATTGGGCTAATACAACTTATGGGGTTACCAGCCTTTCTAGGCACATGTCCTACCCCAATGGTACAATAAACCACTTTATTGCTATAAAACTATTAAAAGGCTCTCAGCCTGTGTTCTCAATCCAATGCTTCAGCACTGAAGCAACGTACCAAGGAGAAGACACAGGGACCTGAAGGACGGGCACCATCTGGAGCACTTTGTTGTTTAACTGATCATAAACTGTTTAACTCCTTAAGGTAAGACAACATCTAGAAGATCCAGGCAACATAACATATTCATTGAACTTAAGCTTTGTTACCTGGAGTGTTCCTTTTAAATAGACATGTGTACAAATCAGTATATATCAGCATATAATAAACATCTATATAGTTTAAAATCTAACGTGCTGTTTGGTACTCGTAGACATGTTTAACTTATTTTATCTGGATCACTTTAGATTAAAGAAACACTCCAAAATCCATATCAACTAGAGTTTACTTTAATGGTTATGGTCTTAGGTGTTCCCTGGTGTTTTGCTGCAGTAAGTAGTCAAACTATTTTAGTACAGTTTGAAAACCTATGGATCTTCTTCTGCAGGAAAATCTAGTCCACTGTACAGTGCAGGACCACAATCAATAGTTTGGCACTCGTAGCACTATAACCACTTTTAAGGACTGTAAGTGTTATGCTTGTAGTGTTCCTTTAAATCCTGGAGAGAAAACATACACAAGTGTCATGTTGTCCTCTATGTATCTTATTTAGATCAATTTTGTGTCATTTTTGAATGTCCCCCTATCTGCTAAAACCTGAAAAATGACTGTAATTGTATATATGCTTGGTTGTCTCTGAGCACCGATGGAGAACTAGTAATGTCATGTTAATGCTTTGAGCTTTTCTACACACTTGTCTTTGTATCAGTGTTTCTAAGACCTTTTGACCATATTCATGCTTTGTCTGTGTACTTTGTGTTTTTGTACTTTTACTTCTTAATCTGAACATGAGTTTGTTTTTATTTGTTTTGTGTTTTTTATTCTTCCCTTGTGTAATAAGTTAGTTAACAGCAGAATCAGAATTTGAAGTTCCGGTTTCTTCCAGCAGAACTACAACAATCCAGAATATTTAACTGGTCCTACTAATTTGATACATAAAAGTATTAACTAATCCATGCAAAATACTAGTTCAACAAAGTGAATATGTTGCATTTAAAAATAAATAAAATAAAACAAATGTTTTCTTTATGAAATACTCATTTTACCCCCTTCTACACCCCCTCCCTCCCACCCCCCCCCCCACACAAACAAAATGAGTGTTTCATAAAATATTTATTAATTACTCCTATTGATTGTGTTGAAAATTCACTGAAATTCCAACCCAGTCAAGATATACTGAGACAAAGTAGGGACTATTTTGTCTCAGTATTTCTCATACACTTGCCAATGGGCAGAGCAACCACAGTAACGCAGTGTCATTTCCACCAGCCATCAGCTGCAGGGTAATAAGAGCTATCTATGGAGGATCCTGGAGGATCTTCCATAGACCTCAATACTGTACTCATGTATGTGCACAAGTACAGGAGTGGCATTTGCTCCTGGCAGCTGTAGCACCAGGAGCAGAAGAGGATGGCTGCGCCCATGAGGGACAGGTTTACATAAGTAAAACTCACCTTTGCCTGCTCCCACCCAATCTCCAGTGCTGATTGGGGGGTCTTTACAAAGTCATTATCAGATGGTGACAATTTCACTTGAAGCATCTGTTAATAAGGATGTGCCAAGTTACAGCTGAAAACCACAAAACATTTTGCTGCCAGTGATAGGTTGAGAGCATCAACTGAGCACTCTGAACCTATCAAAACCACCCCATTGCTGGCATGAATTGTACATTGGTGGTTTGAATCTAGACAGGCAGGGATCCTGATTTAGTGTTAATGCATTTGATAAGCAGCTTAAAGAAGAACGGAGGGATGGTGCCAGGGGATTTCAGTTACTATAATCCTATGAAATAATGTGTTTATAGTGCCTAGAAATTATCTTTAAAAAAGCTTATCTGGAATCCATGAGATCACAAGCATATCTTAACTGTGTTTTGTCATCCAATGTATGAAAATGGTTTCTACAGCTTCAGAAAAAAATAGAGTAGGACTTTAAAACAATTTCTCATATTGTAATATGGAAATGCTCTGTAAGTATACAAAATATATCACACCCAGCAAAAGGCTGCTAATATTTGTTATAGTGTTATATATGTGTTTGGTACATGCCAATTCCAAATAAATGTATGTACATTGACAGAAGATAAAGCATTTAGATGGTGGGATGGAAGATTTGCACCTTGATATACTTCACAGTGTAAAGGTTATTCTACACACTCACTCCCCAAAATACATACATAGTCCTAGACTTAAACAAACCTCTCATATTGACACTGCTAGATACTGTTGTTGATAGTGGAGACAAGCTCACGCTGAGACATTGAAGATCACAGCTAAATATAGGTGCAAGAAAAAGTATGTGAACCCTCTGGAATGATATGGATTTCTGCACAAATTGGTCATAAAATGTGATCTGATCATCATCTAAGTCACAATAGACAATCACAGTCTGCTTAAACTAATAACACACAAAGAATGAAATGTTGACATGTTTTTATTGAACACCATGTAAACATTAACCGTGCAGGTGGAAAAAGTATGTGAACCATTGGACTTAATCACTGGTTGAACCTCCTTTGGCAGCAATAACTTCAACCAAACGTTTCCTGTAGTTGCAGATCAGACGTGCACAATGGTCAGGAGTAATTCTTGACCATTCCTCTTTACAGAACTGTTTCAGTTCAGCAATATTCTTGGGATGTCTGGTGTGAATCGCTTTCTTGAGGTCATGCCACAGCATCTCAAGCGGGTTGAGGTCTGGACTCTGACTGGGACACTCCAGAAGGCGTATTTACTTCTGTTTAAGCAATTCTGTTGTTGATTTACTTCTATGCTTTGGGTCATTGTCCTGTTGCAACACCCATCTTCTGTTGAGCTTCAGCTGGTAGACAGATGGCTTTAAGTTCTCCTGCAAAATGTCTTGATAAACTTGGGAATTTATTTTTCCTTCGATGATAGCAATCCGTCTAGGCCCTGACGCAGCAAAGCAGCCCCAAACCATGATGCCCCCACCACCATACTTCACAGTTGGGATGAGGTTTTGATGTTGGTGTGCTGTGCCTTTTTTTCGCCACACATAGTGTTGTGTGTTTCTTCCAAACAACTCAACTTTGGTTTCATCTGTCCACAGAATATTTTGCCAGTACTGCTGTGGAACATACAGGTGCTCTTGTGCAAACTGTAAACGTGCAGCAATGTTTTGTTTGGACAGCAGTGGCTTCCTCTGTGGTATCCTCCCATGAAATCCATTCTTGTTTAGTGTTTTACGTATTGTAGATTCGCTAACAGGGATGTTAGCATTTGCCAGTGACTTTTGTAAGTCTTTAGCTGACACTCTAGGATTCTTCTTCACCTCACTGAGCAGTCTGCGCTGTGCTCTTGCAGTCATCTTTACAGGATGGTCACTCCTAAGGACAGTAGCAGCAGTGCTGAACTTTCTCCATTTATAGACAATTTGTCTTACCATGGATTGATTAACAGCAAGGCATTTGGAGATACTTTTATAACCCTTTGCAGCTTTATGCAAGTCAATAATTCTTAATCGTAGGTCTTCTGAGAGCTCTTTTGTGCGAGGCATCATTCACATCAGGCAATGCTTCTTGTGAAAAGCAAACCCAGAACTGGTGTGTTGTTTTTATAGGGCAGGGCAGCTGTAACCAACACCTCCAATCTCATCTCATTGATTGGACTCCAGTTGGCTGACATCTCACTCCAATTAGCTCTTGGAGATGTCATTAGTCTATGGGGTTCACATACTTTTCCACCTGCACTGTGAATGTTTACATGGTGTGTTCAATAAAAATATGGCAACATTTCATTCTTTGTGTGTTATTAGTTTAAGCAGACTGTGATTGTTGTGACTTAGCTGATGCTCAGATCACATTTTATGACTAATTTGTGCAGAAATCCATATCATTCCAAAGGGTTCACATACTTTTTCTTGCAACTTGTAGTACAGGATATTGATTAATAGACTAATATGCAGGGCAGAATATTGCTACTATGATTACAGAATGAAGAATTTAGCTGCATGGCATATTCAGTTTTGAAGCAAGGTGATGCACTTCAGCACAGACAGAGCATTACTTAGTTTCATCACAAAGTAATGCATTTTACAGAAAGGTTCTTGTCTAACTTCAACCCAAAATCTGAATTCCTACATAGCCCAGAATGGGTAAATACAATTAAATATTCAATTAAAGGGGTTTGGATTTATGCTCTCATTTTATTTCAATATTATTCAATAAATACAGCTGTGAAAACCCCTTGATGACTTTTCATGGGTGATAGTGGTTTTACTTTTCACCAGTAGATGGGTGTTGTTTAACTTCCCTGTTGCAACCATAACAATCTGGTCACCAATACAACTTTTTATGCATTCCATTTTTATGCATGTTGGCCTCATTGATATGCTGTATTGTTTTTGCATGTTCAAATCCTTACTAGTTTTTGCTCAAAACACTTGTTTTGTTGCATGCTGCACCTGAAGACACTCCCCCTATCCACGCCTCCTTGTGCTGTAAAGAATTCCTTATCAGGGTATGCACACACTATGGTGCCTAACAGCACTGAGTGAGCTGCTTTTAATTCTTGTCTGGCTGCAGTCAGAAAAACAAACAGGTAGTAATATCCACGCTACATCTCCATGGGCGTCCTCTTCTCATGCAAACTACTTGTAGATCACTCAATTATGTCTGTCTAAACTGTGTGCATACACTGATCAGCCACAACATTAAAACCACTGACAGATGAAGTGAATAACATTAATTATATACTTGCAAAGACCCCTGTAAAGGGGTATGATTTATTAGTCATTAAGTGAACAGTCTGTTCTTGAATTTCATGTGTTGGAAGCAGGAAAAATGGGTAAGCGAAAAGCTCTGACTTTGACATGGGTCATATAATGATGGTTAGTGCATCTCTTATGGGGTGTTTTCAGTATACAGTGATTAGCACCTACCAAAAGTGGTGCAAGGAAGGGCAACCGGTGAACTGGCATCAGGGTCATGGGCGCCCAAGGTTCATTTATGCTTGTGGGAGAGGGAAGGCTAGCTCACCTGATCACACAAAATAACTACTTAAGCTAAAATTGCTGAAAAATTTAATGCTGGCCATGAAAAGGTGTCAGAACACACAGTGAAGAGTAGTTTGCTGCGTAGCTGCAGGTTGGTCATGATACCCTGTCCACTGCCCTCAAGGGGGATGTGAGCATCAGAACTGGACCAATGAACAATGGATGAAGGTTACCTGGTCTGGCAAATCAAGCTTTCTTTTGAATAAATTGGATTGCAGGAGCATGTTTGATCTACCTGGGGAAGAGCAGGATGCCCTATGGGAAGAAGGCAGTGTTATGCTCTGAGAAATGTTCTGCTGGGAAACCTTGGGTTCTGGCATTCGTGTGGCTGTTACTATGCTACATACCAACTACCTAGAGACTGTTGCAGACCACGTACACCCCTTCATGGCAATGGTGTTCCCTGATGGCAGTGACCTCTTTCAGCAGGATAATGCACCCTGCCACACTGCAAAAAATATTCAGGAATGGTTTGAGGCACGTGATGAAGAGCACAAGGCATTACCTTGTCCTTCAAATTCTCCAAATCTCATTCAGATTGCGCATATGTGGGTAGGGCTGGGACAACAAATCCAATCCATGGAGGCCCCACCTCGCACTTTGCAGGACTTAGTATCTGCTGCTAATGTCTTGTTGCCAGATACTACAGGACACATTCAGAGGTCTTATAGAGTCCATGCTGACTTGGCAGCACGTGGCGGATCTACACAATATTGGGCAGGTGGTTTTAATGTTGTGGCTGATCAGTGTACATTTGCTAAGGAAGTCTGTTTCTGAACGGAGGATACATGGCTAAGTAGGCAGGCATTGGTGCAGCATTGTGTAAAACTGTTGAAGATGCAGTTATTTGACATTGTAGAAAATAACTCTGACATTCACATTAAGAGACTTCAAATTATTTTACTTTACATTTTACCACTAAATTATAACCTTCTGGTTAATGTGCTGTAAGCATGGACCCCAAGAGGGACATTGCCAGTGATGCAACTTCATTGGCAGTGTCCAAAATGACAGGTCCACCCACTGAAGGGGCATGTCAACCAAACATCAAGCACACCAGGCTGACTTACAGTCTCTCTGGCCAGCCCTAAACACAGAAGACCACACCGCGATGGCTGCTCTGCATGGCTTCAGTGCCTGCTGCTTAGAGCGATTTAATCTAATGATACTCACGTTGTGCTGCGTGGGACACTTCTCTTGTGTCTCCAGATGCAAGACACCAGGGAAAAAAATTGGGACATCTGGACAGGACCTTAAAATACTTACTGTCCTGCTGAAAGTGGGAAATTGGGAGGTCTGCTTTTGGTTTTCTCCATAGAGCCATTAATATTAATATTTCTATTGACTGTGCCATGTCACACCCCCTACTCACCATCTGACCTAAGTTCAGCGTACAAGAAACTAACTAAAAGGACGGAAGTAGGAAATGCAGCAAAGGTTTTAATTTCACATGAACAAAATTTTATTTTATAACTACCTAAATTGGTTTTATTTATACTTATTTTGTCAAATAAAGTTTATTTTTAAACCTCCTCTGGAATTACCCTTAATCTTTTCTGCTAGAACCTAAAAACATTTTTCCTTGGCGGGGAGCATTAACAGGTCTTTTAATTCCAGAGGGTCATTGGAGTGAGGCTTGGCTGACGGGTGGATTAGAAAAAACTCCTGAAATTTAGAGCATGATAGCGCATCAGCTGCTTTATTGCAGATACCAGGTACGTAAATACATTCAAGGTAAAACCAGATACTGTTAACCAAGTTAGTTTTCTGACAAGTGTCATGATTGAGACCTGCCCTTCTTTATTATATGAGCTGCAGACTAGCTGTCAGTGAGGCATCTAACCGCGTGTGCCTTCCATTTATGACCCCCAGAGAAGGGCCACCACCACAAGAAGGAATATTTAGAACAGAGCAGAGAAATTTAGAAAATTCGCCAATTGAGACACCTCAGCTGGCCAGCGCGACTGAACCCATTTATTGCTGCGTAACCCACCAAAGCAGCTGAATCAGTCTAAATTACTGGCGATCTGTTTGAAATAGGTGGAATTAGTAATGATTTTCCGTTCCAAGATGACAAAAATATTTCCCACGTCTAAGTCTGCCCTGGCGTGTGTCTCAAGAAAGATTCAAGTATCATCGTCAAGGAGACCATGCAAAAGATAGAGTAGCCGTGATATAAAGCAACGTCCCTGGGCAATTACTCTCATCGCAAAGTTAAGTGAACCAATCAACGACTGGATTTCCTTCCTTGTACAGTAACCCTGCGCAAGACAAACATTCACATACTCCACAATCCTGTTCACCTTTTCCAACGGTAAACTGGCCATCAAAGTCTCGGAATTGAGCTGAACCGCCAAGAATGTTATGACATGACTAGGGCTCTCAGTTTTCTCGAATGCTACAAGCTATCAAATAGCTGGAGTGACTGATGTAAACCAGTGGGAGTAACATCCTGCTTTTCCAAAATAAGGAAGTCATCCAAGTAATGAATTACCATCAGACAGGAATTAAGTAAGAGCCAGCACAAAGTTTTCACGAAAATGTCGAAAAGCTTTGTGCTGCTCTTGGAACCAAAGGTAAGCTTGTCTTTCAAGTCCTTTTGTGGTGGTTTGTAGTTGCATGGTGCAACTGTCTGGTTAGTGGATGGCAAGCTAACATCCATCGGGCATAGACTGGGGGCATGCAAAGCCGAAGCGCAATTTGCGCAACCTGGGACCTTGAGGCCTGGGAAGTGCCTGCAAAATAATTTGGTATCTAATTGGCTCCAATCCATGTGAACAATAAATTGTGCCAGGTCAGCCGCGGCCTTAGCGGAAAATGACTTATGATAGCCGAAGTATGTGAACCCGCCGTACTTATGCCCAAGATCCACCAGTTGGTGCAAATATAAATCTAGCTCTTGCCTACGATGTGGGTGAACAGTGCAAACTACATCTCTGAATAGGCCAAAAGCCGACACAGACTCCGGTATGCGTCATTTATTGTTCAGCCTAGGATATCTAGCTTTTATTACTACTGAAAGATCACCAAACGAATAAGACTTATTGTCGATAACATCTTGGGAAGCTATAAGCAGAGAGAGATCAAATTAACGTCCTTACCTTCCAAAATATCTTTCCTTAAAGGGACTCTCCAGTGCCAGGGAAACAAACCATTTTCCTGGCACTGCAGGTCTCCTCTCCCTCCCACCCCCCCCATCCCAAGTTGCTGAAGCTTTCCTATGGGGATTTCAGCGATGCTGGAGGTCCTCACATAGCGTGAGGATGTCCAGCGATGCTATAGCACACTTTTCGTGTGCTGTAAACACTGAATTGCCCTCTAGTGGCATAGGAGTTAACCCTGCAAGGTAAATATTGCAATTTATGAAAACTGCAATAATTACACTTGCAGGGTTAAGGGTAGTGGGAGTTGGCACCCAGACCACTCCAATGGGCAGAAGTGGTCTGGGTGCCTGGAGTTAGGAGGTACAAAGTGGGCTGGAGTGACATTGTGGTAAGGATGATTAGAAACAGTAATGGAAGTAGGTTGGCTCTGTTCAGTAGGGGCGCTAGGAATACTGGCAGTAATACTGGAACCACTGGTCAAGTTGTAATTCTCCAGAGATTCTAAACAGTTATTGATCGTATTAATGGATGCCGTAAGAGATGACATCATACTATGGAGTTCGGACAGGCTAGTCTGA
The DNA here is from genome assembly GCA_933207985.1 of Pelobates cultripes. Lineage (NCBI taxonomy): Eukaryota > Metazoa > Chordata > Amphibia > Anura > Pelobatidae > Pelobates > Pelobates cultripes. The sequence continues at coordinate 83,870,838 of OW240920.1, forward strand.
ATAGTGTCCCCCCCACTAGAACCAGGTCTGTCATTGTCGTTTTGGGCTTTCATTAAACTGAATAAGTCGGCTTTCCTAGCAGTGGCAGGGAAAGGCACATTTTTCCGTTTTAATTCAGCCGTCGTTTTTGAAATAATCCAAGATTTGTAACTTGAAGCTGAACTTGGAGGATCGTTAGGTCTGCCCTGGAGAATTTGTCCTGGCAGGAGTGCTTGGAAGGGATAACTTGTCACCCTGTTTCGAAACGTTAGGAGGAAAGGAAATGGAAATGAGTAACTACCAACCAATAACTAGGAACTGGCAGCCTAGTAAGAATGCCAAGTGGTGAAATTATATTAAACTAATTGGGGTAAATGAGGCCCTGCTAGTTTGCCCAGTGGCTTGAGAGGCTCTACTTATGATTTGGCCCGAATGGCGGGAAAAATAAAGGGGGGTGGGCCCTCTCGATGGCATCTATGAGATTCAAGATAGAATGAACCGGACAGGCGTGAGACCTAACTATGCAACATGCGAGGCAAATAACTGTGAAATGGGCTGATAACTGATGTTTCTGAAAATGAAGGAATGCAAAGGCCCTGCGGGACCACTAAGAAATAATGAGGAAGAAAATACTGAAATACCCAATCAAAATTTGAAATAGTTTAGAAATTATATATATAGACCAAGAAAAGACCAAGGACTAACACTACTTCCTAGAGTTCCGGGTATAGCTGGGACTTGTTCCTAAAATTATGTAAAACAACATTACCCTTAGAGACCACAAACAGGTGTCTACCTTTAAAGGGACACTATAGACACCTGAACAACTTTAGCTTAACAAAGCAGTTTTGGTGTATAGAACATGCCCCTGCAGCCTCACTGCTCAATCCTCTGCCATTTAGGAGTTAAATCCCTTTGTTTATGAACCCTAGTCACACCTCCCTGCATGTGACTTGCACAGCCTTCCATAAACACTTCCTGTAAAGAGAGCCCTATTTAGGCTTTCTTTATTGCAAGTTCTGTTTAATTAAGATTTTCTTATCCCCTGCTATGTTAATAGCTTGCTAGACCCTGCAAGAGCCTCCTGTATGTGATTAAAGTTCAAATTAGAGATTGAGATACAATTATTTAAGGTAAATTACATCTGTTTGAAAGTGAAACCAGTTTTTTTTTTCATGCAGGCTCTGTCAATCATAGCCAGGGGAGGTGTGGCTAGGGCTACATAAACAGAAACAAAGTGATTTAACTCCTAAATGACAGTGAATTGAGCAGGGGAATGATCTATACACTAAAACTGCTTTATTTAGCTAAAGTAATTTAGGTGACTATAGTGTTCCTTTAAGCTTTATTCATGTGCCATTCCCCTCCCCCCCCAAAAAAATATATAATGTGGCATCTTATTTTTACATACACATTGTATTTCTTCAGCTTATTTTTTAAAATCTCATGTGCGCCACTGTAATAGAATTATCTTAACTGTGCTCAGCAACATCTCCTGAGTACAATAATACCCCATATGTATAACCCTGCAACGCAAATCTTAATCATAAACAAACCCTTATTCTATACTAAATTCTAATCCCAAATCTAACTATAATCCTAATAATAAACCTCACTCTAATCCATACCTTAATAATTTGCATAACATTAATAACGCCATTCTTAATCCTATCCCTAGCACTAGTGTTAGGATACCCTCTGCTGATTTCAGCAAAGTAATTCCCTCAGAGGGATTTCATCAGAGGGATTTGCTTGTTATCCATAATTATAAACCTTATCCTAAAAATAATCCTAATACTAAAAATACATATTTTATCTTAATCTCAATCCTTGATCTAATCCTCATCCCAAGGGTTTCCCTCTGCTATTGCCAGTACTGATTTTAGCAAAGAGAAAGCTAAGCTAAACAGATAGACAGGGAGTGATATGTTATTGCTACCTACTGGCTATTTTTAGTCTGACAGGCTGTTACACTGAAAGTAGCGTGTCCGAAACATTGTGAAAATCCCAGCACCATTTGTAATGGCGTTGGGGCATGGTGGGGAAGACTTTGAACAGACTCTGGGGGTCTCCCAAGCATACAGCCACAGGGTGTTCTCTAAAGGATTTCCCCATGTGTCAATTATACCTGGGTCTCCCTGGTGTGAGCAGGACATTTAACACTGCTCACAGTCCATTGCTGTCAACGGGGATTTAAATCTCGATTGAACGTTCTGCATGCCACACTGATTTTTAGCAATGCATGCAACTCCTCTGTCAGTCTGGGGCTTCTAACAATGGCCTTGCTGAAAGAAGGGAGCCCCAGTTATCCATTAATACCTGGGACTTTCTTGTGTGAGCAAGGATCTAAGCCTGCTCACATCACGCTCTTAAAGCATTGCAGCAATGGGGATTTAAAACAACATGTAAATTACTGTATGCAGTGCTGATTTTGAGTGCTGCAAACAGTGCATCAGTCAGTCTGGGGCCACTAATTCTGACCCCAGCTGACAGAGGGGAGCTACAGGTATCAGTGATAGCTAGGGTCCACAGTTACCAGCAGGGAAATTGTCCTTGCTCATAAAATACTGCACAATCAAATTATTCCAACATCAGCCCTTATGGGAAGGACAACCAGGACTGATTAAAAAGTGGTCAATGGGTTTAGAATCAGGGCCCAGATTTCTAACCGTTCTGGGTCCAGGTTTCAGTCATCCAGCAGGAAGCAGGTTTTAGTCCGGTTGAAATCCATACCAAATTCAGGCTCATTCAGAGTTCACATAATTTAACAATTTCAGGATTTTGCGTTACAAATGCCCCTGTGTGGAACCTGATGGTTTTACTTTGTTTAGTACAGGGCCATTCAGACTTTCTATTCAGTGAATAGACCCAAGGATCTTATATGTACATAGTGTACTTTTTCTGCTTTGTGCCACAAATTTTACCACCATGGACAAAGTGTGGTAAAAGGAAAGATGTGAAACAAAACTGACAGATGCTTTTTAAAAGAGATTTTTAGAAACCTAAACCACTTCTGGACTATTGGATTAATCGGAGTATGCTCTTGATACTTAAATGTAATAATACAGATACTATACCCCTATTAAGAGGTGGCATGTATATTGCCTGATTGTATTTGGTATTAATTTTACATGGATTATTTTTCATTGTCATTCACTTTTGCACTAAAATAATTAACATCACCAAATTGCCATGTAGACTTAAAAATCTAAGCGTTTCTATTTGATCTGTTGATTGCCAAAGGGTTTAATTAAGAATGAAATAGATATCTGACCATCCAGGTCTAAAAGCGAAGCAAGTATTGCACACTTTGTATGAATGTTTATTTAAATAGTTCATTGGGTTAAGTATTCTCAGAGCTTGGAAGTGCTTTCTGGTATTAAAGGGATACTATAGTGCTAAAAATACAAGCCCCCCTTAATCATAAAGGATTAATAAACCCTTACTGTACTTACTCGATTACAGCGCCAGGCTTCCTCGGTGCTGTGTCGAAGCTCCACCCTCTCTGACGTCAACCAACATGGGGCGCAAATGCGCATGTATTTTGAGTGCAATAAGCCCTCCCCGCAGGAAAGCATTGCTGCAATGCTTCCTTCTTGGAATTTAACGGACGTTGTATGTCCTCAAACAGAGCGTGTGGACGTCCAGCATCAAGTGACCAAAAGTCACTTAACCACCTGGAAGTGCCTCTAGTTTCTCAGAAATTGCAATAATTAACTTTGCAGGGTTAAGGGGACAGGGTCACTGCACCCAGATCATTTCAATGAGATAGAGTCCTCTGGGTACCTATAATGTCCCTTTAACTTATTTGTTCTTTATTTTTAGACTTTGACTGTTTTCCAGGATGATCAACTGTGGCTAGGAAACTAAATATAAGAAAGTCTTAATGGAAATATGAAACATATTTCATATTGTACATTAGTTTTCCAATATTCTCCAGAAGAGGGAGCAAAATGACAGGGCAGGGGGATTTATACAATATTTGGCTGCTAAACTAAAGAATGTGGTTCTGTCATATATATTCAGATCAACAAATATATAAAGAGCACTGCTTCAGGAGGTATATGCTATAATTGCCAAATAATATTAATTTCTAATTTAAGTGCTCCTTGGGGGCTTCCGCAGTGTATTCTTTGTACAAATGTGACTTTGATCTTAAAACCTCTCTGCATGCCAACTGTTTCAAGATGTTTCACACATCCACGGGGATAACAGTTAGTACTTCCTTAAAAGTAATGCTGAGAGGAGCCTCACAAAATGACTAATGTTTCCAATATTTTGAAAAATATTTTAACTCCAGATATTCTTGACAAGAACCACAGGTATGGGCAAGCAGTGTTTATAGAGTGGATACCAGGTGTGTCTTTTGTGCAGTTGATGCAGTGTGTGTAAAGTGGACATGGTGTGTGTTAGAGCATGTGCAGTGGATACACTCTGTGTATGTGTGTGTATACATATACACTGAACAAAAATATAAACGCAACACTTGTTTTTGCCCCCATTTTTCATGAGGTGAATTCAAAGATCTAAGACTTTTTCTATGTACACAAAAGGTATATTTATCTCAAATATTGTTCACAAATCTGTCTAAATCTGTGTTAGTGAGCACTTCTACTTTGCCGAGATAATCCATCCACCTCACAGGTGTGGCATATCAAGGTGCTGATTAGACAGCATGATTATTGCACAGGTGTGCCTTAGGCTGGCCACAATAAAAGGCCACTCTAAAATGTACAGTTTTATCACACAGCACAATGCCACAGATGTCACAAGATTTGAGGGAGCGTGCAATTGTCATGCTGACTGCAGGTATGTCCACCAGAGCTGTTGACCATGAATTAAATGTTAATTTCTCTACCATAAGCCATCTCCAAATGCGTTTCAGAGAATTTGGCAGTACACCTAACTGGCCTCACAACCGCAGATCACGTGTAACCACACCAGCCCAGGAGCACCCCATCCAGCATCTTCACCTCGAAGATCGTCTGAGACCAGCCAGCCGGACAGCTGCTGCAACAATCGGTTTGCATAACTAGGGATGCACCAGAATGAAAATTCTGGGCCGAAACAAAACTTCAGGTTGTCCTTGGCCGGAAACCGAATCCGAAAATTACTTTTTTATCCAAATGATTTTAAAATGGTAAGTATTTATATGACATCAAGCTGTGACTTCAAACAAGCTTGATTGACAGCTCAGTGAGTCCTGCTTGGGCTGGTGTTAGCCAAATCATCCACCCAGCCAGAGAGCTGTGCCCCCATAGGACTGTGCTCCCCATCCAGCCAGAGAGCTGTGCCCCCATAGGAATGTGCCCCCCCATCCACTCAGACATGTGTCCCCATAGGTCTGTGTTCCCCATCCAGCCAGAGAGCTGTGCCCCCCCATCCACATGTGCCCCCATAGGACTTTGCTCCCCATCCAGCCAGACAGCTGTGTCCCCCATAGGACATTGCCCAACATCCACTCATAGACATGTGCCCCCATAGGGCTGTGTTCCCCATTCAGCCAGAGAGCTGTGCCCCCCCATCCACATGTGCCCCCAAATAGGACTATGCTGCCCATCCAGCTGTGCCCAGGGCTGTCAGTGGCTCTCAGTCCATGCATGCCAGGTTAACCCTGTCTAGCCCAGAGGCGAATCTTACCGTTCTTGGTGTCTGCACACTGTCCGGTTGCAGAGCTTGTGGCTGCGTCTCCTGCACAGATCGGTGTGGCCGCCTTCCGTCCTGCAGCTGCCTCCACGGCCCCGTTCTCCTGCTCGTCCCGCTGCTGTTCTTCCTCCCCTTGCTGTTCTTCACATTTGCCATGGCGGGCGGGATCCTCACTTCGATCAGGTGCTCAGTCCGGCGGCCTCCATGGTGCCTCACACACGATCTCAGCACACACAGGGCGGCCCATGGATCCCAGAGTAGAAGGTGTGTTTTGATTCTGCTGATAGCAGCTGAGGACTAGGTCACGCGTTACATCAGCCTCCACACGCACCACGACAGACTGCAGGATAGCACACGTAATTTTCGGCAGATTTGACCGACATGGGCAATGTAATTTTCGGCCGAAACATACATCCAAAAATCACCTAGATCAGTTCCATAATTTCCAGGAAGTCATAATTTGACTGACCGACCGATGGGCCAATGCCCAAAACAGTTCCAGAGAATCAGGGCTTGCGGTCGGTCTAGTTCGGTAGTTTTATCAATATTACATACCTCCTCTATTCTGATCTTGCCCCTCCTCCCATCATCACCCCCCCTTATACTGAGCTAAAGCCCATATCCTTTCTGTTCTGTCCATTTTCTAGATTGCTATGACCCTCTCCCAGGGCCGGATTAACACAGGGGCTGATGGAGCTGCAGCTCCAGGCCCAGGCCCATGGAATAGGCCCATATTACACACTACTCTTAGGTTTGCCACCTGACTGATATTTTAATGGCACATATGGTATTTGAAGCTGCCTGGCCGTGCTGGTATTGCAGTAATACCAGCAATACAAATGCAGGTAATTTTCTCAGAATAATTGGAAATTACTCTGCAATACCAGCACCGGCCAGTAGGGGTCACTGTGTGTGGAGAGAGGCAGATCCGTGGGGGAGCAGCTACACAGCACAGAGAGTCCAGACAGCAGCTCTACAGCTCAGATAAGTGAGGGATGGGGGGGAAGGCAGCAGGGACACATGGGGACACTGAGACACTAGGGGACACAGACACTAGGGGACACATGATGACACATACACTAGGGGATACTAGGACACAGACACTTGGAGACATGGGAACACAGACACTTGGGGACACTGGAAAACATGGGGACACTGAGACACTAGGGGTCACTGAGACATATGGGGACACAGACACTAGGGGACACATGGGGACACTGAGACACTAGGACACATGGGGACACAGACACTGGGAAACCTGGGGACAGACAATTGGGGACACTGAGACACTAGGGGATGCTGTGAGACATAGGGACATTGGGACACGGAGACACTATGTCCCCCAGCCAGTGTCCCTAGTGTCTGTGTCCCCAAGTCTCCCAGTGTCTGTGTCCCATGTCTCTCAGTGTGCCTAGTATCCCCATGTGTCCCAGTGTCCCCATGTCTATGGCCACAACTGTCCCCATGTCTCCCCAAGTGTCTGTCTCCCAGCCAGTGTCCCCTAGTCTCCCAGTATCCCCTAGTCTCCCAGTGTCTGTGTCCCTAGTGTCTTAGTGTCCCCAAATGTTTCAGTGTCTCCATGTCTCCCAGTGTCTGTGTTCCTAGTTTCTCGGTGTGCCTGGTGTCCCCATGTCTCCCAGTGTCCCTATATGTCCCAGTGTCCACATGTCTATGTCCACAACTGTCCCCATGTCTCCCAGTGTCCCCAAGTGTCTGTCTCCCAGCCAGTGTCCCCTAGTCTCCCAATGTCTGTGTTCCCATGTCTGTGTCCCTAGTGTCTTAGTGTCCCCAAATGTTTCAGTGTCCCCATGTCTCCCAGTGTCTGTGTCCCTAGTGTCTCAGTGTCCCCATTTCTCTCAGTGTCCCCGGGTCTCTCAGTGTCCCCTATCCTAGTGACATGGGGACACACTGAGACATTGGGACACTGGGAGAAATGGGGACACAGGGACACTGACACTGTGATACATAGGGACACTGAGACACTGGGTGACTTGCGAGACTGAGACACAGGGAGACACTGGGAGCAATCTATCTATACAGCAGAATCAAACTGTGAGTAGTTTGTTGGTGATTTTACAGAATTTTCTCTGATGTCACTCCTTGTGATTTACATCATGTGATGTGATGTCACGCATAACTAATGTTTAAGGCTGGTATTTTTTTCCAAGAAAGGTGGCAACCTTAACTACTCTTCACATAATCTTGCTTAAAGGAGCACTATAGGGTCAGGAACACAATCATGTATTTCTGACCCTATTATGTTAAAACCACCCTTCTTGCCTCCCTAAATATAGTAAAATATTACTTGTATTCAATTCAGCAGCTGCTGGCTCAGAAGTGGTGGTCTGAGCAAATTACAATACTTCCCCATAGGATTGGCTGAGACTGTCAACTAGGCAGATCATGGGCAGAGCCAGCACAAGTCCAACATAGCCCTGGCCAATCAGCATCTCCTCATAAAGATAAATTGAATCAATTCATCTCTATGAGGAAAGTTCAGTGTCTGCATGCAGAGGGTGGAGACACTGAATGGCAGTGCTGCACACTAGGCAGTACTGCCCCAGGAAGCACCTCTAGCAGCCATCTAAGGAACGGCCAGTGGAGTTATTTTCTCTGAAAAGACAGTGTTTACTGCAAAAAGCATGAATGGAATGATTCTGCTTACCAGAACAAATACAATAAGCTGTAGTTGTTCTGGTGACTATAGTGTCCCTTTAAGTTTGGAAGCTTAAGAGGGATGTATGGGATCAAAACCTGTGTGCACTGGCTAGTTTAGGTAATGCAGACGTTGGTCTCTCTAACACTGTGGCATGTCCCCTTTCTTCTACACTCACTACAGACACCTTTTCTCTGTCTCAGACTATATACCAGGAACTTCTGCCTGCTAGTAAGAAGGTAAGGAGACAAGTGGACCAGCGAGTGCTAGGGGACAGTCCTTAGAAAGAATGGAGTGAGCGCATCAGTAGACGCATTTATTTCAAGCTCAAGGTGCTGCCTGCATAGTATGCCCTTAGTTGGACAGCCTGCAGGATTGGCAGGCAGCCTGACATGCATTCATGCCAGGCTGACCTTCCAATTCTTTGGACAAACATGCCCCCTTTTTGGGCATGTTCACCCCTTTTGGCAGGTCTTGTCACGTGATTTGCGCCAGTGGCACACCCTTTTACCCCGGCCATTGACTTCCTGCTTCACTGGACACTGCTGTTATGGGTTATGGATTTACTTGAAAGATGAAAGCATAAATTAGAGAGAAATTAGCATAGAGTATGTGTTTTCGTATAGCTGCATCCTTTGAGTTTCCCTCCAACACCATCTCCATCAGATACATGATGCTTGGGAGGTCTGATTGTTTTAGTGTTTTTGGTCGATAAGATTCTGTAATTAGGCCCATCATAATTGTCAGCACCAGGCCCACTGTGCTCTTAATCCGGCCCTGCCCTCTCCTCCTACTATTACTAGTTTAAAATCTCCTCCAACCTTCTAGCCATCCTGTCCCCTAGCACTGCAGACCCTTTCCTTTTTAGTAGCAATCCATCACTTCTATAAAAGGTTGTACCCAAGCAATGGCTTTGCAACAGTTCCAGCCTGAGTTTAACGGATAATTTACAAATTTTAGACTTCAAAATACAATCTCCTGCCACAATATAGAGAACCGTCTACAAATTAGACTGCATCCAAATCTCCAAAAAGTGTAAGGTGAAAAAAATGCATAACACTGAAATAAGTCTGCCATTTTAATGAGGTGAGTAATTTATAGAAAACAAATCTTACCTTTCTTTTCTCCTGTATACCTCCGATTGCCTCCAGTTTATCTCCAAGCACACACTTTGAAGCAGCATTTAGAGGCAGCAACTAAACTATATTAGCCACGCTAATGTCCAAAACCCTTATATAACTCCTAAAAGCACCACCCACTAAGAATGTTTAACACCTGGGCAGGCTTATGCCTATTTGCAAACAATAGCTAACTAACCAACAATCAATAGCAAACACTTAGCTAATCAAATGTCTTACCATTTACCAACAGGAAATCAAACCTTGTGCAATCAGTAACCTTTTCCTATAGATGAATCTTACCTGTAACAGTAGAAAGAAAAATCTTAAGACAGCTGAAGATTCAGTAAAACGCTCCAGAATATCTCCAAGCACACACTTTGAAGCAGCACTTAGATGCAGCAACCAAGCTAAAACAGACATACCAACTGGCACAGACACATGCTAATGTACATACACAAACATACAGGAAACATAGGCCCAGCAAACCAATCTGGCAAATTTCAATGTGTAAAATTGTAATGGGCAAGCTCTTTATTTGACCCTGTAACTTTCCAAAACACGATGAAGCTTGTACATAGGGGGCATCATTGTTCTCATGGGACCTCACAGCATACAAAAAAAGTTCTGTTTTATTTCAGTAAAAGCGGAGAGTAGTTTGATATTCACAATAAAAATACCATGCAGAAAGTTGAAAAATAGCCAAATTTCTTACTCACACTCTTTTAGATTTTATTCAAATTAAATTGTATATCATATAGAAATTAATATTTGATGTGAAATGAAAGCCTTGTTTCTCCTGAAAAAAATGATATATAATAAGTGTGGGTACATTTCATATAAAAGAGGTAAATTATAGTTAAACATATATAGCTCAAATTCTAGGTTTTGTTTTGGTCAGAACTTGTACAATTGCCTCTGTCCTTTACGGGTTTAACCCCTTTAGACCGGAGGGCGTACAATTACGCCCTATTATAGGCGGCTCTAAACGCCGCCGGGCGTAATTGTACGCCCTCCGGTTTTTGCCTACTTACCCGGTCGCCGGCGGTCCCACGGCGGCGATCGCGGAGGGGGGGACTCCCAGGGAGCCCCCCGCGGCACATCCGTCCTCGTTGAAGCCCCCCGGCCATGTGATAGTGGGGTCCTGGCGAGGACCCCACAATCACATGGCCGGGGATAGCTGGCTTCTGTATTGCCAGCAGGGGGGCTGCCTGTAATTACAGGTGGTCCCCCTGCTGGCTGGAAATAAAATGAAAATAAAATGTATTAGTGTAAAAAAAAAAAATATATATACTTAGATCATATGTATATATTATATATATATGATCTAAGTATATATATATATATACACATATACATACACACACGTACACCGTCTATGTGTATTTTACTATTAATATATATATATAATTATATATATATATTAATATCAAATTACACGTAGACTGATGCTGGTTAAATATATATATAATTATTGTTATATATATATTTATATAAAATATAAAAAAATTAAATATGTAAATACGTTAAAAAATAAAATTAAAAAAATAATTTAAAAAAATTAATTAAAAAATATATAGATGTGTGTTATTTCATTCTAACTGTATTGTGATATTAATATATATATATTTATATCAAAATACACGTAGAACGAAATAATATATATATCTACATACATAAATATATACGTATATATCACTATATATATATATATACCTATATATAAATAAAAATATTTTTTAAAAATTATATAGATATACACATATAGATTCACATATGTATATATACACATATATTAATTCTACATATATATTTATGTAATATTTTTACATAATTAGGTATCTTAATTAATTACAATTAGCGGGACCTGCATGACAACCCATGCCGAAAGTAAAGGGAATTTAATTGGCTAGCACTATATTTAACCCTATAACTTTCCAAGACACCATAAAAGATGTACATGGGGGGTACTGTTCTACTCGGGAGACTTCGCTGAACACAAATATTAGTGTTTCAAAACAGTAAAATGTATTACAACGATGATATCGCCAGTAAAAGTGAAGTTTTTTTCATTTTTCATGCACAAACAGTACTTACACGGATGATATTATTGCTGTGATAGTAAAAAGTATCACAGCAATAATATCATCCGTGTAAGTACTGTTTGTGCATGAAAAATGAAAAAAACTTCACTTTTACTGGCGATATCATCGTTGTAATACATTTTACTGTTTTGAAACACAAATATTTGTGTTCAGCGAAGTCTCCCGAGTACAACAGTACCCCTCATGTACAGGTTTTATGGTGTTTTCAAAAGTTACAGCATCAAATATAAGGCTTGCATTTCATTTTTTTCACATTAAAATTTGCCAGATTGGTTACGGTGCCTTTGAGACCCTATGGTAGCCCGAGAATGGAAATTACCCCTATGATGGCATACCATTTGCAATAGTAGACAACCCAAGGTATTGCAAACAGGGTATGTCCAGTCTTTTTTAGTAGCCACTTAGTCACAAACACTGGCCAAAATTGGCGTTTTTTGCATTTTTCACACACAAACAAATACTAACGCCAACTTTGGCCAGTGTTTGTGACCAAATGGCTACTAAAAAAGACTGGACATACCCCATTTGCAATACCTTGGGTTGTCTACTATTGAAAATGGTATGCCATTATGGGTGTAAATTTCATTCCTGGCTACTATAAAGTCCCAAAGGCAACGTAACCTATCAGGCGAATTTCAATTTCAAATGTAACGTGCTATATTTGACCCTGTAACTTCCCAAAACGCCATAAAACCTGTACATAGGGGGTACTGTTTTACACGTGAGACTTTGCTGAATACAAATATGTGTATCTTATTGCAGTAAAAGCAAACAGTATTATGACATTGACAGTTAAAATGTCATGTAGAACTAAAAAAATTAATCTTATTTTCTCCCATTTTTTTCATATTAAATTATGTTTCACATCTAAGTATTTGATATTAAATGAAAGCCCTGTTTCCCCTGAATAAACTATATATAATAAGGGTGGGTGCATTTACTATGAAATAGGTGAATTACGGTTGGACAGACATGTAGCGCAAATGCCAGATTTTGTTTACATTTTGTTTCGTTCACAACGTGTACATTTGGCTCCGTCCTTAAAGGACCACTCTAGGCACCCAGACCACTTCAGCTTAATGAAGTGGTCTGGGTGCCAGGTCCTTCTAGGGTTAACCCATTTTTTTTTTATATAAACATAGCAGTTTCAGAGAAACTGCTATGTTTATGAATGGGTTAAAGCCTTCCTCCTAATCCTCTAGTGGCTGTCTCATTGACAGCCACTAGAGGCGCTTGCGTGCTTCTCACTGTGATTTTCACAGTGAGAGCACGCAAGCGTCCATAGGAAAGCATTGTAAATGCTTTCCTATGCGACGGGCTGAATGCGCGCGCAGTTCTTGCCGCGCGTGCGCATTCAGCCCAGGAGGAGGAACGGAGGAGGAGAGCTCCCCGCCCAGCGCTGGAAAAAGATAAGTTTTACCCCCTTTCCCCTTTCCCCTTTCCAGAGCCGGGCGGGAGGGGGTCCCTGAGGGTGGGGGCACCCTCAGGGCACTATACTATAGTGGTCCTTTAAGGGGTTAAGCCCTCTACATACACAGGCCACATTTTGTTTAGCAGTGAATTAGTATACTTCTAATCTAGCAAAATATTGTTTAATTATACATTTATAAAATCACAATGCAAATTGTTGCATATGAATATGAGACATTTTAATCAAAAGATATTGATAACTAAATAAAATGTAGGTAATTCATGCTCATAAATGGGAAAATTACTATATGTGCATAATATTCAGTGTGGGCATTTTTCCGTGTGGGCCTTTATGGGAGTGGGGTTTTTTTTCTGTGTGCAATTTTCATGTGGGCTTTTTTCTGGTCAACCTATAAAACATATATTGAACCTGGATAGTGGCCACTATACACGGCTAAAGCTGGCCGACTAAAAACAAAACATTTTGAAACAAAGTGTCACAATGCAAGGACTATAATAAGTCAGAGTAACAAACCAACATAAACGTAGCAAGCACCACAGACAATATTCACCGCAGGAAAAATCAACTATGGGTGGATGACAGGTAGGATGCAAACCTCTCCAGACATTTATGCGTCTGTGTGGGGGAATTAACAAGGTCCTTGACGTGGCCTAAATTAGGATGAAATCTGAACGCCTTATGAGTTCCATTGTGCCGCAAATAATGAGCAATGACTGCAAGCTGAAATAAGCCCGGTGACGCTAGAGTCCAATGTAAACGAATCTCCTTAAATTTGATTTGGTCTTGATAACGTCTGGTACTCCGATGAAAGTTTAGATCAGCTTTTTATAGTTTATTCCACTTTGAGGAGGTAGACCACTCTTTACAGCTTATTTGGATTTTAACAAATTTGTTTGCACTAATTAGTTGTTGCATTCATTGCACTGTGATACTTTGTTTTACAATGTTTTGTATTTAGTAATCCAGCTTTAGCTGTGTATAGTGGCTGTGCAATATACGTTTTAGGTCTATCAATGTTTTTATGTTTAAAATGGTACACCAGTTTTTGTTGGTTTTTTATTATTGAAGGAATCACATCTTTTTTATTTTTGACTTGAGTGATGTATCTCTTGGTCCAAACACAATATCCTGCAGGATATGGAATAAATCAAAACAGAAATATAGACAAGCACCAATACAAATAGTGAATATGTTAAATGGATAGCAATTGGATCAGTAGTAAATTAAGATACACTCACATTTCATGGAGCCTCCAAGTGGCTCTTATTGATCAGTGTGCAGTGGTATAATCCCCAATCTAGGAAGATATTGTCTTTGTAATGGTATGAAACAGAACAAAATAAAGACAAAACACTGCATATTGTACAGTGAATACATGCTAAGAAGTGAAAATATAACTACAAGATCCTGAGCAAAAAATGGTTTTGCTCAATCCACAATCCTCACCATGGAAATAGTATCCAGAAAGCAATAAGCAGCAGCAACAACAACAACAAGGACCAGGGAATAAAATATATCCTGTTTTTATTAGAGATAGAGTGTATAGGATATTGTCGTTTTTGTTTTTTTATTGCTCTTACTAGCGTGTTTCACTTCTGGAATGGCTTTATCAAAGTATCCAAAACGCTGGCAGTGCAATAATAGTGCAGATAAATTTAAATCCAAGCCTTAATTTGAATCCTCCAGGACCAGATTTAAAGCATTCAGTCCTGATTTCAGGTGGTCAGTTTAGGGCCTAAAATGTAAAATCCAGACATTGTCAAACAGTGTGAACAATGTCTGACTTTTGCTTCAGGAATGCCTCTGCACGCAGCCAGATGGTTTTGCCAAACCATTCGGTACAGGATTATTTGCGCTTTAGTAAATAACACCAACAGTGTGAGATATGCAGCAACGAAGTGGGGCAGTGCCAAACAAGCAGGAAGCTACTAATTTGTAGACATTTTGGAATCATCGTATTTAAGTGAAAGTAGATATAAATTCAACATTACTCACACGGTTGGTCTTTTTTTCTTCATCTTTGCTGGCCGATATACTCAGGAGTCATATTAGTGCCCAGTGTGCCACTTTGGGGTCTCTATAGCAGAAATAATGCGTGTGCATTAATATGAGAGTAGAGGCAAAGAGCTCTGTTTCTACCGTGCATATATTTACACTAAAGGAACACTCCAAGTACCATAACCATTACAGTGCATTGTAGTGGTTATGGTGAAAGGAGCGCCCTGGTGTCCCCTCCATTTTAAGGAGTCAAAGAATGGAATAAAACTAGCCCCTTTTGCAGCTCATTAAGCCTAGAGGTGCAGGGCTTTCCTCGTTGTACGAGAGTGATCATCTCCTCCCATCATCACCCCCCTTATACTGAGCTAAAGCCCATCTCTTAATAGCGGACCCCAGGCAAGAAATGAAACAGTTTAAGATGAAGCTATTTACAATTGTGCCACAATCAGGGTGGCGGGTGGAAACATCCAGAATAAGAAATAGTTACAGTGAAGCAGGGGAAAGCCCTGCTCCCAATAAACTGACCATTCATATCCAGATTCTACAATGGAAGAAAAAGAGAGAGAAATATACTATTAAAAAAAATAATCACATAATTTGCTATGTGACTAAAAAAGTGAAATAAGGAAAAGTAGGTGAATAATTTCTACCATATTGTTTTTGCAGTCCAAGCAATTTGAATATTTGTATAATTAATTGTGCCAGGAACAATAACAAGCATATTATACTTACATTTGGAGAAGCCCCTTGTTTGGCAAAATGCGTTGTGTGTTTTAAGGTTTTTAAGCGTTAAAGTTTATTTGGCTTACACCTATTTTATAGTGTAAGATCATTTATTATACTTTTTATTTTTATTGTTGTTCATTGTTCTTGGCACATTTAAAACTCCTTAAGTATGTTCGTTACTGCATATCCAATCCCTGGAAAGGACTGCCTCCAGGAAAATCTACTCAACATTATATCCTTGGTTGGGATCATACCACCCAATCACTATCTCTTGAGCAGTATTTCTGCTCAACTAAATGTGAGTAAATTACTATTTAAATTTTTACCTGTTTTTGGTTTTACTCAGTAAGCATTGTTTGCTTTTTAGGTTTTACTTTTACCTTTTCTTTTTTTTTTTATTCATCTAGATGCTGCGAGACTAAGTGTGATCTCACGTATCCTTGTTTTGTTTCCTATAGAAAGTATTTGACTATCTGCACTATTATTGGTTATTTTCTGTTTTGTTATATATATTTATCACTAACTGAAGCCTGGATGATTCCAAGCCAGGATCTTCCAAATAATTGTCTTTGTATCATTTTGCTTCTTGTCAGTAAAGTGTTGGTGGTATTCCTTACATTCAGTGTTTGCAAATTATTTCACTGTTTATATAAATTAATTTCTTAGCGCTTATCCTATCTTTCGTATCTGCTGCAAATCTTCTAGATTTGTAGTCTCAGCAATATTTTTTTTAAAGCATCCAAGATGACTTAAGACGGAATCAGTACAGGGAGGTTAAAAGGACTATGGGTAAATAAAACACAAATCTAAACCCTTTAGGAAAATAAAAGTGGGGATCAACCTTTTTGGCAATAAGCTTCCTTCCACTTTCCATTAAAATACTCACATGAAATGTACATATCAGAGAGAATTGGTTTTCAAATAAAATTAAATAAATTAGAATCTTTCCTACATATTCACTGATCCTCAACTGGTAAATTACAGGAAAAGGAATGACAATGTGTGGGTGTTCAGCTATTACTGTACTACAACTCCCATGAGCCATAGTCTTGGGTGCAGCTAATTATTTCCTTTGCAGACAAAAGAATATAAAATAAATATATAATAATAGCACAGCTTCTAACCTGCCTGAGTTCATTGTACTCTGATTTTTATTTTTAACATGTGTGTTAGTCTGGCGTGTAACCCCCAGAGCAGTTAACAGCAATTGCATGTGCAGTTTTTCTAAGTCACACATACAGAGAACTCACTGCGCAGCACACGAGCTGCTATACTTCAGCAACAGTTTAAAAAAAAAAAAACACCTTTGTTTACTCACCCATTTCCAGCTCTCAACCCACTGCCCCCTTGAAGTGGGAGGAGAGGCTAATGGTCATACGCAGCAAGCAAATTAGACCATCCCTGAACAAAAGTTGATAAGCTACCAGGAAATGCCTCTAGTGACTGATTGACAGGCAGGCAGTCTTAGTCCTGCAATATAATTATGCAGTGTCTCTAAAACAGGGACACTGCACCCAGACCACTTCAATGAGCCTTTAGTCAGCTGGTCTGGGTGCCTAGTGTCACATTAATGGGTTAAATAAACTTGATATTTAAAAATAAAATAAAAAAAATAATAATAATCCTCATGTATCAAGCTTTTTCTTTTGAAGTAGAGTGTTAACCATAATAAGCATTAACTATCCAAAGCCTAATTGATTAAAATGTTAAAGACCTAATATGGTGTAGAGTTTTGGAAGGAAAGTCACTTTCAAATGTCAACTGAAAACCTTAATTTTCACTTTTATTTTTGTTGATGGATTACAAGCCATTCTGAAATCTGGGCCCATGTACAATTACAAAATAGAATTCTCTATTCTTTGATCTGAAAACCTTAGAAATAAAAAAATACAGATTTAATTATATATGATCCATTAAATGTGTAACAGTTTAGAATTGCACATTTCAAAAGCAAGATTAAGGATTATTCACAATGCAAGATTTTCTGGCACGATAATGATCATTTTGCATTTAAACTATACTTCATTTGTAATAATTAATTTCAGATAACCATAAGGTTAAGAAGCTTGTCTTTAGTTAAAACGAGTCCATTTGCATTGCGCAAACCCAATGTGTGTACAAATGCATTAAACCCAAGCGTCTACTGATATAAGTGGACCATTAGTAGACCTTTAAAAGACAGTACATTGTTATGGTTAAATACATAATTTATTCTTTGTCTAATAAAGGTGCATTCTCTCCCATAAACGTGCTTTAATTTTGCCTTTTCTGGTTTCCTGCTTAATTTCCAAACTACCTTCCCTCATTCAAAAAAAATAAAAAATAAAAATGAATTTCCTCCACAGGTTTATACCAAAGCTACAGTCCAACAGTTCTGAAGTGCCCATTTTACCACAAAGGAAGGGGCTGTGGTAAATGGTTATCCTTTAGTACCCCCCCATCGAAAGTATGCTTCCATTCAAAATAAAGTGGCAGCAGCTCCTTTAGAATAGGTGAAACATCTTTCCAGTCTGAAGGTGTAGGACACACCAAACAGTGAAAAGAAGCATGGCTTCAAAAGATTCACAGTCCGTCTGTGATTGGCAAAAATGTTAGGTAAATTGCTCAGTTAAACAATATGGAGTCTGGATCTTGGTTGGCCATCTGTGCTATATGTTTCAAGACATCCTTTTTTGTTATAATTCCAAGTAATCTCCTAAAAGAGAAGGGAAAATAAATTGTATTGTGAGCTATATTTGAGGGGGAAAGTCTGCAAACATACATACATACATAAAACATGTTTTTAAAATATATACTTAAATAAACCTTGAAAACCAAAATTAAAGGGATTAACGTTTTGCCTTTTAAAGGATATCTTACATCTAAAGTGTGGACAGAAGGCTAACAAAAAATATCCATGCTGTAACACAAACTATATATTGTAGGAGTAAAATTGCAAAAAATGTACAACTCATGTGAAAATGTTAGAATTGCATTTTACAGCATATAATTTGTCTAATTTTTAGTAGTAGTTTATTTTATGTTGCCAGATCTTAAAGTATCAGTAGCAAGTCTTGCTATCACTCACTGGAGGAACATAGCAGTTTGTCTGCACACTAATCCCCACATCTCCGTGTACACGTATCTAATTCAGTGTAGGTGACAACTTTGGATTTTGGGCCCCACTGAAACAGTGGAGTCCCAGTAAACACACGCTAGCAAGGGAACACATATAGTATGTCCCTTTAAGGAGAACATTTTTTTTTGCCACATTGTTTAAATTAAAAATCAATTTTTGTCTTGTAGGAGCAATCTTTTGGGTCAAAGTCACTGTACTTCCTTTGTCATCTAACTGAATAAAACTGAAGTATTACACATATGCTGTACATTTGGCCAAATTTAATAATTTAATTATCACAATACATTGATAAGAAAAAGTGATTCTATATATAAACCCGGTTAATTATCAATACTCTTAGTGCAACTCACCCATTGTGCGTTACCAGGCACTGGCGCAGGCCAAGCTTTCGGAAAATATCTACCACAATTTCCATAGGTGTCTGGTCAGTGATTGTGAACGGACTGAGGTCCATAATGGTACGTAGTTTTAGGCTTGCTGGTGAGGTAGGAGGCTGGGGTGGTGTGTACTCTGAGAAGTAAATTCGTGAAGCGCTCACTATCCCATCCTGTTTCTTCCTGGCACTCTCTTTAAAAGAAAGAAAAATCAACAAAAAATATTGTTAATACACACATGCGTTAGTGGGAGGAATAAACCACCCCCCGCGTCCCCACTAACCCAAAAAAAACATCAGAGTCATAAGGAATACAGTTCTAAAAATGTACATTTTGAATCAAAATGTTTTGAATCAAACTTATTTTGTACACATGAAGAAGTACCTCTACTAAGAAAATCAAAGACAAAAAAGACAAAACAAAACAAAACAAAACAAAAAAAAACTGATCTGGACAGTTATTGTTCAATACAGTGATTACTAAGCTTGGCACTACTGAGGTTTGCAAACTATATATTTAATGCTGGCTAAGCTCACTGCAGTTTCTTCCTTAATATAGTATGCCACACAAGGAAAACAAAATTATTATTG
The DNA here is from genome assembly GCA_933207985.1 of Pelobates cultripes. Classification (NCBI taxonomy): domain Eukaryota; kingdom Metazoa; phylum Chordata; class Amphibia; order Anura; family Pelobatidae; genus Pelobates; species Pelobates cultripes. The sequence goes on from OW240920.1 coordinate 83,890,580, forward strand.
GGTACTTATTTAGAAAGAAAATGGGTACATTCCTTCTAAAAATAGTACAAGGTTATATATGTGTTTGTGATTATATCATACCAATTGTTTCACAATCAATTAGAAAAAACGGATCTGCACAGAACATATACCTTTTGGACACACATTATGCAAAAAAAAAACAAAACAAACAAACAAAAAAAAGGTTTTGTGGTTACGCCAGAGCTTGACAAATCCCAGACACCAGACGACTAAGAATTTTGTCCTGAAACCTGGGATTTGCCAGCCCATTCCCTCCTACTCCTATCGCTCTCTTTCTCTATGCACCGGGAGGAAGTGAAGGGGACTGTAATGACTTCCTCCTGGTGCTGACTCTGCTCACCACCCGCTCCCATTGCCACATGCAGTGCGTGGAGACGCTGTATGTAGGTGCTGCACACTGTTTTAGCTGGATCTTCGATTCAAAGCAAACTTGTCAAGCCCTGTGTTATGTGTTTGAAAAGAACAGGAGAATCTTAAACTGATAGCAAAATGTGAAAATCAAGACTATGTATCATTACCACAAACATTAATGTGACTTTGCAGCAAGTTCAAGTTAGTGCAGGGAAATAGTAAAAATGTTTTGCTTAGAAACATAATTATTTACCAATAGAGATGATCAGATCTCGCCTCAGAACGAAGCCCACAAGCCTTTGTGACTCTCTGGAGACAACTATAGGAAAGCCACTATACGTTGTTTCGTTGATAGCTGCTTCTATGTCCCCCACGGTCATGCTGTCTTGAGTAAGGACCGTCAGTGATGGGTCATTATGCCTTGGGCGCATCACATCCATTGCTAGTGTTTTGTGGCTAAACTCTTCTTTGGCTTCTAAAAAGGGGTAGCCATTTAGGTGAATGTGAGCATCATAGATGCTCTCCCGTCCCAGTGCATCTGCTACCCACTTGCTGGTCATGGCAGCAGCCATTAAAGGCACAATATATTCCAGACCCCCAGTCAACTCAAACATTATGACAACTAAGGAAACAGTCATTCGTGTTGCTCCACCTACACAAAAAATACAGATGTAAATGAGTGCAAAGATGTTAGTAATGTAATAAAAAAAAAAATAATAATTACACAACATTTTATCAAAAAATACACAAGCAATGCTGCAGTAATAAAACCTAATCCCACCGTAATAAAGAATAAAAATATAAAGGTAAATATGACTTATGCATCATTCTAATTTAAACTGATAGACAATTATAAGATTATTATACATTTCTATATTTAACACACATCTTTATGGAAGGCAATAAAACACTTCACAGTCAATCATATTATATTATTAATTGCCTAGTAGATATAGTACTTACTACATGGGTATATTACATAACCTATTAGCATTTAATAAGGTTTTTAATTATATAAATTCCACACCCCTGTCACATGACCAGTTTTCATGCTACAAGGTATATAATATATAAATATAAACAGATCATTGTACTTACAAGCAAATCACCATGTAGTTCCATTAATAATATTGTTTAAAATGACATCATGCCACTCACCTAAACAAGCTGCTGCTCCCACCATGGCATAGAGACCTGGTGTGATACAGTCGGCTCCTTGGCTGCACCATCCTTTGAAAATTGCCCAGTCATGATGGTAGTAGGCCAGTTGTTCTACACTTATTCCCATCAGTCTCCCCATAATAGCACCCACAGCCATGCTGGGAATAAAAAGTCCAGAGGGAACCTAAGTAGAAGTATGAAAGAAGAAAAGAAAATGAGCCTAAAAAAAGAGGTACACTTGTAATGGGGGTAACCCCTAGGAGAAATGAATAAACAAAGAAAGATAGTGTACCAACGAGGAAACTAGGAAAATAGTATGGTATATATGAAGTAGAGTGTAACTACATGGGTGACAAGTGCCCTGCCAGAATAAATACTCAAACGTAAGGCAAAATATTAGAAAAGGAAAATAAATAGTTTTTATTACTAACCTAATAAAATGTAACAAGAAACCAAAAAACTGGCATAAATAAAGTGATATGACTGTAAGTCTATGGGATAAGAGGAATAATAGATGCAGTAATACCTCCCAGTGTATAGCAAAATGTGGTCAGCGATAAATACAGCTAATACCCACTGGGTGGTGCCATACACTAAAAGTCTAAGAAATTATATCCCCATAACTTGCTAAGGACTAGTAGCGTGTAGCAAAACCTAAAGTATAATCTGGTATCAGCTTACATGTCTGTATGCAGAAGCGGCTCTCTAATTAGGTGGCCGCCTAAGGTCTCAAGCTGGCTGGTACCTCGCAGCCGCCTAAAATCGCCTTAGGGCAGAGTGACTTGTCAGGCCGGGTGCAAGGCCCCTCCAGTCTGCCCTGAGAGCCAGCCTTTAGTCTGCAGTTCAGCTGGGTGTGAGCTGCAAACCATGTGATAGGAGTCTCGCGATCTCCAGAAGTCAGAGCATTGCCGTGGAAACCCACAGCAAAGCTCTGACTTCTGGAGATTGCGAGACTCCTATCACGCGGATAGGAAGGCCACCGGACCACCAGGGAGAATGACAACCCACAGGACCACCAGGGAGCCAGGACACTGGACCACCAGGGAAATAAAGGTATTTCTAATACTTCCTCTTTACCCCGTCACCCCCTCCTTCCCTCAAACGTTCCCCCTCTCACTCCTCCATCCCTCACTTTGCCCCCTGTAGCCCCCTCACTACCTCACTCTGCCCCCTGTGACCCCCCCCTCACTCAGCCACCTGCCACCCTTCCACACTCTGTCAGCCCCCTCCCCACACACACGGTCACCACTCCCCACACACACTGTTGCCCCCTTAACCCTGTCACACTCACTTTAACCCATCCTAATACTGTCACACTTACCCACTTCAACCAAATCACACTCAACTCCTCTCGTTCTGCCACACTCACCCTATCACATGACCCCCTAATCTGGTTATACTCACCTTTTCTCTCACTGTCACACTCACCACTCCTTTTCCTGTCAAACTCCTTCCTCCAACCGTGCTACACTCCCTTCCAACCCTGCCACACTCACCCAGTCAACTAATTCACCTTAATCATGTCACATTCATCTCCCCTTGCCCTATCACACTCACTCCTCCCAACCCAGTGATAAACACTTCCCCAACCATGCCACATTCACCCTGTCACATTAACAATTAACCCTGTCACGCTTACCTCCCCCCTCACCCTGTAACACTCCACCCTTCATCCATGTTGAACCATAGGGAAAGCAATGTAATCATCTGCAGCTAGCAAGGGTGACCAGTAATAGGGCCCCTTAGTTTTTTTTTTTTTTTACTGCTGTTACTAGTAGCATGGCACCTAGAAATCATTATTTTGATTTTGCAAAAGGCATGTTAATACACATTCTCCTTTTCTAGACCTTAAATGAGTACACTCCATCTGCAAGGTACACTTCATCCAACTTTTTTATACCTTAAATTAGTATACTTAATCTGCACAGCCTCATAAAGAGATTAGACCAGTAAATGCCAAATAAAAAGGTATTAAAAGACCACTATAGTCACCCAGACCACTTCAGCTCAATGAAGTGGTCTCGGTGCCAGGTCCCACAGATTTTAACCCTTCAGCTTTAAACATAGCAGTTTCAGAGAAATTGCAGGGTTAATCCAGCCTTCCCCGACGCTCAATGCGAAAATCGCATTGAGCACGCAGAACGTCCATAGGAAAGCATTGGGAAAAGCTTTCCAATGGGCGTTTTTAATGCGTGCGCGGCTCTAGCCGCGCATGCGCATTCAGCTCCACTCGGGAGCAGAAGTCGGAGGGGGAGGAGAGGTCACCAGTGCCGAGGAAGCCCGCCGCTGGATAAAGGTAAGTGGCTGAAGGGGTTTTAACCCCTTCAGCCCAGCAGGTGAGGGGGACCTAAGGATTATATAGTTTAACGGAAACAAATTTGTTTTCCTGACATTATAGTGGTCCTTTAGTGTTGTGGGTTCAGGTCAGTCAAAGAACCAGATGCCACACCATTTCCCCTGCCCGTTCAGTTATAGAACAGAATAAGCCAGTCAGTAAAGTCACATTCTGATGCTGTATTAATTTAAAACAGAGTTTACCTGGTCCTAACTCACACCATAAGCAGTGAGTGCACTTCAGAGGAATTATTCTGCTATAATACACTATTTAGCTGCCTCAGGTTACATTATGTATTTAAGTATTTATTTGCTTTACAGTACAGCACAAAAAACACTGCCACCAGGTTTGCCATATTTATAATGACTGTATTGCACTACAAGTCACCATCTTGTGTCTGATGTGATCTATACACTATTAAAATGAGTTCCCTCAAGACTGAAAATTATGCACTTGCAATTAAAGGGACACTCCAGGCACCCAGACCACTTCTGCCCATTGGAGTGGTCTGGGTGCCAACTCCCACTACTCTTAACCTTGCAAGTGTAATTATTGCAGTTTTTTTTATAAACTGCAATAATTACCTTGCAGGCTTAACTCCACCTCTAGTTGCTGTCTACTAGACAGCCACTAGAGGGCACTTCCTGGTTTATAGCACAGGAAACCTGTGCTAGAGCGTCGCTGGACGTCCTCACGCTTTGTGAGGACCTCCAGCGTCGCTCATTTCCCCGTAGGAAAGCATTGAAACGCATTTTCAATGCTTTCCTATGGGGAGCACTAATGTGCATGCGCGGCATTGCCGCGCATGCGCATTAGGTCTCCCCGGCCCACCAGCCGACGCAATCAGAGGGAGGAGTGGCGTGGAGGAAGAAGCAGCGACGAGGGACTTAAAGTGGCTCTGTCACCAAAATATGCAAAGACTCCTGGTGGTGACATTGCTATTTGTAAAGCAGTGGCCTGGGGGTGTAGCAGAGGCGAGTTATACTAAACCTATGCTGTCCGAGGCAGGTGTTGCCATCTTCAATCTTCAGCTACTGATGCTACATCTGCCTGGAGCCTGTTTCAGTGCTGTTCTCTTGCACAACACTGGTGTCTATGGAGGATCCTGCGATTGAATGGGGGAAGTGTCAAAACTTGACAGCGGTTCTGCCTTTTGTCACTTTGCAGATTCACCATTAGACAATGTAGTCCCTACTTTGTCTCATAGTGTTTTGACGATATCAGAATTTCAATAAAATTCCAACAGAGTCTTTATGATGAGCATTTTAAAACAAAATTGTTTTGGGTGACAGAGCCACTTTAAAAGAAGTAAACTGTAATTTTTCAATACTACTGAAAATAAAATATCACATGTAATTTCGCCTCTGCTGTGTATTATTTTGTAATGACAGGATATCTCTTATCATGACCTTGCTTTGTAGGGATAACCACTTTTAGCTCTATTTGCTTGTTAGGACTATTTACCTACTAAGTCGGCCCGGCAGTCGGGGGGTATTGCAGGATGCTTCGACATCGCCCTTAGAGCGCCCAGTGCTCATATTTGCCGCAGACAGACATACAACAGCTTTTAGTAAACAACCATGTTAGAGTTATAAAATAGCTGTTAATCATGTCACATTTATCTCTAACATGGTGAGAATTCAAAGTGCATTTCAAATTTAAGGCCAGAGTAGCTGAACTGCAAGCATACCTGACCTGAAATTTTCCATTTTGACCTTAAATTTTTTTTTTTTAAATCACTTTGAATTCTCACTAGTGAACAACTCTGCAATAGCTCACATACAGAAATTCTCCCATTTTAGAAAATGTGAAACTACATTTGCAGGTTAAAAAAACAAAACAAAAAACATATACACCTTTTAATGGTAATGCATTTCTAAAACAAGTGCTTCACAAAAAGAAATGGCTGATAAGCTTGCCACACCACTAGGGTCTTAGGTGATAGTTGTACATTGAGATATTACCATAAAATCTTCTAAAAGCACATTAACTCACCTTCATTCCAAACGTAAAGATGGTGATAACAGCTTTGAAAATTAATGCAAGAGACAACTGCCATAGCGCAGTGTAGACTCCTTTACTAGCGGGACGGTCTGGAAGGATGCCTCCATTCGTGGTATTAACATCATCATTCTTGTAATCACAGAGTTTGGACGAGTCCAGCAAGCTACAGTCATTAAAAAGTTCAGATATCAGCTCACTAGAGCTTATTCGAGTATATTCATTGGGAAAAGCCAAAACCGCTGTAATGGCTGTGACAGCTAGGACCTCCAACACTGGGTAGCGACCCAATTTGGTGGTCTTCCGTCTTTTGCACCAGGCAATATTGGCTCGAATGAAGAAAGCACCCCATAATCCACCAAAAATTCCCAGGAGTATGAATGGGATAAGCTCTAGAAGATGCCAAGGTGTATGAAATTCAACATAGAAGAGCACTAAGCGGCTATTACCAAATGGATTGATGGAGCGCAAAGTGAAAGCTGCTACCAACGCAGCAAAGAATGATCTCCAGAGAGTCTTCATTGGGAAGTAATAACTGACCTAAAGGAAATGGAGCAAATACAGGTTAAGGTAAATTACTGTGCATTGTCTTTTCTTTGAAATCTAATAAAAAAATAATACAATCTAAAGTACCGTAATCCTGGTGGTTTAGATGAATTATTAGTAAACATGTTGTAAAACTATGAGATTCATTAGAAAAGATGACGTCATAGAAGAAAGGTATTGACAATTCTATTACAGGACAAAGACCAGATCCTTCATCCTGATGGTTGTCACCAGCAGTATGTTAATCGAACAATCATTAGTCTAATGTGCTGTTAGTACTACAACGGAACTGGAATCAGAGTGTAAATATATTACTAATCCAAATACAAAAACACATGGTGGTGTCTAAACATTTATTAAAAAGTAATGAAAAAGGAAAATTAAACCATTAAAGAGACTCTGAGTAAGTGAAATATGGAAAAAATAAACTAGTACAAATCTGGTGGGTTTTTAAAAAAACCAAACAAAAACAATATTGCGGTTTATTTTTTAGCGACAAGGTAAACTATGGGAAAGAAGAGTTACCTCTTCCAAGCTGAAAAGCACTCCTCCAATAGGGGCACCGAAAGCCACTGACACACCAGCAGCAGCCGCAGCCGACAATACCTATGTTTAAAAAAAATAAAAATAATAATAGCATCAAGTCTATGTATATTAAGATGCATGAAACGGTCAAGTTCTATGATCTTTAATTTTCTTACCTCCCTCCTTTTGGCTTCATTCCTACGGTACTTTGTAAAAAGATGGCACAAGATATTGCCACAGCAACAAGCAACATGGATTAAGGGACCTTCCTTGCCCAGGCTGAGGCCAGAAGACACAGCCAGGCCAAGTGTTATAGTCTTTATAATCAGTGTCCATTTACCCAGGTAGCCCCGAATGATAAATCCACTCAAGATAGTCTTGATCTGCAAAAGACGATGATACTTAAACATACAAGACCCAAAAGAAAGTCTGATTTAATAAAGACTAAAATTTAACTGAAGCAGAATTCATGGTAAATGTTTACCGACAGAAATTCAAGTTACATATTTTTTTGTGTTTGTATTGGTTGCACAAAGAGCTATTTCCCTTCTCTCTGTCATCCAACATGAGAAAGGTAATAAATGAAATAATCATCACTCGTTTCTTCACGACAGTCTTCATAACAGTAATAAACAGAAGCTGCACAATGTTCAGTCGTCATAATATACTGCATTAGGCCATTATCAGGATATAAATAAATACTTAACTAGCATGGTTGACATCTATGTTAGGAAATACATAAGGAGTGGAGTACTGCCTGGTCACATTTTGTAAGATTTACATATAACGGTTAAACTGTAAGAATCATATTAAATGTCACCAGCTAGTAGACTGTGGTGATACAACATGGGAACCAGAAGCTATGCAGCCATTTGATTTGAACATTCTTTTTAATAAACATGTATTATTTCAACTGCTATGGGATATAGAAATATTTTGTTGCTGTGATATTTTACTTATGAAAAAAGAAAAAAAAGAAAAAAAAAAAAGAATTAAACCCTTCGGTTAAGAGGGAAGATCATCGATTTCTTATTTAATAATTTAATTTCCGTCACAGAAAGATTACTTACTTCAGGGATCCCTGAACCGCAGGCATATGGAGCAAAGTTACGGACCAACAAAACAGCAAGAAGGGAGAAGAAGAGAGCCCACAAAATGTACAAAATGTAATTCACGATGTAGGGAAAAGCGCCCTGTGTGAAAAAGAAAAGGAATGATAAATTGGAGGCTGGCAACTTCAACCTAAGTGCATCTTTCTGAACCCCCGCCCCCCAACTGTGTCTCGAAAATAAATGCAACTGTAGAACATATATTTATACACAATAAAATAAAACTGTAGTAATGGGTTTCTACCGTAAAACATTGAGTAACCTGCAATAGATTAAGCACTGTACAATATATTGTTCAGGGAAATCCATAGATGCTCAAAGTGTTAGTGGTGACCCAAGGCACCGAGCAGAAGCCCTGCATACAACCACTAGCAGAGGACAATATTCCTGGCACTCAATGAGGGAAATACAAAAATTCAAGGATTTATTTATTTAAAAAAAAAAAAGGCATATTTTATAGCAAAAATTGAGTTGGCCTCATTTTACCCACATAGATGGACTTTGACAATTTTTCTTCTTCTTTAAAGGGACACTATAGTCTTTTCAGAGAAATTGCAGTGTTTACATTACAGCCTAGGGACACCTCCAGTGGTCACCCCTCAGATTCAATGCATCTCCATTAGCGGATGCTGTTTGGCAAAGCCAGCATTTGGCTCCCTTGACGATCTCATCCAATCAAATGCTTTTTCTATGGGTTTAGCATTGGATTGGCTGAGATCATCAATTCTGATGATATCAACCAAGGAGGCAAGCATCGGGACATGGAAATAAGATACGTTTTCATACCCTTTTAAGGGGGCAAGCCACCTTAATGGTGGCTTTAACACTTTAGGGTCAGGAATACATGTTCGTGTTCCTGACACAATAGTGTTCCTTTAATATTAGCAAAAATTTGGATTATTTTTTTGAAACTAGATTGACTAATGAATGCATGTATTCTGAATAGAGTATCAGGAATATATTTTCAGGCATGCAATTCAGTTTTCAATTAATTATTTTGGGAATAAACCCAATGCATTCTACAGTTACACTACTTTATTACTTACTTTACCTTAGCATTTAAAATCCTTTTGGAAATTGTTCTTAAAATACCATTATTGATTCTGAATAGCACACCTTACCTCACTTTGGTTGAGTAAGAGTTGTGACCAGCTCCTCCACTTTGGGCAGTCATTTGGGTTTTCAAAGGTCACATTTTCTGATTTCCAACAGCACTGTTCTTGGGTTAGCCAGAACTCATCTACACAAATACCCTCCTTAAGGTCTGTCATCCAATGAGAGGAGATGTCTATTAAGCCTGCTAAAGAGCCTACAAATAGAAGGGGTGAAAGAGCATAAAAAATATGCATAAATACTTTTTACTGAAAAGGTTTTTTTTTCTTCTTAAAATCCATAAACTTCCTGAGGTAATAACAGTATACATACACAACACTAAATGAATCTTGTTTTGTAACCGCAGGTGGTTCCCTTATTTACCACTATAATGTCTTAAAGCATAGAACTTAGTAGGGCTAACCATACAGATATCTTAGCCATAATTTTATTTAGTGTAAGAGATCCTCTATTTAACATATATAAATAATTGAGAATGCAATATAAAATAAGGATTGTCTTGGAAGCAATAGTTTTGTCTTTTTGGATATTTATTATATAAAAATATAAAATCCATTATAGCAGAGTTTATAAGATTAAATTCCATGCTTGCAAATATCATTAATAGGTTAACATACCCTTCTGAACATGTCATCATGTCAGCCTCTCTGTCATTTTAAGATGAAGCAGCGTCTGTCTCCAAGCCTCTCCTCTGTTTCTTAACATTTAAAAGTACACCTATTTATACCTTAGGTGTCTCCATTTTGGGGTTACCGTAGTTCAAATATGAAAAAGTAACACTTCTTTTACTTTATTCAATTTAGGACCTCCCTTAACTTGGCAAACATACAAGGCCATAACTAAAGGGTGCATACGTCATGGAAATTTTCCTGACTTAGTTCAAGATGGCATCTTAAAGTCTGAATAGTTTATCTGTTGTTTATACTAAGTCGTAAGTGTACAGTCGTGGGAGATTCCCGGGTTTGGGGAAGTTCCATTAACTTGGGGTTACCACCATATATTATGTACTGCAAGTGTCGTAGTATAGCCTTGAAGCTTTTTTATGCATTATTGTTATTGTAATTCGTCTGGGACAAAATGGCACAAACATATTATGCACTGAGGTTATTGCTTAAAGAAACAGCTATGAAAAACAATATGTTCCATTTCTAACACCTTGTCAATTTGCAATATCTCTAAAAGACAAAGTACACAGTTTAAGAAATACAATATTTCATTCTAAAACTTGTAATATTTGCATTTGCCCATAACAGTTTGAAATGGGAACCATCAGTTCACAGGGATTTTAATAAGGTGTTAATCTCTATAATTAACACATTTGTGAAAAGGTTGGCTCCTTGTTAATCATTGTTATGCTTTACAGAGAAAAGGAGAAACAGGAGTACTGTTTTTATGTCTCCTCATCCAATGTATTGTGTGCCCTGGCTATACCTAGATTAAATTGGATTGTTACATCAAGCACTGAATCTTTATGGATATTTAAAATAAAAAGTAGAATCACAAGGACATTTTTATTTCTTTATTTTTAAATCGGTTAGTCTTCATTTTATTTAGTTGTGTAATTTCCAGGGAAGTGACAATTTCCCTTCAGAGACAGTAAATGGATTGATCACACTTTCAGGATTTATAAACATGCTGTTTTTTTGCTACTAAACATTAAATGTAGGCTAACACAATGTGAATATCCTAAAACCAATGTTAATGTTTAATAAAAACAGGTTTAAATATTGAAGCAGTTCTTGTTGTACACAGAAAAGGGATAAAGAGTAAAAAGGGGGCCTCGCAGGACCTAATGTAACCTATGAATCACTGACCATAAAGATGACATACAGATTTTACTGAACCACAGTATTATCCATGCCAAAATCAAGTCGGTGTCAGGGGGATAGGGAGCCCCATGGGTTGTTATATAGGCTAATATAGCTTTATGTCATAATCATAACTGAGATTAGACAATACTGTATTCCCTGTCTCAGGTGAGGGAGAGCGCTTAGGCACACTAGGCAGCATCCACATCATGCACGTAGGCGGCCTGGAACAACTTAAAAATAAGTCAGCTCAAGGTATCCAGGCATAATACAGTCTCAGCGAACCTGAAGGTGTAGGTAAGTGATTAGAACATCCAAGCTACAATAAGTGGATTAGTATAATAGCATACCGGAGACTAATGTTGATCATTTAGCAATATGAGCGTAAGAGTAAGTAATAGTTAGGAATCGTACTATGTCAAGCTCATTATCTTACAACAGAACCATGTCTCCATCATGTTCAGAAGTATGTTAAGCTAGTTGTTGCCAGCCGAAACCGTGTCTCCCAATCCACTCAGCACCAATGTCACTACACCTCCACTCACGTCCCCCTTGATCAAGATCTGTCTCGTAACCTAGAGTGAAGTGTCAGTGAGGTTGCGGTCACCCTTACAATGGGATCTCATCATAAAAAGTCTGAAGACAAAAGGAGAGTGTGTTGAGGAACATAGAAGACAGAGAGGTAGCGCGATCCCCAGGACCCTCTATTGTATCCCCCCAATCTGTGCATGTCTCCTTGCAACAAATTCTATCCAAGATTGCCACATTTTAGTATGCCTTGCATCACATCCAGTTAGGGATGCTTGAATTGCTTTGGCAGACAGGATATCTTCAACCCTATCAAACCATTGCTCCTTTGTGAGGGTATGGGTCTGTTTCCAGAGGGCAGACACTAGTGCTTTGGCAGTATTAAGAAGGTGTCTTAAAAAGTTTTTTTTTTTTATTCTATTTTTTGAGATCAGTGAGGGTGTGGCATGCAGCTGCACTTGTTCTATTGTTAACGGACGCATTTCGCTCAGAATGTCAGTTATTTAGGTTTTGACCATGTCCCAGAACGGAATTATAGGAGGGCAGTCCTATCAAATATTTCTAATCATTCCATCTTCGGATCTCCAGCATGTTGCCAGAACGCCTAGGAATATTTTGTGTAGTAGCTCTGGAGTTTTGTACTATAGCAAATAAGCTTATAAATTACCTCTTGATAGTGCGTGCTAATCGAGGATTTGTGCTGAAGGATCATTATTTTGTCCCATTAGAGTCCAGTGAACATTGTGCCCGTAATGGTTTTTACATTGTCTTTTAAAGGTTTGTTTGTTCTCCAATCCTCCAACCAGCAAATGAGAAATCTAGCCCCATCTAGATCAGATTCTCTTTTGCATAACCCATCGAACCAAGTTAGATCCCTATGCAGAGAAGAAGTGAACTGTAGAAGTGCTGCAGAGACGAGTAGCGAAAAAGTTTGTATATGTGTTGGAAGTCAAAAACCTTAGAATCGCGACGTATCCCGTTCTACCCAGGAATTTCAATGCTCATTGTGGCAGACCACCACTTAAAAGTTTGTTTGACAGGGTATTGAAGGACTGTCATGGTAAACAGACAAATTCAAGTAACAATGGCGCTAATACGCAGACCAAATAAACATTAAAATGAAGATGCACCTCACACAGTGTATAAACCCAAAAGAACACTCAGTACAATTTTAAAAACAAATAAGGTGAGCTTTGTCTTCAAGACGTGTATAAATATTATTTGCTACATATATCGAAGTGCAAAAATAAATGTGCACCAGTGCAATAAAGAGATAACAATAAAGTGCTTCAATTCTTGTGCAAAACAGTAGTGTAACATGCCACATTTTACTTACACACAATTTACATTGGTATAAGTTGACTCCACATAGAAGGTACACATGTTAAAAAGGACAACAACCTCATAGGGCAATAACGCCCAGTAAATTTAAAAAAAAGGTATTAAAAACTTCAGAAGGGAACACTTACAAGTGTAGAGCAGAGGATCTCGAAGCTCCCGAAAGTTGACCGGCAAAAGCAACAAATGATCTGGAACCATTTTGGGCTAGGACCACATATGCGGCCAGTCAGAACTTTGCCCCGGTGGCGTTTCCCCTACACTGCAGGAAGTTAGGCATGTGCCCCAAAGCAAAATGGGTACAGGAGAAAGCAGAGTCCATCAACTCCCAGGCTTACCCCAGAGCAGAAATCCCAGGCTTTACCACTATGAATAACCCCAATTGTGGGTCTGGGCGCGGCGACAGAGGAATTGAGCAACACCGCGATCACTCCTCAGAATGCGTTGAGCTGGGACACCGTCCCGCCGGCACGCGGCGTCCTTGCTTACCTCATCACAGCAAGCGGCGTCATCTGGTCCCGGTCTCCAGACTGGCAGTGTGACACTGACTCTGCACACTCCAGAGCAGCTTCCTTATATGTGTGCTGCACTCTGTCATGTGACCTGGCACACAGCGATGACCTCAGAGTCCACAAGTGAGAGAAGAAACTCCTCCCACGTGTTGTGGTTAACACTAATTCTAGGTTAGCCAATCAGACACACCCTGTCAGTATATAAGCCAGCCTCTCCCTTGCCTCAGTGCCCTGTTGTGGCCTTTGGTTTATCATTGAGCGTTGCACTTGTTATTTGGATTTCCTGGTTACTGATATTTGGCTTTGTCTCTCGTTATTCGGTCTCTCTATTTCCCTTGACCTCGGCTAGTGTTTTGACTATCCCTTTTTGCGTATACCGACCATTCTAGGGATCGGTATTGCAATTTTCTCCACTCTGTCCTGTCTGCAAGCTAGGGTTCCCTAGTGAACTTTACAGATTTGGCTTTTCTCATGATCAGGTCATTCACAGGGCATGAATGCAGGCAACAGATAAGGTCCCTGGGTGCCTTTGTCGTAGTGCACAAAAATTGCTCGAACCGAATATGTCCGGGTGTCTCCTCACGGAGGATTATGAGAAAGAGTAAGTCAGTTGGGTCTCCACATCCTCTCCCTTCTGAGCCTTGGGCACCTTGCACACCCATATATTACATCGGTGGCCACGGTTGTCCAGGTCCTCTGTTCTTTCCTCGGTGGAATGGGAATTTTGCTCCAGGATAAAAATTCAGGTTTCTTGAGCCACAACCTCGGTTTTAAAGCCTGTGACCTCCATTGTGATCGTTTTGTATAAGGTGAGAGGCAGCTGCTGTAGGTCATCCTGGTTGACCATAGACATTGCCATCCGTTTTACATCAGCTCCAATATCAGCCAGGGTGGTGTACTCCGACACAGAGTTAGTGGAAGCCAGAGAGGTAGGCGCCAACTTAGACGTTTGGGACCAGGTCCCACAGGCACTTGGACAAATTCAGCCATCAGGCCCGTCTGTAACACTGGCATAGTACTCCTGGAAATTTGTGGAGATTCCAAACGCTTTTTGCAACCCATTGGGTTTCAATTAATGCGCTGACTCGCTTGTTTTAGCAAGTGTGTGGTGCAGAGCACTGTGTTCAGGCGGCCATTTCAGTCGGATCCTGTGCCATGCCCCCCTACACTTTTACTATTAACAAGAGTAAGAATAGTTGGACTCATCTCCCAGAATTTTTTATTTTTTTTAAAGTGTTGCTCAAAAGAACATATAAATATCTATCTGCTGTCCTGAGGAAAGTCCCGAACTGGGACTGAAACGTTGATGAATTTTTGGCATTCTTCCTTTTACATGAAATCAATAAAAGCTATATTTTATAAAGACCGCGAGTGTGGACCATCAGCTTGAGATAGATATATATGTATTTTTTTTAAAAAACAAGTTTATATAGCGAACCCTATTCAACAGAATTGGTTAATGTCTGTAAATGGAACTTTGAAGGTTATTCAGTACTGCTCTGTGAACCAACTCTAATTATGAAGTGTGAGATGTGGAGTCTGGTTAATAAATGGAATTCCAACACATTTTAAAAAATAGTTCCCTCAATTATTGCAGTTTATTGTAATACCTTACCTGCAAAAAGGCCAATAAGTAGCATAAGCAACCATCCAGAGAAGGCATCACTGACACTGTGCAAAAGTGCCCAGGTGGACTCTTTACTCTTACTCAGGATCTTAGGAAGAAAAAAAAAAAAAAATATATATATATATATATATAATCACATAGCATATTAACCACAGGGAAACTAACAGCAAATTCTAGTGTGATAAGAAAGGATTTCTAGAAAGCATCAGCCTTCAAGCGCTAGTGAAAAAGCTGTGTAATACCATTACTCAAAAATAATAATAATATTACAAATGTACAATTATTGACAATTACATTTGCTTTACAGGGTGCAAATGACTCACTTGTTTGCCAATCAATGTTTTGGGTGGTAATCATGAAATACAAGTAAGCCTCAATGCGTTGAGATAGGGACAAGATGTAATAGACAATCTTGCCACTCATTTTTATATTTAAGGTAAAGGGTCAACAAAATATGCACTGATGCAATATGACCCTTGATAAAGGCTCAGAGAGGAGCAGCAACATTGTCTCCAGTTTATTGTTAAAAATGTTTTTTCTGCTTTTTAGAAGACAGCCCAGGTGTAGTGATGTCCCGAACTGTTCGCCGTTCATTGAGTAAACTTTGACCCTGTACCTCACAGTCAGCAGCAGACCCTCCCTCCCAGACCCTCCCACCTCCTGGACAGCATCCATTGTGAAGCTGCATTCTTAGTGAGCTGTCCAGGAGGTGGGAGGGTCTGCTGCTGATTGGCTGGAATGTGTCTGCTGACTGTGAGGTACAGGGTCAAGGTTTACTCAATGATGAGTCCGCGGCGAACCGTTCGGCAAATAGTTCGGGACATCACTACTCAGGTGTGCCTGGATAGTTATCTTTTCTTCCATTTGAGGTCTCCCTTTCTGGAGCACCCTGCATGATGTATTCCCCTTTTTGTAGTGTGAGCATTATACTCATATACACTGACAGTAGGGTTTACAAAATGGAAAGATAAGACAAAGGAGTCACAGGTAAAGCACCCCCACCCTCCCTCCCTGCCAAAAATATGTTTTGAGAATTTCATAAAGAGACCATTTTTATGAAATGCTCTTCAAGACAGTGTTTGAAGAATTTTCACAGAAATTCCAACCAAGCCAAAAGGGACTATTTTGTCTTATACAGAGCTACCTCTTGTCAAGCCCTCAGTCGTTACTAGGGATTGCTCATAGCAAAAAGACTCTTTCTACGTAGGATCAAACGGTCTTGCGGATCCTCCATAGATATCAGTGTTGTACTTTCACGCATGTGTGAGAGAGGACTGTGCTGTGGTAAGCTTCTGGCAGTTGAAGTGCTAGGTGCTTAAGAGGATCTCAAGAACAAAGATAGCGGTGCTAGGAGACATAAGTTCAGATAAATAAAAACTACATTCCTCTGCCCCTCATTACCATCCGAATACAATACGCAGAGACGCTAGAAGGTTACATAGCCGCTTTAACATACAGAATACTGCATAAGAATTATTTTTGCAGTTCAAGATAAATTACAGTTTGTTATTCTGAGAGGATTTATTTAATGTTAAAAAATTGTTTTTCCTACACAAGTCCAACCTTTAAGCTACAGTGCTTTTTCATTTTTGCTCCATTAGATGTATGGCATGTCATTATTTATAGAAGCACTACAAAGTTCAGTGTAGTCATCATAGTGCAACGTTCACTACATGTAATGGTCTGGGGGGGGGGAGGGGGAAACACAACAAAAAATTACACCTTTCTGCAGCAGATTCTACATTTCCCCCTTTTTAAATTAGTATTTACACTTCCACATTATCAATGTCTATTCTGCTCCCAAATGGTTTAGACGCAGGGGTAGGCAACCTTCGGCACTCTAAATGTTTTGGACTACATCTCCCATAATGCATTACTGGCATTTTATAAAGTGAAATGCCCCATTTTATAAAGTACAAAAATGTAGCTTATTAACCCATATAATTCTGTGCTGGCAATTCTGGCCTACACTTTCCATCTGCCATCTCACTTTCTGGTACTGTGACCGGTGAACCAGTGCACCTCCAGTTATATTTAATCAGTATAACAATTCTGGTAACAAGCTGCAGCCCACAACAACAATTTCATATATCAGGATAAACGTTAACTTTTTTTGTAAAATATCAGTATAGCAATAATATCAATATATTAAAATATTTTTTCAAAATAGTAAATCATTTTAAGTTAGTAAGAAGTTATAATGTCACAAATAAGGATACATCTGTTTATACAAATACATACATACTGAAGGTATAAATCTGGTCTCACCTCTCTGTGCCGATCTCGGTCACGTGACTTTTCTCTCACCCAGTCGATTGTATTAAAATCCTCATATGTTCCCACCCCTGGTACATCAAGAAAATCCATCACATTATATGACCCATGTATTCCATTTCCATTATATGTAGCAAACTCTGTAGAAAGAGAAAATAAATTTAAAAAAATAACTCGGTTACAAGGTTTTATCTGCCAATTACTAGTAGAAAATATTAAAAGTCCTTTCCACTGATAAAAATGACAATGTGATAAATGTTCACACTGTCAGACAAAGGTTGCTTGTGTTACTAGGGGAAAAGGTTATGGCTCAGCCTATATATGAATGAGCCTTCAGCGGAATAAGAACATTTGCATTCAACAATTCAATATTAACAAGCTTATTGTTAGGATAATCAAATACTAAAACACAGATGCAACTTTAACACTTTATCCATGGCACCCAGACCACTTCATCTCAAGGACGACCATCGCCATAGAAAGTCATGCCGTCTTGATAACATTGCGGGAGGCGGAGAGAGGCCCGCAGCACTGAGCGAGTCTCAGCTGGGTACCTGAATATAACTAGGGAAAGAGGCACAGGTTTGTATTCCTAACTCTATAGTGTTCCTTTAAAGCATCTGGAGTACTATCCAAAACATAAAAGCAGGGTTCTTTACATGTTCAAACAGTATTGTGATTGTGTGTATTCATAAAAAGTATTGGTGTTCAATTTATTTTTATTTAAAATTCTTTCTTTAATGACAAGCAGATTAAATGTATATATTGTCAGTAATACAATATGTGCTTGCCAAAAGAAAGGTTTACAATAATAAAAACTTTCATAACACAGAATGCCATGTTACAAGAAGCTTATATCCAACGTACAGCATAGCTAATACAATAAGAGTTATATCTATAGGTGGGAGATAAGAGTGCCATAGTGTCTCGCTTTAATGAGAAAAAGTGGTTAGCTAGATGAACAGATTTGTAATCAGGAGGAAAGTTGTATACACTGTGATAGGTACTTGGTATGTTTGACATATGAGTAGGAAAAAACGTGATTGGCATATCGACATGATTAAAGGACAACAACTACAAAAAACAAAACTGCAAAACAACCCTATGACACTGGAAGACAACAGAATTCCATGCCCTCCATCTTGTTTATCAGAGTAGTGTGAGGAAGTACGACAACTTATTACTAGTGATGTCCTGAACTGTTAGCGAACGGTTCGCCGCGGACTCATCATTGAGTAAACTTTGACCCTGTACCTCCCAGTCAGCAGACACATTCCAGCCAATCAGCAGCAGACCCTCCCTCCCAGACCCTCCCACCTCCTGGACAGCTCACTAAGAATGCAGCTTCACAATGGATGCTGTCCAGGAGGTGGGAGGGTCTGGGAGGGAGGGTCTGCTGCTGACTGTGAGGTACAGGGTCAAAGTTTACTCAATGAACGGCGAACAGTTCGGGACATCACTACTTATTACGTATCTTATTGCTCCTATAGGTCCCATACTTTTTAAAAGGGCTTAATAGAATTTCAAAACCTGTAAAGGTTAATTTACCAATAAAGTAATTGTACCTGATCTTTGTTACAACCATTGTGAGTATAGACAATTCCGGGGTTACCCACCTCTGTGCGAGAGCTCTACGGGCAGCTGATTACTTTTTTTTTTTTAAATATATCATTTTATTTTATTGAGATAGTTTCAAGTTAAACAAAACACATTTAGTCTGTGAGCAGTGCGAAACACGCAGGTTTCAGTCATTCAAAGTCTCGTTTGGTGATTTGAGATATGCAGATCTCCAAAGAAGTAGTAGTAGATTAGACTCACAGGTCTCTAGACTTAGTAGAATTTAGATTTATAATACTTACAGAGCTTGTTGCATGGTAATTGCAGTTTGTCGATTGCGTTAACTATGGTCAGGTGATTTGCAGTTGCTCACTCTGCTATATTCTTAGTTTTTTATTGTAGTTTCCACTGTTATCTAGAGGTGTTGTAATCCTCAGTAGTCTTTGCCTCGTCTATATGTTTCATGACCTCTTTTCAGGTTGTTGGCTGTTTAGATTAGTTTCTGTTCATGTTTGGGTAGGCCTTCGGTGGGTTTAGAGAGGAGACAAGCCCAAAGATTAACATCTAACCATCTTTATAGGATCTTGGATCCCAGGTCCACCACCCTGTTTGAGAAGTCTCAGACTGTAGGGAAAAGTCCAGCACATGTGAATATAACTGCCTCTATCACCATACAGGTTCCAGCAAGTGTCAGTGGTGCTCAATCTCATGTGAGATTGTTTCACTGAGGTGTACTAGCTAAATAATGCTTTAAAATGATTGCTCTTGAAGAGTTACACAAATGGAGGATTTTGCAATTTCCTCCCAATCTGTGTCCTCAAGCACATCATCCAGGTCTTTCTCCCACTGGTCAGTGTATCTCAAACCCCCCACTCTGCAGGCTCGCTGCTAAGGTTATGGTTGAGAGTGAGAACAAGCCAACTGGAGGCTTCTACTCAAAGCACATTTTCTCAAAAAAGGTCATAGCTGCTGCACGAACCCCTTGTCCCCTTGAAGGTAGTGAAAGCAGTCCCTTGTCTGAAGTTGGGCACTTTCTTTCAACCTATTGTAAGTGACTATGTCATTATCCACATATTGGTGAATGTATCTTTGGAGATCTGTGTACTCGGTACCCCTAAAGTCTCTGGATCTCATCCTGAGTGGAAAAGCCCTGTTTTAGAGTATTGGGGAGGCTAATCTATTGAGTTAATAATTGGTCTATCCATCCAATGTTCCAAGACCTGATTAAGGAAAGGAACAGCTGAGGGAAATTGTGCTTACATTGTTTGATATGATCAGTCGTAAGCTGTATTCCTAGATATGCAAGTGTCTTGGTACAAATTTGTAGATGAGACTTGCTTTGGATCAGTGCTACGTCCGGGGGCATGGCCCTATATTTTGTTTGATTGACTTTATAACCTAAAAGGTTGCCATAGTGATCAAACAATTTAGTCAGTTGTTCTAAAGGAGAATAGTGGGTTAGTCAGAGTGAGTACATCACCTTGAACGGACGTTCAGCTATAGTCACCCCTTGTACGTGTGGATGATGTCTGATGGCATGTTGGAATTGTCACGCTAAGGATAATTCATTGTTGCACTAAAGAATATTGCTGTTTAATGTAATTTGTGTAGTGCATTTATGAACTGGCCACTTGGTAGTGGTGATAGGGCCAATGTGATTATAGAGGACGGATTTCAGAAAGTTATAATTGAAAGTTTAAAAGGAATGTGATGTGTTTACGTCAGAATTACCTGCTATAGTACGAATTTTGGTAATGAACTAAATCTGCTTCTAGGTCGCAGATTTCTAGCTAAAAGGGTATCAATCTTATTTGACTTTTCTTAGAACATGCGTCTGAACCAAAATAAAGAGCAGGCTACTCCCTCGAGCGATAGTTCTTTGATTGAGTGCCTAAATGTATTTAGTTCATTTAATTTAGAGAGACTATAGGACCGGTTTTGTGTTGCCGTTCCACTTTCCTCAAAGCAGATTGCACGTCTTTGAATTGAGTATTTTGTAAAAAAAATTTTTTGCAAGTGGCTACTTTTATGAAGGGCACCCTTAAAACAGACTTGTGTGCTGCCCATTTTGCAGCTTGATTTGTTGCATGAATGTCATTCTGGGCAAAATATGCTTTAATTACCGCACTCGTTTAATGGCATATTTCCTCATCATTGAGAAGGTTAGTATTTAGTTTCCAGGTCCAGTTAGAGGAATATTTAAGTTTGCAGAGGGTTACCATGATATCGGCATGGTCAGACCAAGTGATCCTATTAATCTCTGATTGGAGGAACTTGGCCATTCCATTCCCGTTGAGCAGTAGATTGTCAATTGTGGAGTACGGATCATGCTGGGGACGAGTACACGGACACACGAAAAAATAAAAATGAAAAAATACTCCTTTACAATTAATTATTCTGCCACTGTCAAAGAGGCTGATTTTTTTGTGAAAGGTAAAGAAGCTTATACAGTCTTGATGTTTAATGTATACAGATACTTTAAATTACAAATGCTTGTGTGCACAAAACTAGTAGAAACACAACAGTGAACTTTTTTTTTTCTTAAAGGACCACTATAGTGCCAGGAAAACACTCGTTTTCCTGGCACTATAGTGCCCTGAGGGTGCCCCCACCCTCAGGGTCCCCCTCCCGCCCGGCTCTGGAAGGGGAAAAGGGTTAAAAACTTACCTTTTTCCAGCGCTGGGCAGAGAGCTCTCCTCCTCCGATCCTCCTCTTCTCCTCCTCCTGGGCTGAATGCGCACGCGCGGCAAGAGCTGCGCGCGCATTCAGCCCGTCGCATAGGAAAGCATTTACAATGCTTTCCTATGGACGCTTGCGTGCTCTCACTGTGAAAATCACAGTGAGAAGCACGCAAGCGCTTCTAGTGGCTGTCAATGAGACAGCCACTAGAGGATTAGGGGGAAGGCTTAACCCATTCATAAACATAGCAGTTTCTCTGAAACTGCTATGTTTATTAAAAAATGGGTTAACCCTAGCTGGACCAGGCACCCAGACCACTTCATTAAGCTGAAGTGGTCTGGGTGCCTAGAGTGGTCCTTTAATACATTTACAAAGTTTGAGGGTCTTAGGCTTACAACTTCATTGTCTAGTTGGAGTTTGCTTTAACCCCTTAAGGACCAAACTTCTGGAATAAAAGGGAATCATGACATGTCACACATGTCATGTGTCCTTAAGGGGTTAAGGGAATGCAGAGATCAAGGGTACCATATTGAAGAATAGTTCTTATTGTTGAGAAGCAGTTATTGGAGGAATAGGCTATACTGGAAACCAGGCAAAATAATTGGTCTCATACAGCAGTTTTATTTTGGGGGGGCTAGCAAAAAAAAAAAAAAAAAAAATATCCTCAAAAGAGCAGTTCAAATGCTATATATATATATAAGCTATTAAATAAACACTCAAAACACCACAGCCCCTACAGCACATTATAGTGGTCATGAATCCCCTGACATCCTCCCATAGCAAGAATTAGTGGCAGAGCTCCAGCAGCAGGGAAGGTGGCGACCCAGGTGTTAAAGGGAAATATAGTCACCAAAACAACTTAATGAAGCAGTTTTGATGTATAGATCATGACCTTGCATTCTCTCTGCACAATTCTCTGCCATTTATGATTTAAATCACTTTGTTTATGCAGCCATAGGCACACCTCCCTGCATGTGACCTACACAGTCTTCCTAAATACTTCCTGCAAAGAGTCATCTTATTACACTTATTGCACATAAACTCCTAACTGGTAGTGAATTGAGTCATGAAACTTTAGAGGCATAATCTACACACAAAACTGATTCATTAAGCTAAAGTTGTTTTGGGGACCATAGTGACACTTTAAATTGTTTGCCTACTTACTTTAGGAAGAACCAGAGCACTCCTGGCACCACAACCACTACAGCAGACTAGAAAGGTTACGGTGGTTGCAATGTTTCTTTCAAGATGAAATGATAGCAGTTATAGTTTCAGACTTTTCACCCTCAGATACTGAAATAAAGTTTGGAAGAAGAATGGTGGAAGATATTGTGGAGGTGTTATTTCCCCACAATTCACGAGTGCCAGAAGTTATGTCCAGACTTTTAATTCCCACACATGTGAAAGAACACAAAATAGTGACAAATCCTCAAGTCAAAAATTAGATGGCCATCTCCAGTGGGAACATCATGTGCCTTCAAAGCAGATTGGAAAAAGTCACTGTCCGATTGTAAGTTATATATGTGTACATTGTTTTTTTGCGTTACTTTGAAGGCACACAATGTAATCTGTTACACCAGATGAGTCTCACAACCCCTTTTAAGCTAGATAGCTTGTTTCAGCTAGTGAGATGTTTGAACCACAGTCCAATGCTTTTGATCTATCCTTTTGTTAATGAATTAATAATTTTTATTATTTAAAGTAGAATGTTATAGCCTATGTAAGCATTATTGTGTAATGTACACCTGCACTTCATGGCCAAAACTATGTGAACACCTTACCATCACACGTATATGAACTTGTTGGACATCCCATTCCAAACCTCCATTCCTGCGGCTTGGACCGTCACTCTTCCGGAAAGCTTTGGGATTGAATCTTAGAATTTGTGCCCTTTTAACCAAAAGAGCACTTGTATAGTAAGGCACTGTTGTTGGACAAGAAGGTCTCACTTGCAGTTCCAGTTCATTCTAAGGGTGTTTGAGGTCAGGGCTCTGAGCAGGCAGCTAGAGTTTCTCCACACCAAAAACTATCAAACCATGTCTCTATGGACATAGCTTTGTGCACAGTTATGCTTTAAAAATACGGGCTTTCCCAAACTATTGGCAGCATCTAACTGTCTAAAATGTCTTTGTATCCTGTAAAATACTGCTACGAACCAAAAAGATTGTGGTGAGACCAAATCCGATAAAACTCCCCACAGTGCAAATAGAAAATGTACTGCTATGCATCACCTGCATATCTTAGGTTGGACTTTGAGGGGTCTTTCTTGGGCACAGGAACAAGAAATCATGTTCCCAGTTTGACATGTAAATGAGTAGATGTGGACTTTGACTCCAATGAGTGCAAGCCTACTGCACTCTGTGGAAAATTATATATTTGTGTTTGGGGCATTCTCATATGATATAGAATAAGATGGGTTGTAGTGCATTTGTTAACCATCAGGTAGACATTTTAATGAAAGCTTCCTAATTCCTGAACCGGCTGTGGTATGTAAGTTGCATAAGCCTATGATTCCAGGCGGCCCCGTGTCTTAACATGTATGGGGATGTCTTGGCTATAGGCCGTGGAGGCTGCTCCTTTCCTAAAGGAGTGCCCTGAGTAGTCGGTAGGGTTTACTTCGAGCCCGGTGAATGAGTGGACATAGTGCATGAACTTACCTGTGGTAAGGACAGGATCATACAGCGACAGTAATGGTTCAGTGGTGCATATGGTGGCGTGCCCAAGAACGCAACCAGTACCTTAACTGGGCACCCAGCATTGCTTGTAAGGTAGTAGGTTATATGCACTGGCTCGCCCATCTGACTCGTCTTTAGGAAGAGACTGGACATAGTGGTCTGTGTGTTTTAGAAGATAAGAGGTCAACAGGCACTGTTGTTTATGATGTTGGCCTCTGATAGGGAGTTATTTTTTGGCCTGAGGAAGTCGTTAAAGGCTAGATAGGTAGCAGGTTTTGATAACTGCCTTGGTGCGTGGCTCGGAAGGTGCATGGTCGAGTAGTTGTGACATGGTTTGAACATTGTATGTCTATGGCCAGTATTTAGTTTAGCGGGAACGTTCGCTTGGCTATGTCTCTAAGTAAGGTATGGATGGGGTAGGAGTATAGGAACCCTTGTTGTTTGGGAAGAAGAAATACGTATAGTGTTGAATGCCTGTGAGATAAGTTTAACTGTGTTGTGCAAGAATTTTTAACTTAAGGTGGCAAACAGAGGCGAAGGCCATAAGTGGTGAAACATCAAACCAGCTATCTGACCTTAGGGAATACTGGGACACCCAAGACATACAAATGGCTTCCTTAAAGCTTCTAAAGGGAAAGGCGTTCCCTTTGACCAATAAGAAATCATTTCGTGAGTGTATGACTGTGGGGCATCTGGATATGTTTAACCAAAACCAGCAAAGAGTTCAACGAATATATTGAAGATTGTGGGCTGCTCTTGACCCGAAAGTTAAGCGGAAGAAGAAATATATAACTGCTGCCCATACATGCCCTGTAAGTGCCAGTGTAGGGTGGATGGTGGCAGTCTGAAATGCGCTTGTGATATCAGTTTTACTTAACCAGGCTTCCCACCCCCCCTCCCGCTTGAGTGATAGCTGTAATGTTATGAACAATGGTGGCATACTGTAATGAAAACTCCTCGGAGGGTATGAAGGAGTTGAGACTTGGGGTAGCCGAGGCATGAGGTGCAGATAAGTCTATGATCAGTTACAGTGTGAGGGAAGATTCCCTGTGACAATCCCAATGGGATTGCGCCACGCTGTAAATGGTGTAGATCGGAGAGGCCCAGGTAGAAATCTTTCTGCCATTTCTTGGGCCATGAGTGTAATGCCAGCTGTTGGATGCTGCTGTGATGACTGCAAGTTAGGGCATTCTAGATTCCCCCAAAAGTATATGGCATTACCTGTACGGAAGGTCTTTAAAATTCAGAGATTAGGAAATCAACTAAATGTCTGGAAGGGTGATGAGTTAGAAAGTACTGGAAATGCATAATGTTTACAGACGTGAAGTAAGGTTCAGGGTACATTTATTGGGACACATGGTTTGCATGTGCCCTGACATATTGAGAACATATCTGCAATAGTCTGCATGCACTGAAACTACATGTGCCAACATGGAAATTGTTGCAAATCTGGGATTTGCCAAAGAGAATGAGATAACCCAATTTGTCTCTGGTAGTTCTCTACGTACTACCAGAAGTGCTAGAACCTGGAGCCTGAAACGTGATCGTCCGCTGTGTTGGGACAAAATTGTCGTGTGGGACTAGCAACATCTTCTCAAAGTGAAAGTGTGTTGACTCTAGCTGGAGTGTTAGGTAGAGAGAAATCCTTACCACCTGCTTGATACATACTAAAAACATGAAGATAGCCATTATTATATGAACCGACGGTGTGCTAGTACTGGCTTGCTAGCTAAAGCCGCATGGCCAAACAATTAATCTTTTGTTTTGGGACAGGTGAGGCCCTGCTAGTTGCCAAGTGGCTTGAGAGGCTCTATCTATGCAATGGCACGAGGGGATTTTTGTGGCCACCAAACATAGTGGCAGGATGTTGGCCTCTCGGTGACTGTAACCAGAAAAAAAGGGGAAGGGAGTGACATGTGAGGCCCTCTCTACATAACATGCGAGGCGGCTAGCTCACGAGTGGCCCGATGGGTGTTTGCCTCCAAGCGTTAAGGCGGGGTGTTGGCCTCGCGGGACCACTATACGACAGGTGTAGATGCCAAGAAAGGAGAATACCTATTGGAAACCTATAGTCCCTAATTGCCAGTACGCTAAGGATATACACAGGGGGAAACAGAAAATGTATGTATATACCACATGAGCAGGTGTATGTACCTGGTATTATGTTTGCTTATGAAGTGAAATAAAGTCTGAGAAGCCTGTAGTATACTTATTGACCGGTAGGGGTCAGCATGTAGACGAAAATGCCGTGGTGCGTTGGTTTGTACATGAAATGCAATAATGTCTGAGAAGCCTATAGTACACCGAATGATCGGTAGGGGTCAGTGTGTAGGCGCAAATGCAGTGGTTTGTTGGTTTGTACATGAAATGCAATAATATCTGAGAAGCCTGTAGTAAACTGAATGACCGGTAGGGGTCAGTGTGTAGGTGAAAATGCAGTGGTTTATTGGTTTGTACATGAAATGCAATAATGTCTGAGAAGCCTGTAGTACACCAAATGACAGGACAGAACAGATTTTAACCAAAACAGATTTTAAACAACAGATTTTAAATGAACAGCTAGGTGAGTATAAGGTAACGAAATGACCGTGCAAAACGAAAGGAAACCGTGAAGTGAGGACCTGTGCTGTGCTGAACGCCATGGGAACTAATCCTGGCGCGACAGGTGGGTCAACTTACGGTTTGAGAGTCCCTGAGACACCAAATGCGATGCTGACCGGAGAGAAAGCCACTTGATTAATGGAAAGCCCTGCTGCAGGATTCCTGGACACAGCTTGGAGTAGGAGACCTCATGGAGCAGAAGTGAAACCAAAATGGCATCTTGTATGACCTGGAAGTGGATCTCATGCAAATGCTGACCTTGAACAGTCTATTCGTCTGGCCAACAAAGGTAAGTAGGGAAAGGGGGGAGTCCCTTTTATAGGTCTATAACCCCTCCCACAACTTCAGGCCATGCCTTCAGGCCCCTAATTATACCACACAAAAAAAATGGGAAAACTTATTGACTCGAGTATAAGCCTAGGGTGGGAAATGCAGCAGCTACTGGTAAATTTCTAAATAAAATTAGATCCCAATAAAAGTAGATTAATTGAATATTTATTTACAGTGTGTGTATATAATGAATGCAGTGTGTGTTTGTGTGTAGTGTGTGTATATAATTAATGCAGTGTGTGTGTGTGTAGTGTGTGTATATACAGTTGCAAGAAAAAGTATGTCAACCCTTTGGAATGATATGGATTTCTGCACAAATTGGTCATAAAATGTGATCTGATTATCATCTAAGTCACAACAATAGACAATCACAGTCTGCTTAAACTAATAACACACAAATAATGAAATGTTGCCATGTTTTTATTGAACACCATGTAAACATTCACAGTGCAGGTGGAAAAAGTATGTGAACCCTTGGATTTAATAACTGGTTGAACCTTCTTTGGCAGCAATAACTTCAACCAAACGTTTCCTGTAGTTGCAGATCAGACGTGCACAATGGTCAGGAGTAATTCTTGACCATTCCTCTTTACAGAGCTGTTTCAGTTCAGCAATATTCTTGGGATGTCTGGTGTGAATCGCTTTCTTGAAGTTATGCCACAGCATCTCAATCGGGTTGAGGTCAGGACTCTGACTGGGCCCCTTCAGAAGGCGTATTTTCTTCTGTTTAAGCCATTCTGTTGTTGATTTACTTCTATGCTTTGGGTCATTGTCTAGTTACAACACCTATCTTCTGTTGAGCTTCAGCTGGTAGACAGATGGCCTTAAGTTCTCCTGAAAAATATCTTGATACACTTGGGAATTCATTTTTCCTTCGATGATAGCAATCCGTCCAGGCCCTGACGCAGCCCCAAACCATGATGCCCCCACCACCATACTTCACAGTTGGGATGAGGTTTTGATGTTGGTGTGCTGTGCCTTTTTTTTCCCCCACACATAGTGTTGTGTGTTTCTTCCAAACAAATCAACTTTGGTTTCGACTGTCCACAGAATATTTTGCCAGTACTGCTGTGGAACATCCAGGTGCTCTTGTGCAAACTGTAAATGTGCAGCAATATTTTGTTTGGACAGCAGTGGCTTCCTCTGTGGTATCCTCCCATGAAATCCATTCTTGTTTAGTGTTTTATGTATTGTAGATTCGCTAACAGGGATGTTAGCATTTGCCAGTGACTTTTGTAAGTCTTTAGCTGACACTCTAGGATTCTTCTTCACTTCATTGAGCAGTCTGCGCTGTGCTCTTGCAGTCATCTTTACAGGACGGCCACTCCTAGGGAGAGTAGCAGCAGTGCTGAACTTTCTCCATTTATAGACAATTTGTCTTACCGTGGACTGATGAACAGCAAGGCTTTTGGAGATACTTTTATAACCTTTTCCAGCTTTATGCATTTTATGACCAATTTGTGCAGAAATCCATATCATTCCAAATGGTTCACATACTTTTTCTTGCAACTGTAATTAATGCAGTGTGTATGTTTATATAATGCAGTGTGTGTTTGTATGAATGTAGTGTGTATATAATGCAATGTGTGTTTGTGTGAATGCAGTGTGTGTATATAATGCAGTGTGTGTAGTGTGTGTAACCTGGGTGAATGGAGGGCATTTTTATTATTTTAATATTATTATATTTTAATATTATTTTATTATAATATTATTTTAATATTTGTATTATTTTATTTTATTTTTTTTGTCCCCCCTCCCTGCTTGTTGCCTGGCCAGGGAGGGAGGCTATGTGAATTCCTGGTGGTCCAGTGGATGGGCTGTGCAGTGGGGGGGCTAGCAGCGAGCTGTTACTTACCGTCCTGCAGCTCCTGTCAGCTCCCTTCTCCTCCGTGCAGCTCCCCTGTCAGCTCTGTTCTGCTCCCAGTGTAAACCTCATGGTCTGTGTGCCGCGCGGAGCGTTGCCACGGTAACCCGTGGCAACGCTCTGACGGCCGCGGGTGTCGCAAGATTTACACTGGGAGCAGAACGGAGCTGACAGGGGAGCTGCACGGAGGAGAAGGGAGCTGACAGGAGCTGCGGTAAGGTAAGCAACAGCTCGCTGCCAGCCCCCAACAGGACCGCCGGGCTTGCAATGAGCCCGGCGATATGTAAATGTATATATAGGGATATGTATATTTATTCTGCATTTTTAGGTCCTCTACTAGAGGATTGGTAGTCTGAGGGTTCTGCACAGTATCTTAGCTGTTCCTAAAACTGAACTCTTTTGGACAGCAATCTAATTTTGCCTGCCTTTCCCATTTCCCATTTATGACAGCTATTTGTATGCATCTTGGGTCATACTGATTGTTATCCCAGTAAATCCTCAGTTTGCAACTGTCCTGTTAGAAAAGTTGGATTGGGTAGTGTAATAAAGAAAAAGAGTGTATGTCCAAGGGACAAGGTCACTTTGGGCACACGAAAAGGTTGCTTGTTAAATGTATAGAATATAATAAAGTAAATTGTATTTATTAACTGGAAGAAAAAACACATTGTACATATACATTAAAAAGAGCTATAAAGAGATATAGACTCTATAGTAACCACCCAGGGGGAAATTGAATAAAGACGAGATAAGGGGCGTGATAGGCTGTCAATTAAATACTAAAAATAGTATATATAGATTGTATTGTAGCTCCTGACCCCTAAGAATATATTACGTATATACTCGAGTATAAGTCGACCCGAATATAAGCCGAGGCCCCTAATTTTACCACAAAAAAAATGGGAAAACTTATTGACTCGAGTATAAGCCTAGGGTGGGAAATGCAGCAGCTACTGGTAAATTTCTAAATAAAATTAGATCCCAATAAAATTACATTAATTGAATATTTATTTACAGTGTGTGTGTATATAATGAATGCAGTGTGTGTGTTTGTGTGTAGTGTGTGTATATAATGAATGCAGTGTGTGTGTTTGTGTGTATATAATTAATGCAGTGTGCGAGTATATAATGAATGCAGTGTGTGTTTGTGTGTAGTGTGTGTATATAATTAATGCAGTGTGTGAGTTTGTGTGTATAATGAATGCAGTGTGTATATAATGCAGTGTGTGTGTGTGTGAATGCAGTGTGTGTTTGTGTAGTGTGTGTAAACTAGGTGAGGGGAGGGCATTTTAAATATTTTAATTTTAATATTATTATATTTTATTATTATTTTAATATTTTTATTATTTTTTAGAATACAGCAGATCCCTCAACATATATGCAGGGTAGATCCATATATGTAGATAGCTGTAGATAGACTACATGGAAAAGAAAAGAAAAACTGTAAGTAGACGTAAAGTAAATGTGCTTTAGCATTCAATGATAAGTACTCGGATAGTCTATTACTATAAAGACTAGCTACAGAGTATTGATCCTGAATGAAGCACTGTGCCTCCTCCGTCCATTGAACCGTATTGGGTAATGGACAGAGGAGGCACAGTGCTTCATTCAGGATCAACACTCTGTAGCTAGTCTTTATAGTAATAGACTATCCGAGTACTTATCATTGAATGCTAAAGCACATTTACTTTACGTCTACTTACGGTTTTTCTTTTCCATGTAGTCTTTTCTCTATATATTATAAGTTGAGGGTTTAGCTGTACTCTAAGAGCAGTTTATCACTGCCTTATAACATACAGCTATCTACATATATGGATCTACCCTGCATATATGTTGAGGGGTCTGCTATATTCTAATAGCAGTCTATCACTGCAGTATAACTATCAAATGTAGGTTAGCTCATCTCAATAGACTGTGTACCTTGATAGAATATTTGACATAAATGTGGGGTCCACAATATAGGATGTTACTTTTTTCAATCAAGTAATAACTGATTCTATCCCTCTCTGTTCATTTGAATATTTGAGTTACTTAAAGTCTTTATAAGGACTTTAGCTACATTTCTGAATAATTTTGGTTCCATCTATAGTTAATATATCCTTAGGGGTCAGGAGCTACAATACATTAGTAAAATAATAGGGGTCCAGGCACTTTATTGAGAACCACAACAGCAACGTTTCGACCCCAAAAGGTCTTTGTCAAGCTGATACATACATCAATTTTACAATATATATATATATATATATATATATATATATATATATATATATATAACAAACTTTAAACAATAACAATTATAAAATACACATGTGAATCAGTATCCTAAGCAAGAAGTTTAACAGCTGGAAGTAGTATATTACTTATCACATATACTATTCAAGGAGCTACAATACAATCTATACTATTTTTAGTATTTAATTGATAGCCTATCACGCCCCTTATCTCGTCTTTATTCAATTTCCCCCCTGGGTGGTTACTGTAGAGTCTATATCTCGTTATAGCTCTTTTTAATGTGTATGTACAATATATATGTTTTTTCTTCCAGTTAATAAAATTTTAATAAAAATAAAATTTACTTTATTATATGATTTACATTTAACAAGCAACCTTTTTGTGTGCCCAAAGTGACCTTGTCCCTTGGACATACACTCTTTTTCTTTATTATAAAACTTAGGGTTACCCCATGCTCAGGTTTGCTTATACACACACCATAATCCCTGTGTGGGACACTTCATTTTTTGGGTAGTGTAGGCAAGCAATTTCTTTAAAAATATTAATAAACATGAAATTAGTTTAAATTTAGATAATTAAAAACTCCCTTAAGTGCCATTTCAACCACATCCTAGAATTCAGAATACTGCAGCATACACACCACGTGATGTGTCACAACTTCTTCCTATAACCATTTACAGAAATCATCACCGCAGTCTTTATGGTTCAACCCACACATTACAAATATGCAACCAGCTCATTTCATATATTTTATACAAAGCTTTGCTTAGCAACCACCACCTTATTTTATTACATATAATGCCTACTGCTCATTTTATTTGTTTCACTCACCTGGAAATCCTGTACAGTCTCGCAATGCTACATGAAAGGATTCTGGTTTTCTTGTTGTCTTATTAAACGAACCTGAGCAATTTCCTACTTGACCAAAGGTCTCTGTCTTGCGATGCCACCCCCACTTCTTTGTGTTAATTTCTATCTACTCACTTACTCCGTTAATCTGCTGTATTATGGCCCTCATTATCTATGGCTTCTAAAAGTATTTACAACAACCACAAACAAACTCCACAAACAAACAATCGTCCATGTCTAGCTTAGTCATTCACACATTTTAAGCACTGGTGCAACTGAATTATCAAATGATTATGCTGAGATATAAATAAAAAAAATAAAAAAATAGCAGTTGCTGCTGCTGCGATGTAACATTTGAGCAGGACAATTAATAAAAAATACCTATATATATATATATATATATATACACACACACACACTCTTTCAGGTTCTTTTGCAAAAAGTGTATATATTAATGTATATCAACTGAAACTGCAGTAGTGTCAGTTTGGCGCTACTTTTAAAGATAGGAATACTATAGTGCTAGTATCCCCCACCCCACGCATAGTAAAAGATAAAATACTCTTACTGTACTTACCCGACTCCAGCATCATTGTCCTTCGGTGCTCCGCTCCCTCCGACAGCACCGTATGGGGTTGCTAGTGCACGGCGTACGCTTCAAGCCCATTAGGCTTTCCCCATAGGAAAGCTTTGCGTCAATGCTTTCCTGTGGGGTATTGACTGACGCCGGATAGCACTTATGCAGAGTGTGAGGACATCCAGCATCCATTTGGCGACCAAGCCGCCTAACCACCAGAAAATGCTTCTAGTGGCCGTCTGAGTGACTGTCATTTGAGGTGTCCCTAGAAAAGGCAGTGTTTACATGGAAATGCCTACAGGGACTGCCTATACTCACCAGAACAACAACATTAGTTGTTCAGTTGACTATAGTGTCCATTTAAATGGGATCAAGAACAAGATCTTGGTGTGAAGCAATGGATATCTGGGTCTTACCTCTTTTATTTTAGCTGGGGCCATGATTAGTGACCCAGACTTTATGATGAGGTGCATGCAGTGCTGTAAATCAGCACGGCATACAGCCCTTTAAATCCAGAGGGAACATCAAAGCTGAGCAATCAAGCTCAGCCACAGAGATTCTCATTTTGGATCTGAATAGACCCTGGTGGCTTTCAATCCATGCCCCAATTACATTTTGATTGGTGCTTGGCTTTGTCAGTTGGGCAAACTAATTCCAATGCAATATTACATGCCTACCATACTGAAAATAGTCAGTAGAAGGCAGCAACTTTTTTACCTTAGAATTCCCTTTGCCAATATCAGTAATGATACTGCAGAGGGAAACTTTTGAGGTTAGTATTAAATTAAAGGGACATTATACTCACCAGAACAACTAGAGCTTATTGTATTTGTTCTGGTGAGTATAATGATTCCCTTAAGGTTTTTGTACAGTAAACATGGTCTTTTCAGAGAAAAGGCAGTGTTTATATTCCAGCATAGGGATATCTCCACTGGCCACTCCTCAGATGGCTGCTAGAGGTGCTTCCTGGGGCAGTGCTGCACTGACAGTGTCTCCACCCTCTGCATGGAGACACTGAACTTTCCTCATAGAGATGCATTGATTCAATGCATCTCTATGAGGAGATTCTGATTGGCCAGGGCTGAGTTAGGTTTGTGCTGGCACTGCCCCTGATCTGCCTCCTTGACAAGCTCAGGCAATCCAATGCTTTCCTATGGAAAAGCATGGTGATTGGCTGAGATGATCACTTCTGATGTTGTTAGCCAAGGATGCAGATCAGGGGAGGAGACAGCACCAGCAGACTGGAATACATGTAATATTTTACTTTATTTAGGGGTGGCAAGATAGTGTTTTTTACCACTATGGGGTCAGGAATACATGTTTGTGTTCCTGGCCCTATAGTTTTTCTTTAAAACTGCCTATTGTAATTATTGGGTGAATCTAGACAGTCAATGGTGTTGAGAAGGGAAGACGGAAAAAAGTTTGTACTAAAAACCAATCATACCTCAATAGCAGTCATTATTCTTCTTTTTTTTGGTTCAAGAGAACGTTTAATAAACTATTTTAAGCCTTGGTGATAATCGTCTTTCCCCGAAAATCAGACATTACTCAAAAATAAGCACTAGTCTACCCTGATAATAAGCCCTAGTCAGCGTTTCGCCAATCTGTGTTTGGGGAAATTTCCCAGAACGAATATTCGCGGGATTCCATTCGCTAGTAAGCAAATCTATGTTCGGGGAAGTTTCCCTGAACATAGATTAGCGGGATTCCATGCACTATTGAACTGGTCTATGTTCGGGGGAATTTCCCCGAATATAGACCTGCTTTCTGGCACATGCTTGCTACAGTAGTGCATCCTCACTTACGGACAGTGTTGTAAAAACCAAAGTCTGTTATATTTTGACACCTAGACAAAATAAGTGCAAAAAGAAAGAGCTATTCCGTTGCATACAAT
Organism: Pelobates cultripes; assembly: GCA_933207985.1. Lineage (NCBI taxonomy): Eukaryota > Metazoa > Chordata > Amphibia > Anura > Pelobatidae > Pelobates > Pelobates cultripes. The sequence goes on from OW240920.1 coordinate 83,925,084, forward strand.
AAAAGAATTGTGGAGGATTCCCAGGGCAAATATATAATGGCTTTCTGCAAAGAGATGAAGTTGGATGTCCAAATGGTCCAAAAATGGCGAGCATAGTGCGATAATCTCAAGCAACAGGTGGACAAGGGCAATGCCAAGAAGCGCAAGTGTGGATCAGGTCGGCAACGATTATTTCCTGAGCTGGAAGGCATCATCTGTGAATGGATTGCTGACAGGAGAGCAAAGGCTTTGGTTGTGCACAGGGCTGATATTCAAGCATTTACCCATGCAATGGCACCACAGTTTGAATTATCCCCAGGAGATATCAAAGAATCACAACACTGGCTGGATGACTTCCTTAAGAAGATCGACAACACTGTTCAAGCTGGAAGATACTGACATTATTAAATGTGCACTTGCATTCAAGTATTTTGTGGATCGCATCGACTTTTCTTTTTTTTTTTTTTTTTAACTTTATTTTTGAAAGAATGATAAAGCAAAGACAAAGACATATGACATAATCAAAGCATAAAATAGACATTGCCAATGTTGCGTTATGAGAGGCATGATGCTCAGAATGTAAGCCCAGTGCAACGCCTTGTAACAGGTAAGTTAGTCGGCAGTCCAGTTTGTCATGATGCCTTCATCTCCTCACCTATAATATTATTATGTTGTCACAACGTAATTTTCAACTTTGAACTTTGGGGCTGTTCCACAGTCCCAGTAACTAGTGGAAGGAGTAAGTAGAAAAGTAGGAAAGAATGAGAATAGAGGAAAGGTAGAAGAGTGGGGTCATCAGGGCATAAGCTGCTATTACCAGTTAGCCCCGATGTACTATCTCTGTCCCAAAGGGGTTCTTCCAGAATCTGTTAATTAGGAGTGTGTAGTGCTGGGGAAGGAGATATACTAATTTCGATAAGTGCTTAATGGACCGCGCCTATCCTGCATTACGTGGGGCACAATGCCAAATATTTAGACCAAGTTTTAGTGCCTCTTAGAAAAAGAAGTGGCCGGCAGGCCAGCTTGGCAGTGTGCCGTCGTTGTCTCGTGTTACAACAGTATGATGTGTCAGCTAAATGATTTGCAGCGTGGAGCGTTGGGGTTGCTCCATTTTTCCTAACCAGTAGAACTAAAGGAGAGAGAGACTATAAGAGACAGAGATAGAGGGAAGGCAGTAGGTTAGGGTCACCAGAGCGCAGGGCGTCGGGGCCAGTCCACCTAGGGTTTTCGTCTCAGTCCCCGAGGAACTCTTTCAGGGTTGGTCCAGTGTGGGTGTATAGTGCTCGCCCTGTTCTATTATTGAGCGGTTTCTCCAGTCAAGTCGCTAGTGGTCCATGGCTCCCATGTTTTCTCGAACTGTGAGACAGTGCCTCGGACTTTAGCCGTTAGGCTATCCATAAGGTGTATGTCTTTTATATTATGTATAACTGCACTCGGGGGAGGTGTTTCTACCTTCAACCATGCTTGCGCCAGAGCTCTCCGTGCTGCCAGCATCACCTTATGTAGGAGTTTTTGCTCTCTACGTGTCCAATTATCTAAGGGTCTATTGAGGAGAAATGTCCATGGGTTCAGGTCTGGTGCTCTGTGGAAAATGCGTTTTATGAGAGTCTGGGTCTCTCTCCAGAAGCTTTGGAGCCGGGGACATTACCACCACATGTGGAGGTATGTACCTTTCAGGCCACACCCCCTCCAGCAGTCGTTCGACGGGGTTTTCCCCATTCGGTGCAATGCTACTGGCGTGACATACCACCTGAGGAGCGTTTTAGTTGCCTGTTCCTGAAGGGAGACACACATGGACACTGAGGCGTTAGCCTCCCAAATTTCCCTCCAGTCTGTGCCCTCGAGTTCCTCTCCCAGTTCCCTTTCCCATGCTTCAGTGTAAGTGAGCGTGCCCCATTCTTTTGTTTGAGAGCTAAGGTGTGCATATAGTTTTGATATCAAACCTGGTTGTGTCGTTTCGCGGAGGCACATGTTTTCAAAGAAGGACATGTGCCCTCTGGCTGCGTTTTGTAAGCATCGACTTTTCTAAGTACCAATTCTCCAACATGATTGCTATGGATGAAACTGCAGTGTTTATGGGCCAAGGATCTCAAACGACAATTGATCAGAGGGATGCCTCATCAATCTACATTCGCTCCACTGGTTACAAAAGTGCACGTTACCTGCATTGATGATATTGTACAGAATCTGGGTAGGCGTGAAATTAGATGGATTTTTAACTTAAACACTTTGACCCCTATGGGTCTCAATGAGGATTTTGAGTTGTGTCATTTTTTTATAGATGAGGTTTTTATAATGATTATATATTTCTACATTTAATAGGGTTTGTGTTTATCTTTTTAAATAAAGTGTTTTTTAGCGAAAAAAAAATAAAAAATATATATATATATATATATATAGATAGATAGAGAGAGTTCAATATTAATATACATATGAAAATGTTTCTATACTGATATCTCTCTTATACTTTATTTCTTTCTTTCCATATAACCCTCAAATGGATATAAACACTCTGATATCGTATGAATCGGAAACAAAACTTTTTTTCTCTCATCAAAAGGAGGAGTGTAATGTAGTTCATATGACGCTAACCGGAAGTGGCGTTTGTCCATCGCGTCACTTCCGTTTGGCGAACCACGAAGTAATGACGTCCGCATCAAGAAAAATGGAGGACAGCTGTAAAGAAGCCCCCTGATTGGTTAAGGACGCAGGAAGGAGGAGTCTCCACGGACTTAAAAGTGGAACCGGGAACCCATTCAGTGGAGAAACGCGTCTTGAACTTGGAGGACTTAAATACTTTGATATCTTTTAATCTTTTTTATTAGCTTTTGTTTTTATGTTATAATTAAAGTCTAAAGTCTAGTCTTTGGAATAAGTTCCTTACTCACTGCTGCATTATTTGATCCTTTTCTTGTTCCTGAAAGGGCAGGGTCACCCTAAAAGTTGACACTAAGTGGATGTTTTGGAGCCAGTTATCAAACCGGCTCCTAAAAAGGTGAGAAGCTCATTGATATACTTCATTCTGTGATTTTGAAAAACAGTGTCACCTAGATTGTTGATTTCTCTATTTTATCTCCATATTTACCAACAGGGAGTGAATATACAAAAGAAGGTCTTCTGGTATACCTGAGAATCCAGATCAGTTTTTTGTTCTGAGCCGATATCGAAAAATGTGAGTTTATGTATACACTCACTCTAATTTAAAGCTCACTATTTATAATACAGTATCACACTATTATATATTTTTTTAAAGCGCTGCACCTTGGGTCTCTGCATGTTAAGTGGTGGGATTATCACCTAAACCTTGGAGTCCACTCTTCTGTTCACATTCTGTATTTCAGTGGAATTTTGGGATATCCACTGATGGTGCTATAGCTGCTGGTACTAGATTTGATTTTGTTGTATATTGTGAAGCGCCACATATACAATGTATCTAGGTATTTGTGGTTCTACATGGACAAGAAGTACTTATTTAAGGAGAGCTATATTGCTGGACATGAGAGATTGGGGTCAAAGCTTCTACAGAAAATGGAGTTGCAAGAAACTTAGGCCGGAATTCATGGGTAAGAAAGCTATGCCGATGTTCCAGAAGAAGTTGGCATGATTGTCTGTGAATAAATGTTTTGTTGTACATTTATCGTTGTACCGTACATTAAAAATAAGACATCCCCTGAAAATAAGCCCTGGTGTGTTTCTTGGAGCAAATATTATTATAGTGCTTACATTTTTAACTCTTATTCACCATCTTAATCAAAACAATAGCGGTATCATTTTATCCTGTGAAACAAGTAAAAAATCTATTAACTATTTAGACCTCAATATTTTTATTAAAGAGAATAGAATTTTAAAAAAGGTATTTTTTTAAAAAAAAATGTGTTAATACAGCCATTGAGCGCTCTAGCTGTCATTACAAGCCCTGGTTAGAAAGTGCCCCACAGAGCCACTTCCTACGTCTCTGTAGTAACTGCTCCCAATTAGACGACTAACACACAAGCTAACTTTTTAAGAGACAAATTTATCGAAAAAAAAACTACTCTCCCACCCATCTTAACACCATTTTAGATACTATTAAGAAGAAAGAAAGAGCAGACCTCCTAACGTATAAAACCCAACCAACCATTAATGCCATGCCCATTCCAGTCATCTTCAATTTTAGTAATAAAAGTGGTCACATAAAGAAACTGATTAAAAAAAACACTGGCATTTATGGAAAGAAGATGAAATACTTAAAAACATTATACCAGATAAACCAAATATCGTTTTTAGAGTCGCTCCTAATTTTAAGTCTATTTTAACCACCAATTTTACTAAAGAGATCAAACCTAATACTACTTCTTTTATTTCCAATGCCAGTGGATTTTATAAGTGTAAACAATGTATTGTTTGTAAAAACACGGACCCCTCAGTCCCCTCCAAAACTACTTCCTTCAAATCGAATATAACTAATAAAACCTATAAAATTAAGGATTTTATCAGCTGTGACACAAAAAAATGTTATCTACCTAGTGGAGTGCCCCTGTGGCCTCCAGTATGTAGGTATGACTACCAGAAACCTCAAATAAGACTAAGTGAACACTGCAGAAACACTAAAAAAGGATATTTAAATCACTCAGTCTCAAAACCTTTTTGTATGCATAGCAACAACGCAAAACTACTTAAATGCATAGGCATTAAAAAATGTGTGACCCTATGGAGAGGTGGGAAAACATTCTAGGTAAAGATGAAATGGAATGGGTATTTAACTTAAAACATTAACCCCCTATGGTCTAAATGTAGACTTTGACTTGTTCAAATTTAATATGTTTATTTGTTTATGTTTATTATTTACCTCATGTATTAGGTACCCACTTACAAATACCTACTTGTTTATATGTATATATCTAGTTCCTCATTTTACAATGTTCACTTATCTATTATATATGTATGTATTCTCCTATCCTTTTCCCTACTTAACAGCCTATTTCCAACTTGCCTAAGAGCCTTTTGTCTTATTTTACTATTTTTAGTCTATCACACATTTTAAAGGAAGTGGTTATGGTTTGTACCCCATTTTGGGCCACGATTATACTTTCTTTTATTACTATCATTGCTATGTGAATGTCTAAAACACCTACTAACCATCAACGCCCTGAGATTTATCAGTTGTTACCTTAGGGACACACTAATCGCAGTTGTTTCACCTACGGCATTGTGATTTAGGATACCCCTACCATAACAACTTCCCCTCAGATATCTTGAGTGTTTCTGTGAATTTATGTCTGATAAGATCCTAGCTACAAAATCCACCAGGGCTTTTTGTCTCATTCTCGATTATTTTTTAACTATTCTCTCCAATTACTTGGTCTAAAATACTGCTTTTGCATATATAATTTTTATCTAATTCCTTTCTATGTATTAGACCATGCATAACATGTGTCATTCATGTACTAATGCAATTATACTATATACTTTATATGTCATTCATGTTTTTATTCTTATGTACATTGTTTTTTCCCCTCCTAATATGGCCACCACAATATGACCTTATTCCCTCCCAAGATGGCCGGCGCCATTATTTCACTATCACAGCTTCCCCTACCAAGATGACCACCGCGGCTATTTTTCCCACTATTTAAAACAATTACCATTACCATCATGTTTTAAGTATAAACACCTTACACCTTTTCCCCTCCATCCACCTATTACATTAAATAAGGCCACTAAGCTTTCCCCTGATGTCTGCAAATGTGATAATTTCTTGCTGACATCATACATGCAGATAACTACAATCCCCATGATGCCTAGCGGCTAATACTAAAAATGCCTAGATTACAGTCAATACACTTCGTTTTTTTCAATGTAAATATATATTTATACTCCCCATTATATGATCTACAATACTGTATATTTGATCTGTACATTTGTATTTTATTAACGGTCACTGTTTCCCATTGGTTGACAATTTAAAGCTGAAATTTTGGCACCAATTTTAAATTACCATATTCCTATTTAAACTATGTAGCCAGGTTGTATGTTTTTATCCCATTTTGAGAAAGCCACATCGGCAAAACGCGTATTTGGATGTTTTAGATTTTCTTTACTACTGAATAAAGGAATTCTTTTGTGCTAATAGACCTGGTTTGTGCCAAATTCCTTTAAATTTTATTTACAATTTTAAAATATATTTGATAATATATTTCCTTTGCTACTTGGCTTTTTACTACTAATCAAAAGAAATCCGAGGTAGGGATTATACCACCAACGCTATATCAATAGAGCAGTGTTTCTGCTCTACACTTGTGAGTATTACTCTTATCACTCTTTTATACTCTATTTTATCACAATTGAGAGCACTTTTGTTGCCGTTTATCTTCCCTTTGGAGCTCTGGATTACCAGACGGTGCTGGCGGATACATCTTCCCACATCCCATAAGCGGGAAATATACCGCTGTATGCTCTTCACACCAGAGCTGGCCATAGCTCTTTTAAATGTGAGTTCTCTACCTCTCGTTACTTACTGCACTTTTGGACTCTAGACGTACTGCACTATTGGTTGCTTTCTGCCTCTTTTCTGTTTCATATATACAAACTAACACCCTGAGATGTATCCAGTCCCACTGAAGAAAATACGTCTTATCAAGTTTCCCTGATTATCTACTGCTACTCTAGCGAGACTTCCTACCCTCTCTAAGACTATTTTATTCGTATTGGCGCAGCCCTACTCCATCTTTTTTTGTGTTATATTTGATCCATTGAAGGACTTGAGTGGTTTCCTTCGCTTGGGTTGCTGCCCATTCTGCATATATTGTGTGTTGATTAGCACTGAATTCCTGCTGTATTCTGTGGAAATACTATAAGACCCGGTCTTATTTTCAGGGAAACATTGTAGGTATATGTACATAAAACAGAATATTGGTTACCAGTATCGTTCTCTGCATCTATTGGTGGATCATCATCAGAAATTTTAAAATCCAGGGTGCCTTCTGTGATTTCAACCATGTCCTCATCGCTTGTGCTACTGTGGAGACTGTTTAGGCTGGAACGGTGGAATCCTTTATTTTCCATTCTTAGTGTAACCTGAAACAAAAAGTATAGATAACACAATATTCACATGAGAAAAGAATAAAAAATGACTGGCATAGTGTTAGAGAAATAACACTAACAAGACACAGGTTAAAAATATGATGTTGTTAATGGTTTTAAAAAAAAAAAAAAAAAATTGTGTTCATCCATGACACACTAATTCGATTATTTTATTGAAAATTTTTATGGAAATATCGACAAAGGATTTACTAATACACTTCTTTAGAAGGAGACACTATAAGCAATGGCATATAGAACTACACATTACTGTTTCCTAACCTGAGATATCACTATACAACATTTAAAGGGATACTATAGTCACCTGAACAACTACAGCTTAATGTAGTTGTTCAGGTGAGATCTATGGCTCCCTGCAGGGAATCTAATGTAAACTCTGTATTTTCAGAGAAAATACAGTGTTTACATTGATTGATAGGAATACCTCTAGTGGCCGTCACTCAGACGGCCACCAGAGGGACTTCCTATCATGTATGGCCCTAAAAAGGCCATGTACACGTCAGACGTATTAAAATACGTCTGACTTGTGCAGGAGAGAGAAGGCACTGTGTGCGTGCCTTCTCTCCTGCCTGTCAGCAGAGGAGAGGGGACGGGCAAATACCGCGAGCTGAGCTGTCAGTCAGCTCAGCTCGCGGGCGCATGCGCGGTAGTGCGCTCAGGACTTCACAGGGCGGCATTAATGCCGCCCTATGAAGTATGTGCGCACGCGCGGCAACAAGGGAGCAATGATGGTTCCAAATGGAAGCGTCTGATTGCTCCCTGCTCGCGCCCGCCTATTTCGTCATTTTGATGAAATAGGGGGCGCGGCTTTCACGAGACTCCTGGCGCTGGAACCAGGTGAGTAAAAAGTTCTGCCTGGAGAGTCCCTTTAAACTCAGTACAATCATCTATTTTATACGATATGGTACCACTCACACTTATCACTGATATTGTACTAACAGCCTAAATGCCCTCTTGATAACATATGTCTCCTATGTAATATGTTTTAAACCAAAAGAAAATATATGTGTGTGTGTGTATATATATATATATATATATATATATATATATATATATATATATATATAATAAATTATAAATAAAAATAAATAAAAGAATATCCAATACTTGCACTCCTGAATATACGTTAAATGCCCGGTGCTTGTCAGCACCGTCTGTAGGTAGATAGCACTCAAGGGACTAGATAATAAGGTGAAAAAAAATTTGCTTTTATTCAGCAAATGCCACAGTGATCAACGTTTCACTTCCAATACAGAACTTTCAGCAGGATAAAGGTGCAGGTATACCAACAGTGTTAAATAGAATACAATACTTAATTCATACAATGTACACATGGGTTACTTACCCTTTGCCCCCTATGATTGCCAAGTCCGTGCATTCGAAATCGCAGGTAAATTTGACCTGGTTCTGTATACATATGCAGCTGTCAAGGTTACTGCTGGTAGCCTGTATGCGTTCCAGCGGCTGTTTGGAAGTCAGCTGGAACGCAAGGGGGCGTGCGTTGTTGTGAAAGGGTTGTCATGGAAGCCCGGTTTCAGCTGTGTGTCAGCGATCATTACGGGAGCAAAAGGGATCAATGTTAAGGGCTGAAGGAAGAGTAGTGCACTAAAGATCTCGCTGGGGATAAAGATCATGTAGACCATAGCACATAATATGTAGTAAAAAACTAAAATTTTTAGTTACCGTAAATTTCTTTTTCCTGAAGATTAGAGGCAGTGCTTTACCAAAGGGATTTCTAATCTGGAGGGAAAAAACAGGCAGGCAATTCTCCAAACTTTTTAAAAACCCTCCCCCTTATTGAGCACCTTCCTATAAATGTCAGCTTACCAAAAACAACCCCAGAAAATACACAAGCCGGTTACATGCACAATTCCGAGTTTATTAGAAAGAAAAAAAATAAAAGGTGTGGGAGGGGAGGGGGGATTATAGCACTGCCTCTAATCTTCAGGAAAAATAAATTTACGGTAAGTAAATTTTTTGTTTTTCCCTTCAGATTAGAGGCAGTGGTTTACCAATGGGATATGAAAAAATCAATCCCTTAGGGTGGGATTCATTTCACCACTGCTTGTAGCACCTTGCGCCCAAAAGCTGCATCTTCTGAGGCCAGTATGTCTAACCTGTAATGTTTTGAGAATGTATGAAGCGATGACCATGTGGCTGCTTTACAAATCTGGGAAGGCGTAGCCGCAGCTCGCAGAGCCCAGGACATAGATATAGCTCTAGTAGAATGGGCCTTTACAGAGCCTGTGATTTCCACGTTACTTGTGGAATAAGCTAAATGAATACAATCCTTCAGCTATCTAGCCAGAGAACTTTTTGAAGCCTTCATACCTTTCCTTGCGCCGTTAATTAAGACAAACAGGCTGTTCTCCTTCCTGAAAGACTTAGTAGATTTTAGATATTGCATAAGACATCTCTTCACGTCTAGGCAGTGAAATTTTCTTTCCAAGGCATTGGATGGATTTTGGCAAAAAGTAGGTAATACCACTTCTTGATTGATGTTAGAGGAGGTCAAAACATTAGAAAGAAAAGACGGATCGAGCTTTAAAACTACCCTGTCTTGATGAAAAACCAAAAAAGGAAAATTCGCCCATAGAGCTTGGAGTTCACCTACTCTCTTGGCTTATGTAATTGCCACCAAAAATACGTTTTTTAATGATAAAATCTTCAGTGACACTTTTTCTAGTGGTTCAAAAGGCGGCTCACAAAGAGCGGATAATACTAAATTTAGATTCCAGGGCGCACAGGTTTCCCTAACCTTAGGAACCAAACGGCCCAGAGCCCTGAAGAATCTAGATATCAGAATGTTTTATGCTAAACATCTGAAAGAAAAGAAACGGGTAGCTGAAACTTGTAATTTTAAAGATTTAATTTAAGAATCTTTTGGATGGAGGCAGAAACCGGGTTCTCTTTAACCCCTTAAGGACACATGATATGTGTGACATGTCATGATTCCCTTTTATTCCAGAATTTTCGTCCTTAAGGGGTTAAACCTACAACACCAATGACAAAATTTCTTCCAAATCTTGGAGTAAATTTTAGACGTTGATTCTTTGTTAGTAGCCAATAAAATGTTTATAACCTCAGGATCTAGACCTTTACTCTTTAAAATTTGGAATTCAGACACCAAGCCGTCAATTGGAATCTCTGTAGGGTTGGAAGAGGTACCATGGAATGTTCCAGTATTTCTTCTGATAGGGGAAGCTTCCAAAAGGTGGCCCCTGGTATGTTTAGAAGAACTGAAAACCAACTTCTTCTTGGCCACCAAGGGAGGATTATGATAATCCTTACTCTTTCCAACTCGATCTTTTGAAGCACTCTGGGAATAAGAACTACCGGTGGGAACACATATGCTAGGTTGAACTTCTATGGTACTGAAAGAGCATCTATGACATCTGGTTTGTCTGCAGGGTTCAGAGATGCAAATCGTCTTGTCTCCCTGTTTTTCCTGGAGGCCATAAGGTCTATTTCTGGACAACCGAAGAGGTCTGATATTTGCTTGAAAACTTTGCACGAAAGTTAACAATCTGTTTGCTTTAAAGTGTTGACGACTCAGGGCATCTGCTAATACATTGAATTTTCCCATAATGTGAACTGCCGAGATTGAGAGTAGGTGAACTTCTGACCATAGCATGATCTTTGAACATAGATTTTCTAATTCTGATGATCTTATACCGCCTTGTTTGTTCACAAATGCAACTGTCGTTCGAATGTCTGAACGTATCTGAATATGCTGATTCTTTATCTGGAACTGAAATGCAAGGAGAGCCATCCATACTGCCTTCAATTCTTTGAAGTTCGAGGAAGTTCTTACATCCTTTTCTTGCCAAAACCCCTGCTTCTTTTGGTCTCCTAAATGAGCCCCCCAGCCCAATGCCGAGGCGTCTGTTAAAATCCTGAAGGATTTCATTTGGAATGAAAGACCTTCCTGCAGGAATCGAGATGAGGTCCACCACGGAAGACTCCTCAGCATCTGACTGTTGAATTTCATCAGACCATCCAGACTGTCTGTCTGTCCCAAACTTTTAAAATGTTTCTCGAAGAGGTCTCATTCTGGCTTTTGCCCAACCGACTGCAGGGATAGCGGCCATAAAAAGACCCAGTAAACTCATCGCTTCTCTGACTGAGAAAACACCCTTTTCTCTGAGCCTCTGCATTGTTTGAGTTATATTTAGTTTCTTCCCTTCTGGAAGGAAAATCTTCATGGAGATTGAGTCTATGAATAGACCTAAGAACTGAATCCTTTGAACAGGAACTAATTCCGATTTTTTTAAATTTATTAGCCAACCATGATTTTCTAGAGCTTGTAAAGCTGTAATTAGGTCTAAAGCTAGTTGTTCTTTTGAAGCCAGTCGTCCAAATAAGGGATGGCATAGATACCCAAACCTCTTAGGTATGCTGAAATGACTACTAGCAGCTTTGTGAATACCCTTGGAGCAGATGAAAGGCCGAATGGAAGGGCTTTGAATTGGTAATGCCTTGTTACCGTCTGGATGCAGACTGCAAATCTTAAGAACCTTTTGCTGGATTCTGCTATGGCACGTGAAGATAGGCGTCTTTTAAATCCAGGGACGCAGACCAATTCCCTGGTTGAATAAGAAGTGTTGCTGATTTTATTGATTCCATACGGAACTTCTTTTTTATAATACACTTGTTTACGGCATTTAGGTCTAGTATAGGTCTGAATGAACCATCTGGCCTAGGAACTAAAAATAGCCTTGAATAAGTGTCCTGATGTCTTTCTCTTAGGGGTACTTATTCTATTACTTTCTTCTGCAGGAGTCTTGATACTACTTGCATTAAAGCTTTCTCTGTTGCCTGAGAATGAACCCTGGAACATAAATAAGTTCTCTTTGTGGTATTTGTCAGTTCCAGACCGTACCCGCTCTTTATCACAGAGAGAACCCAGAGATCTAATGTAAGACTTTAACAGTGATTTAGGAAGTGGGTCAATCTTCCTCCCACTGGCCTGGCGTCACAACATTCTATTTCTCTTGTCCGTGAATCTTTCTTTCATCGAAAAGTTTCTTCTGTTGACCCCTGTAATAGTTCCTACGAAAGGAACTTCTAACTGAAATCCCCATTTTTTTGTTCCAAACCTGCTTCTTGTGGGTTTCAGGCAAGGCCTTCCTGCCTTCCTTCATTTGTTTTAACAGATCATCCAGTTTTGTCCCGGACAGTCTACCAGACTCAAAGGGTAAGTCACACAAAGAATTTTTAGATGCAGCGTCAGCTGACCAGTTTCTAAGCCAAAGTGCTCTCCTAGATACTGATGTTTAACCCAAATTCTTAGCAGATGATTTCAGACTTTCTGAAGAAGAATCTACCAAAAAATCTGCAGACATCTTGATATTTATCAACAGCTTTACTGGATCTTCTTTTGATTCACCTGCATAAACCTTCTCTAGTTCTTCTAGCCAATGTTTTTGGGCTTTAGCCACGGAGGTTTCTGCGATAAGGGCTTTTGCCTGAGCAGCTGAGGAAATAAACATTTTCTTTAAAGACAAGTCCATACGCTTTTCCATCACATCCCTTAAACCACTCGAGTCACCTATAGGTAACGCAGTTTTCTTTCCTATTTGAGCTATAGGAACGTCTACTACAGGAACTGTATCCAGCAGGCAGTCCTGGTCCACTTCTATGGAGAAAAGAGTTTTAAAGTGTTTTGATATAAATGGTTTATGACCTGGGAATTTCCATTCTCTTAAAACCAACTCCTTTAGCTGTGGATGTAATGGGAAAACTTTAGATCTTTTTCCAGTTATCCCATCCTCCATAAGGTTCTGCACTTCCTTTATTAACTTTCCAATGGCTTCCTCTGGAAAGGCAAATTCCTCCTCAGAAGAATCACTAGAGGAATCATCTCTAGAATCAGAAGCACAAGTACCTGAGCTTGCATCTGAATCTTCCCATGATCTCGGCCTTTTCTTGGATTGTTTTACCAACTGTAAATCCTGAGCAACAGATGCCTGAGCCGACTGCATAGCTGCAGATTGCATTTCCACAAAGGTTTGCTGCATACTCTGTTGTAACCAGCTTAGAAATGTGGACTTTTCTGTTTTTTAAGCTTCCTCCGAAGCATCTTTGGAAAATAGAGAACAAAGTTTCCTTTTAAATCTATCTGGCCTAGGTTGGAAATATACAGAGCAACTTAAATGCTTGGATTTTGCTGAACATTTCCCCTTCTCTGTCGATTTCTCCGTAATTTCAGGATTAGACATACTGAGGAAAGATAAGAGAAAGGGGAAAAAAAAATTAATTCCCTTTATGATTCAGGATAGAGCCATTTAAATTAAATGCAAAATGTCTAACCTTAGATGGTCTCACAGTGTGTTGGAGGGCAGGTGAGAAACACACTAGCAAAAGATCTGAGAGCTCCTGGCAAACAGAGGTTGCTGCTGGTAAGTTGCTCCTTTTCAGTCCTATAAACCAATTGAACGAAAAACGCTGAGTTCAGATTTGGCGCCTGGATCTTGGATCGCATTGCGCATGTGCACTGCGCTCCGCGAATTCCCGGTGGAACGCAACGTAAGGACCTCCCAGCTGACGCACACCTGTGTCCTTCATCTGACCGGCATCTGGCGCGGAAGAGACGGAACATTATAAACTTCGTGAAGAACCCGCCGTCCAAAATTTAGCTTCAAAACAAAAGGAAGCAGAGCCTCCCGAGCCTCGGCCCTTCTCACCTGCTTCCCTGGAGAAAAACCTGCTATACTTCCTCTGCCGAAGGCAGGCAAAGAACTGGGGTTGTTTTTGGAAAGCTGACATTTATAGGAAGGTGCTTAATAAGGGGGAGGGTTTTAAAAAAGTTTGGAGAATTGCCTGCCTGTTTTTTCCCTCCAGATTAGAAATCCCATTGGTAAAGCACTGCCTCTAACCTGAAGGGAAAATAGAGATATCATAAGTAGAGATCTTGGTGGGCAAAAATCGTAGTTACATAAATACAGAGTATACATATGTAACAAGTTCACCATTAGTGATGCACCGAACGGTTCGCCGGCGAATAGTTCCCGGCGAACATAGCATGTTCGCGTTCGCCACGGCGAGCGAACATATGCGCGGTTCGATCCGCCCCCTATTCGTCATCATTGAGTAAACTTTGACCCTGTACCTCACAGTCAGCAGACACATTCCAGCCAATTAGCAGCACACCCTCCCACCTACTGGACAGCATCCATTTTAGATTCATTCTTAAGCTGCATGCTTATGGAGAGGAGGGAAAGTGTAGCTGCTATTGATTTGATAGGGAAATGGATAGCTAGGTTAGTGTATACAGTGTCCACTACAGTCCTGAATGACTCATCTGATCTCTGCTGTAAGGACAGCACCCCAAAAAGCCCTTTTTAGGGCTATAACATCAGTCTGCTTTTTTTTTTCTGTGTAATGTAATTGCAGTTGCCTGCCTGCCTGCCAGCTTCTGTGTCAGGCTCACAGTGGATACTGTGCCCACTTGCCCAGTGCCACCACTTACTCACTGGTGTCACAATAGCGTGCCCACTTGCCCAGTGCCAACACTCACTTACTGGTGTCACAACAGCATGCATTTAAAAACCCAAAAAACTTTTTCACTGTTATAGATTGAATAGCAGTTAGTTGTCTGCAAGCGTCTGTGTGTCAGGCTCGCAGCGTATACTGTGCCCACTTGCCCAGTGCCACCACTCACTCACTGGTGTCACAATAGCTTGCATTTAAAAACCCAAAAACTTTTTTTCTGTTATAGATTGAATAGCAGTTAGTTGTCTCAAAGCGGTGTGTCAGCCCTACAGCTGTATAGCTTGGAGGAAAGACGAGACAGGGGGGATATGATAGAAACATTTAAATATATAAAGGGAATCAACACAGTAAAGGAGGAGACTATATTTAAAAGAAGAAAAACTACCACAACAAGAGGACATAGTCTTAAATTAGAGGGACAAAGGTTTAAAAATAATATCAGGAAGTATTACTTTACCGAGAGGGTAGTGGATGCATGGAATAGCCTTCCAGCTGAAGTGGTAGAGGTTAACACAGTAAAGGAGTTTAAGCATGCGAGGCATAAGGCTATCCTAACTATAAGATAAGGCCAGGGACTAATGAGGGTATTTAGAAAATTGGGCAGACTAGATGGGCCGAATGGTTCTTATCTGCCGTCACATTCTATGTTTCTATGTTACTCTGCCAGTTCACAACCTCTGCCAGTTCACAGTGCCACTCATATCTGGTGTCACAGTAGCTTGCACGCATAGTACCACTAATCGGAAAAAAATGACAGGCAGAGGCAGGCCACCCCTACACTGCGCATTGGGTAAACCTGCTGACGGCTGCCAAGCATGGAATGCGTGGCTCTGCAGAGGAGTTGGTGACACCGCCACGACTTGCAGGCAGGCCTGCTGCCACCTCCTCTACTCCTCCTACTCCATCCTCTTCCATAACCTCCTCGGCTGAGTCCTCTTCTACTGCTGCGTCTTGCTCCACATCAACGGATAGGGGACGTAACAGGGATTAAACTGATAAGAATAGTACTACTTAACACACCACCCCTATCTGGTGGCACATTAGATTGCACGCGCAGTGCCCCAAATTTGAAGTAGGAGGACCGACCAAGCATCTTTTTCCATCTCCCGGTTCCTAAAATCGATGCCATATACAGGGATTAAACTGATAGGAATAATACTACTTAACACACCTTATAATAACGCAGAAAGAGGCAACGCCGAGAGAGGAGTCTGAAGAAGAGGAGTCAGAGGAGGAAGGTGGCTTTGAGGAGGTGGAAGACCAAACACAGCAGGCGTCCCAGGGGGCTTGTTGTCACCTTTCGGGGACCCTTGGTGTTGTACGTGGCTGGGTGGAGGAAGAGACCTTCAATGACATCAGTGAGGACAAGGAACGGACATGGCTAGCTTGGTATCCAACCTTGTGCAAATGGGGAGTTTGCGGTTGTGCAAATGGACTGTTTGTGGTTGTTTGCGGTGCGTTAAACGGGGAGTTTGGTCTGTCACTGTGAAGCGGGCGTAACCCTTACACTACCTGATCGATACAACATCATACAGTAGGTCCCCCCTCATTATTTTTATGGCCCCCACCCACCGCTCATGGGTGGGGGCGGGTGGGAGGACAGTAGGTCCCCCCCCATTGAGATTTATGGCCCCACCCACCGTGCAGGGGTGGGGGCCAGGGGGGAGGACAGTAGGTCCCCCCTTATCCTTATTTACTGAATATTCCCCTGTATAACAATGTTTGGCATTTAGTGAATATTCCCTATTCTGCTCTGTGTCAGTGTGTATCAGGGATCATTAGGATAGGTGTCAATCCATATCTGCCAAGTGACCCTATGTAGGGGGAACAGTCCCTATTCTGCTCTGTGTCAGTGTGTATCAGGGATCCTTAGGACAGGTGTCAATCCATATCTGCCAAGTGACCCTATGTTGGGGTAACATTCCCTATTCTGCTCTGTGTCAGTGTGTATCAGGGCTCTGAGGACAGGTGTCAATCCATATCTGCCAAGTGACCCTATGTTGGGGTAACATTCCCTATTCTGCTCTGTGTCAGTGTGTATCAGGGGCTCTGAGGACAGGTGTCAATCCATATCTGCCAAGTGACCCTATGTAGGGGGAACAGTCCCTATTTTGCTCTGTGTCAGGGTGTATCATGGTCTCTGAGGACAGGTGTCAATCCATATCTGCTAAGTGACCCTATGTAGGGGGAACAGTCCCTATTCTGCTATGTGTTAATATGTCATATGTCAGGTATCAATCCATATCCATTGTGATTTAGGAATGTTAGGTGATTTCTGCCCTTTATGGATTAAAACCAGACTCTGCATCAACTGTGTAATTTTCCATGGGAGTTTTGCCATGGATCCCCCTCCGGCATGCCACAGTCCAGGTGTTAGTCCCCTTGAAACAGTCCCCTTGAAACTTTTCCATCACTATTGTGGCCAGAAAGAGTCCCTGTGTGTTTTAAAATTCGCCTGCCCATTGAAGTCTATGGCGGTTCGCGAACATTTGCGGAAGTTCACGTTCGCGAACCGAAAGTTTCGGTTTCGCGACATCACTATTCACCATATATATCAAAAAAATAAATAAAATCTGTAATCTGTACAGGATGTAGGAAGCATAGGCTCAGCTGCATATGTATACAGAACCGGGTCACATTTACCCACAATTTCGGTTGCACGAACTTGGCAATCATAGGGGGCAAAGGGTAAGTAACTCATGTGTACATTGTATGAATTAAGTATTGTATTTAACACTGTTTGGTATACCTGCACCTTTATCCTGACGAAATTCTGTATTGGAACTAAAACGTTGATCACTGTGGCATTTGCTGAATAAAGCCAAGTTTTTTTCACTTTATTATCTAGTCCCTTGAGTGCTATCTACCTACAGACAAACAGACAGACAGACAGACAGACAGACAGAGAGAGAGAGAGAGAGAGAGATCCAAAATACCAGAGTATTACTGTATGCAATGATACCTATTTTATTGGACTAACATATTTCAAAGACAAGCTTTCAAGAGTTTTCCTCTCTTCCTCAGGCCTGAAGCAATACTGATAAATCTGATAAATAGCAGAAGATGTGTCTGAAAGTGAAAAGGTGCAGGTTGGCTGAGAATAGCCAGAAAAAGTAAATAAATAGAAGATCGTCAATAAGCTAGTTAAAAAAAAAAAAGGAAAACAGCAGAGCAGGGCATGCAAGTATATAGCGGCATATATGCATATAAATTGATCAAATAAAGGTGAAACGAGAATATTGAAAAATAACTATATAAGACATTAAGATGCGTGTTTAGAAAACATTTTGGTAGTGTGTGTGAAAAAGCCAGAATCTACATTAAGTCCTTAATTTCTGGTGTTGAAATGTGTGATCATTTTCATCTCAAATGTCTTTCGTTCAATTATATACAATTTCAAAGACTCTCATAAACGAAAGACTAATATATATATATATATATATATATATATATATATATATATATATATATACACACACACACACATACATACATATACACACACACACACACACACACACACACACACACACACACACACACACACACACACACTCACTCACTCCAGATTATCAACATTCATGTTTATGTATATCTTGGAGAAATTTACGGTTGAAATGCCTATGCCATTGTATACATATGTACTTAAAAACTCAAAAATATAACAACTCCCCCCCCCCCCGCCAAATGTCTATGGATGCTGCCCCAAGTTTGTTATGCCTTTTGTGAGTTTTTTGAGAAAGATCAAATATGCGCAACAAAATACTGATGCCTCTTCAACCCCCTTGGTAAAGCATAATTTGCATTATCAATATTTTTTTTTTTTCTAACATGGGCAGCACTGATATGCTATACAGCAGTCATAAAATTGTGGCAGCGTAGCTGCTACAAAGAGCTATATTTGAACTTTATTAATAAAGGTACACTAAAAGCACCAAAACAACTAGCTTAATTAAGTATTTTGCTGTATAATACATCTCACTGCTCCATTCACTGCTATTTAGGAGTTAAATCACTTGCTTATGGGAGGCGGTGCCAGGCAGTAATGCTGGCTAGCCACATGTCAGAACAGCTCCCATGGGTTCTGGCTTAAAAATCAATGAAAAACATACCTACCTAGAAAACTGCAGCATATTATTACTGTGAATCTGACCATGCAACAAAGAATAAGAGCCCTGGAGTGTGTACGTCCAAGGATTGCGGCCTACCTGGGTAGGCAGTGAGGCGGACAGCCGCTGCTTTGCTCTTTGACCGACAGTGGGGGTTATCCCTTTCCCTCCTCGGAAGTCACTCAGACTGTTTATTGGAAGACCACCCCCTTTGAGGGCCTGCACGACTTGCTTTTAAGATGGTCGTAGCTTGGAACCCGAATAAAACCTGACACCGCGCTAAACCTGCGGAGAGGCACACTCGACGAGGCGCCCAACGACCTGAAAATCTCTCTAGTGGCTGTCTGGAAGATAGCCACTTGAGGTTAAGTTAACCCTGGCAAGTAATTATTGCAGATATAGACAAATAAAAAAGAAAAAGGGGTGGCGCTAACTAACAAATGTGCTGATAGTGCAGCATGCAGCAAAAACACCTAAGTGTACAGTCACTTAAATACACTTACATATACAAGTAAATGAAATGAAAAAAAGGTGATTGTGCAAGTTGAGTATAGCTCCACAGGTTTTGTAGAACGTCCCTAGGTTCTGTAAATATAGAACACCAACATAGGGTAGTATGCTTAAACAAAGTATAAAATCAAGAAGCTTGGAAAAACGCACAATTTTTAGAGCATTTATAAGTTTGCTCTAAACTATATAGGCAGAGTGCGTCAATCAGATGTGCATATATCTGAGCTGGGTCCCCCAGGAGGTGTTTGCAGTCCTCAGTCAGGAAAATCAGGAACCAGATGTAGATATAATAAATTAAATTTAATAGCTGAACTGAAAACATTCTCTAAGTCAGCTATGCTTTCCGTTCAACTGCTTACATATAAGGTATCAAACAAAAGCCATATTTCTCATTAAAGAATTTATATATAATATGCATGGCTGCACTTAAAGGACCACTATAGTGCCAGGAAAACATATTCGTTTTCCTGGCACTATAGTGCCCTGAGGGTGCCCCCACCCTCAGGATCCCCCTCCCGCCGGGCTCTGGGGAGAGGAAATGGATCTTACCTTTTTTCCAGCGCCGGGCGGGGAGCTCTCCTCCTCCTCTCCGCCTCCGATCCTCCTCTTTGGCTGAATGCGCATGCGCAGCAGGAGCTGCACGCGCATTCAGCCAGTCTCATAGGAAAGCATTTATAATGCTTTCCTATGGACGCTGGCGTCTTCTCACTGTGATTTTCAAAGAGACAGTCACTAGAGGCTTTAGAGGCTGGATTAACCCTAATATAAACATAGCAGTTTCTCTGAAACTGCTATGTTTATAAAAAAAATAAAAAAAAATAAATAAAAAGGGGGGGTTTAATCCTAGAGGGACCTGGCACCCAGACCACTTCATTAAGCTGAAGTGGTCTGGGTACCTAGAGTGGTCCTTTAAACAGAAAGATTGTAAATTGTGGTGAATACAGGGCAAAAGTCAAAAACGCTATGCAAGATTCTTAGTTGAACATTGTTTGG
Source organism: Pelobates cultripes (assembly GCA_933207985.1). Lineage (NCBI taxonomy): Eukaryota > Metazoa > Chordata > Amphibia > Anura > Pelobatidae > Pelobates > Pelobates cultripes. Next base: position 83,945,249 of record OW240920.1, read on the forward strand.
ACCACTATTGGTTTAAAATGAGTACGTATTTCCAATATATTTGGTGTTCATCTTCCTATTAAATGGACATTATAGGCACCAAGATAGGCACCTCTTCAGCTCATTGAAATGGTCTGGGTGCAGTGTCCTAGGTCCCTTAACCCTGCAAAGGTAATTATCGCAGGTTCTAAGAAACTGCAATAATTACTTACATAGTGTAGTATGCTTAAACATAAAGTATAAAATCAAGAAGCTTGGAAAAACCTCACAATTTTTAGAGCATTTATAAGTTTGCTCTAGACTATATAGGCAGAGTGCATCAATCAGATGTGCATATATCTGAGCTGGGTCCCCCAGGAGGTGTTTGCAGTCCTCAGTCAGGAAAATCAGGAACCAGGTAGCCAGATATAGATATAATAAATTAAATTTATTGAGACACAATAAAAAAAAAGCACAATGCGTTTCGAATCAGTATAGAGGGTCTTCCTCAGGTGCAGTATACAGGTAACAACTGAAAATGCTCTTATTTTTATAAGACAAACAATTAAAAATGATTACAGGTGTGTATGAAACAATCCCTCCCCTTTTCCCATATAAGGAATACTTCCGGTCTCAGGCCGTGTATTCCCGCCTCCCCCAAGATGTCCGTCATCACCCCACATTCTCTATGCGTCCATCTTGACCTTCTCAACATGGCGGCAATAAGCGGCTAGCTCCGGTTCATTACTTCCGGTTTTCGTCTTAGTCAGAAGTCGTCGCTTCCGGTTTCGTCATTGCGGCGTCATATCCGGCGGCCGTATAGTGATGTATTCGTGTTCATCCAGGGGAGGAGTGGGCGAAATACATCCCAGTATAATTAAGAGTCCATACAAAGGCCATATTTGAAAATGGAAAGTATAAGGGCAATAAAGAGTCAGATTATTAAGTATTGATTCAGTCAAAATACAATATGTTATCAAAGAATAGAAAAGGAAATATAAAATATACATATAAAATGTTAGCAGCTGAAACTTGGATATAATAAAATAAAGTGTATATATACAAAGTAAGAAATTATATCCCTCAATAGAATTTAACCATATAGAGCATATTCCATAAGAAGTGGATATATACATTAAGCAAATAATACTTATAAAACATACAGATCAAAGTATAAAAGCTAATTGGGACTAGAAATACTCAAGTAAGGAGGAAGACTCTCCCACATGTGGAAAAGGTGCATTGGAAGAGTTCTCCGAAGGAAAGGCAGTATATAAATTGAGGTATATCAATAGAACACCTCTGCCAATTTCACCTAAACTTAAGAGAGAGCTCGAGAGAAGAAGAGATTATTATAATAGATCCTTTCAAATTCCCACTAAAAATAGGTTTGAGACCTTGAGAAGTGTGGAAAAAAAAAAGAAAAAAAAAGAAAAGAAAAATTTTTTTTAGAACAAGGGTGGAGGAGGAGGGAGGACAAATACAAAACCCTGGTAAAGAGGTACAAGGTGTCAGAAGAGGAACCAGAGGAGGGAGAAATAGACCAAGAAAGAAAGAAAGTAATTATAATGAAATAATCTTTAATCTATCCAAAAAAAAACACTCTTACCAATAGAAGAAAATATTTTAAGAAAGGGATTCAAGTATGCGCCTTGTTGCCATATCAATAAGTTTGAGGCCTTTAAAAAAGCAATATAGAGGAGATACTGTGATGGGATTCCAGCATGGTCAAAATTTAGTAGGCCAAAATCTCCATGTGGCATATGTGTATGTTGTGTCAGTTGGTTAGCTACATGTAGCTAGGATACTGTCATCAGTGTACTGAGCATGTGCAGGAATGCAGGAACTGAAATTGCACTTATTTCCTTTGTCTTGGATGAGCCATGTGGTTTGACTAGATGTACAAGTCTATATTCTGCTCATTGATTGGTTAAAGGTATATGTGGGTGTAGCTATTAATGGGAGGAGTTATAGTGCTATATAAGGAATGTACACTATGTGTTGGTCTCTCAGATCCTTTGGAACAGGAGTTCATCTGAGACCCGATCGGTAATGTGAATAAAGGCCTGTTACTTCCTGAAGACCTGTGTCCAATATTTCTGTGTTTGGCTTCTGCATGCTTACACTGCAACATTTCTGGTGCAATTGGGCCGGGAACCTCATTGCATGGAAGCTGGCACAGAGATTTGAGACGGTAAACTTTTACCAAACCTTCTACGCTACAATCCTGGACTTCTACTGCGTGGACCTCCTTTCGTCTCGGCGCCACTGGCCTTTTGTCCAGGAGATCATCGGCTTCTGCGCAGTGAGTCCCGGATTGTTCCGTCTATGAGTGAACCCAGGTCCAGTAATTGACAGGTAAGATTGATACCGTTAGAGCGGTAGACCCACAAGGGGTTTTATATTTGGAACCGGTTATTGGAATCTGCCCTGTCCTTATGGATGGAAGAAGTGAAAAGCGCAACACTTATTGGTTTGGGTCAGACTGAGTTGTGGTGTAAATAGCTCATGTCGGACACCGGTGTCCTGTCTTGACTAGCGTATCTAGGGTGTAAATTTTGTTCGCTAGGTCGGGGGGACCGGGAGACTAGCATACTCTGTTGTATATTATAGTTTGCTAGATTTCACCCTATCTTAACTAAGTGTGCTCTGTTGTAAATCCAGCCACTAGCTTATTGATAGTTTAATAGACTAGCTGGGTACTGTGTAAATTCTGCCCTCTAGTTCGCTATACGTGGTGTCTGGGCAGCGAAGAACTTATCGAATCTCTGGTGTATAAATAGATCGAAAGCTCTCGAGGTGCTGGCCAGTTAGAATAGTTGGGATTATTGTAAATGTTGTTAAATATATTGTAGTTGGTGAATTGGTTAACTTGTATGTCCTACTAGAAAGTTAGAGCTCTGCTGTCTAGTGGGAGTGTAAATTGTGTGTATAACTGTAAAATAGCGCACGGTACCATAACTACTGACATGTACCATAACCACTGACATTGTGTAAAATTACTAACAATTGCTGTTTTATGTTATATGTATAATACCATAACTGTTACTAACTGATCTGTGACTTTAAAACTGTATTATAACCACTTACTAACTGTACCATAACCACTGACTGTAAAGATGAGGTTACTAGAATGTGATATAGTTGGTTAGTCAAGAGTTGATTTATAGTACGGATAATTGTAGAGATGAATTTGTTGAAATGTTATGTGATCGGTTAGTTTATATGGATTAATAGCGTGGATAGTTGTATGGTTTGAATAATAGTTACATTGATAAGTGTATAGTCTTTGGTGGGTTTTTGATTTAATTTTGTGTGTGCGACGTCGTGATATTGTTGAGCATGTGAGGATCCTGTGTGTGTGTTTGGGCCTAGTGACTGCGCAATGTGTTGCTGGTGATAAGGAGATTGGTGTGACTGTTGAAACTGTGTGTATATTTGTACAGCTTTTTGAATCAGACGTTCTGTTGAAATAATCTGATTCACTAGGCTGTTAGTCTTTTGTCTTGTATGTTTAAAAAAAAAAAAAAAGTAGGGAGTAGCTTGTCCTGGTGGCCGCATGGCCTCCATGTAGCAGTCTTCACTTAAATTTAGTGCAGGGTGTACATGTGGCTGTAACTAGTAGGCTGGAATTCTATGATCAGTTTCTATAAATTGACTGTTGGAAACTGATTTGTTGAAAAATTGCCTTGGTGAATTAAACTGTGTCATATGGGAAACAATGTAGCCATATGGTGGTCAGAACTAAGGACTTAATTACAACTGCTTTGGACATCCCCTCCCCCCTGGCATCTGATTACCAACCCCCCAAACATCCTCCAGAGCCAGAGTAGCCACGCCCATTTCTTACTCCCAAAACTGGTATATAGTCAGTATTTGCACTCCCCCTGCTCTACTGTCCTGGCCTACCCACATACCTATCTGTTCCTGTGTTTCAAACTCTTGTATTTCTGTACTACCCCTCCCCCTAATCAATGATCAATGGTATCAGATGGTATATTGGTTTTTTTTAGTTACTGGATGGGCCCCTCCCAGCTTTGTCCAAAATGTCCCCTTTTACTAAACTACAAACTGAGATGTTTAATTTACTTTAGAACTAAAGATTTAATCAAGCCTAGATATCAGGGTGGACATTGATTAAAATAAGTAATAATAAAATAGGACATAATTAATTAAAGTCTATTTGTTTCATTTGACTTTAGGGAGGCACTCTAGGCCACCTACTGGCCATCTTCGGGAGTTACATTGATAATACATTGTTTATAACAGATAGATGTAGGATTGCTTACCCTATTTTAATATATTTATTGCTATAAGGTTTTATTTTATGTATAAATATATTAAAAGTTGAGTTTTCTTATTAGACCCATAAAGATTATTTTGATACAATTACCCTCTGGTGACACCTACTGGTAGGTTTTTGGTTTAACACTTTAAAAAAAAACGTTTTTTCATCCACCAAATGCTGACTAATAAAATTAGCTCACCCCCTTACACCTATCTTACTACTCCTAGACTGGAACCTATTATTGGGCAGCCTTGCCGAAGTCCCATATTAGACACTGCTTGAGTCAAATAGGTTGTATACTCCCTTTAATCCAGAGGCCCCTGAAAACTTCCGAATGATAGACTCAGCATTTGTCAGCCAGGCCCAAGGTGATAGTAAAAGGAAATTACAGAAATTAGAGGGATTTGTAGGGATGTCCATAATACAGCTAATGGAGATTGCAAATACAGTATATATGAATAGGGAGACGGAGGAAGAACGTAAAATGAGGAAAAAGGAAGATATGCTAGCGGTAGCTATCTTAAGTGTAGAAAGACAGGGAAGTGAATAGAGGAGACGAGAATAGGCTGAGCAAGGGACTTTAAGTAGGAATTAATGTGCGTATTGTAGAAAGGAGGGACATTGGAAGAGTGAGTGTCCACAGAGAGAGTAGTATGAAGGTGATAGACAGGAGAGAGAAGGGTACGAGGAGGTTATAGTGGTAGTTATAGAGGAAGAGGAAGTTTTAGAGGGAATGGTGGGAATTGTAGAGGAAGTGTTCAAGGAGACAGATACTATCCACCCACGCAGAGACCTAGAGAAAGAGAGGATAGAGATTTTGTGGGTCTGGCTGACACTATCATGGAAGACTATTGATACCGACTGGGCTCCATCCCACTTGGTCGAGCGGAGCCTATGGTCGATGTAGCAATAGGGGGAAAGAGAAGTTCTTTCATGATCGACACAGGTGCTGAACATTCTGTGGTGACTAAGATGGTGGCTCCGCCTTCGGGGAAGACTATAACTGTGATAGGAGCTACTGGGAGAAGTGCAGCTAGACCGGTTCTTAAGAGTCGCACTTGTATTCTGGGAGGCCATGTGGTGAAGCATTAGTTCCTATATATGCCAGAGTGTCCGATTCAACTTTTAGGACGAGATCTATTATCGAAGCTTTAAGCTCAGATAACCTTTTACCTAATGGATTAACATCTCTGAAGTTTAAGGGATTACCAGGCATAATGGTGATATCGGTGCCAAGGGAAGAAGAATGACGCTTCTATTCCATAGTGACAAGTGTTAACCCTAAGAGTGATGAATCCTTACTTGACATTCCAGGAGTATGGGAAGAAAATAATCCTCCAGGACTTGCTCGTAATATCCCACCAATACATATTGAGTTAAAGCTCGGGGTGTATCCTGTTAGCCTTTGTATGTTGTTCTTTTATCTACCCCAACAGCTGTAAAGGTGGCGGAAGTGACTCCTTGGATTCATCATTCTAAGGTTAAACCAGCAGCAGACTCTTGGCAAGCTACTCCAGATCCTGAGAATCCTTGCAGGACCCGGTTGAAGCGTGCAACTCAGTCGGAGTGACGAGGGGATATCGAGACATTCTAGTTAAAAGTCTACAAAGATCATCAAGTAGGTGTTTTGACGGCCATAATAAAGCCTGACCACCTGCCTACGTGTCATAGCCAGAGTATCTTGAAGGGATCTCTGTGAAGGAAAGTGAGGATCAGAAGAACAACATCCTTGCAGCCCTCACAATCGGGAAGCTGAGAGGCCATCGCACGGTCGAAGAAAAATGAGGATTTCAGGAATAATGTGTTTTATTGTGTCTTAGTATTTTTATGATTTTTCAGGAAGGTAGGAGTACAGACATACCGAATTGCGATAGTTGCATTAAGACTACTAAAACAGGTAACCAAATATCCCAAACTCTCATCTAGCACTCACAGTATGAATGTAAGGGATCTGTATCTAAATGTAGATATTTGGATATTGATTATAGTGTGTGCAAGCCAATATCAGGAGAGTCTAAATGTTTTGATCCCCATTTCCAACCCTGTACAATTTGGTTGGTAATTCGGAATAGTAACTCCCAGGGGACATTACTAAATAGGACTGTGATAAGCGCCATACATTCCACGGGTATTCTACTATTTGATGCATGTAAGGCGATTTCGGGTAGTGGAAGACTTTGGAATGTATGTGGTAATCTTAAATGGGAACGAACTTATGGGTTTAATGATAAATACTTATGTCCCAGTAAAAGATCTACTGATCCTGATTGCCCAAATAGAGACTAACTTCTGCCCCTATTGGTCATGTGTAGGTTGGGCAACCTGGGAAAAACAGTGGATCAAGATATGATTATCCAAAGGTTGCCTACCACACCATACTGTAAAACTATGTGTGTAACCCCGTTCACATGACCATTTCCAATCTGCAGTACTTTATTGACAGGTTTGGAGGTCTGTTTGGGTTTCAAATATATGGCACAAAGATTCAGGAACAATAATATATGTAGGTCTTGAAACTGAGACAGTGGCAACTCAAACTCATCAGGTTTCTCATTCCTTCTATGAGGAGATGAGTACTGAGGATAAAATTCCCCATAATGTTAACAACCTATTTATTGATTTGGCTGAGGGTATTGCAGGTAGTCTTAATGTAACTAATTGCTATGTGTGTGGAGGTACTAATATGGGAGACCAGTGGCCATGGGAGGCAAAGGAAATATGGTACCCTGGCTCTGAGACATATGAACAACAGATACCTTTCCAGTCTGATCATCAAGTAAGTACTAGAAGTAAATTGGAATGGTGGTTAAAAACCTCCATTATAGGTCATGTTTGTATAGCCAGGAAAGGGACAATGTATAACACGTCTGTAGGTGAGCTAACGTGCTTGGGACAAAAAGCCTATAATGTTAATACTAAAAATACTACTTGGTGGTCAGCTTCAAATGTCTCGGAACCTACTAATCCGTTTGCCAATTACACTCATTTAAAGGAGGTATGGTTTGACTTATCGGCTACATCTAGTTGGAAAGCCCCAGCAAATTTATACTGGATTTGTGGTAAGAAAACTTATTCGGAGTTACCACAAGATTGGGAAGGGGCATGTGTATTAGGTATGCCAAAGCCATCCTTCTTCTTGTTGCCAATCGAAACAGGAGAGACCTTGGGAGTTAAGGTTTACGATGTAAATCATAAAAGGGAGAGAGCATCCTTGAATACAGGTAGCTGGGAAGATAATGAGTGGCCCCCTCAACGTATTATTAATTATTATGGACCTACTACTTGGGCAGAAGATGGCACTTATGGATATAGAACTCCGATTATATATGCTCAACCGCATTATTAGACTACAGGCGGTAGTTGAGATTATTACTAATGAGACAGCTCAAGTGCTTAATCTTCTAGCTAAGCAAAATACCAAGATGTGATCAGCCATATACCAGAATAGGCTAGCCCTTGATTACTTACTAGCAGTAGAAGGAGGTGTATGCGGAAAGTTTAATCTAAGTAACTGTTGTCTGCACATAGATGATGAAGGGCAGGCAGTGGCTGAACTTACAAGCCACATGGTTAAATTTGAGCATGTACCTACTCAGGTCTGGAATGGGTATAACCTAAGTAGTTGGTTTGGAAGTTGGTATGAGCAGCTTGGAGGAATTAAGACATTAGTAGGAGGAGTAGAACTTATTATTTTATTTTTTTGTGCCTCCTCCTGCCCTGTCTAATTCCACTAGTGGTAAGGTCCCTACGTAGCATTATAGAGAGTACTATAGAGAGAAAGACAGCTGCCCATGTAATGGCTGTCTGGAAGATATGATCCCCTAGCCCGAAGAGAATATATTCAGGATGAAGAATGTTGAAGGAGTTTTTAAGATGCTTACAAGGTCTACTCTTGTTCAATGGCTACTTGAGAGATGTAGGTAAAACTGTGATTGGTGATGCATCTGGAATAATGTTATATCAGAGGCATCAAAGGGGGGAATGTGATGGGATTCCAGCATGGTCAAAATTTAGTAGGCCAAAATCTCCATGTGGCATATGTGTATGTTGTGTCAGTTGATTAGCTACATGTAGCTAGGATACTGTCATCAGTGTACTGAGCATGTGCAGGAATGCAGGAACTGAAATTGCACTTATTTCCTTTGTCTTGGATGAGCAATGTGGTTTGACTAGATGTACAAGTCTATATTCTGCTCATTGATTGGTTAAAGGTATATGTGGGTGTAGCTATTAATGGGAGGAGTTATAGTGCTATATAAGGAATGCACACTATGTGTTGGTCTCTCAGATCCTTTGGAACAGGAGTTCATCTGAGACCCGATCGGTAATGTGAATAAAGGCCTGTTACTTCCTGAAGACCTGTGTCCAATATTTCTGTGTTTGGCTTCTGCATGCTTACACTGCAACAATACCAGTTTCTGATACCTCCGATATAAGTAAAAAGATTTTTCACACTAATTTTAAGAAAAAAATCTACCTTTTACCCCCAACACATTAAGTCACAAAGTATGCGAGTATTTGAAAAGGTGTGTCTCGAAGACCTATACAATATAAAACCCCTTTCAAAATATCAACCAAATTTGACCTTAAAAGAAAAACAAATGTTAAAAGATCTGAAACGGGATCCTTGTATTGTAAGAAAGTCAGCAGATAAAGGGGGTGGAGTAGTAGTCCTTGATAAGGAAGAATACCTAAATGAAATAAGAAGACAACTTCGAGATGCTACTACTTATAAGAAGTTAAATAAAAATCCCACTGCTGAAATAACAATAAAGTATGAGAGCTTATTGGCAGAAGGCCTCGAGAATGAGGTATTAGATAAAAATGAACTAGCATTTCTTCAGATTAGACATCCTAAAATCCCAGTTTTGTAGGTTTTGCCTAAATTACATAAAAAAGTTTAGTTAACCCACCAGACAGACCAATTGTTTCTGGGATAGATTCCATTTTATCTGTTTTATCACAATTTATCGATTTTTTTCTCCAACCGCTAGTTAGAACATGTCCCTCATATTTGCAAGACTCGATGAGTCTTTTAAAAATTTTAGAAGAACAAAAATGGGAGGAAGGTCTTTTATTGATTACTTGTGATGTTACAAGCTTATATACCATAATAGACCATTCAAAAGGAATAGAGGCAGTCACTTTCTTTTTAAATCAGTCAAATGATTTTTTAGATATTCAGATTGATTTTATTGTTAAAGGAATAGAGAAGATTGTAACCAATAATTTTTTTTTTGGTTTGACAGCGATTTCTATTTACAATTTAGAGGCAATGCTATGGGGACCAGGTTTGCCCCCAGTTATGCCAACTTATTTATGTCCTATTGGGAAAATTTGTTCATATACCAGGGACACGGCTGGGGTGCAAACCTGGTCTCATACAGGCGTTATATAGACGATATTTGTATTATGTGGAAAGGTTCTGAAGCAGATTTTAATCTGCTTTTTAATTACCTAAATCTTAATGAATGGGGGATTAATCTTACGAAGAATGTAAGCCCAGTAACTATAGATTTTTTGGATCTTAATATTTATGTTTCTGAACAACGTCTTAAGACCCGAACTGTTTTTAAACAAGTTGACGTAAACAGTTTCATTGAAACTAGTAGCTGTCATCATGATTCATGGCTCCAGAATATCCCCAAGGGTCAATTTTTAAGACTAAAAAGAAACTGCTCAGACCACACTGATTTTATTGCACAGATAAAGTAAATGATTTGGATAGACCCCAGTTATTAAATTATAAAAAAAGAGGAATCAAAACATACAAACCAAGCAAATCCCGCTGATCTTTAATTACTGTAGTAATATAGGGTCATTAAAAAGGATCATAAAGAAAAACTGGAACATTTTAAAGCAAGATCACGATGTCCACGAATTTATTGGTGATAACCCAAAGTTTATTTTTAGAGGGGCAAAAAATTTTAAGCAGATTTTAACTTCTAATTATTTAGAGAAACAGGAAGTAGACAGTAATAATTTTTTAAGCAATTGGTCTAAGACAGCGAAGCGATTTTATCATTGTGGGAATTGTCATGCCTGTAAAAACACTAAAGTGAGCATAAAAAAGAAAGATAACTTTGTATCTAACATAACTAAAAAAAAGGTTCAATATTAATTATTTTATTACATGCGATTCTAGAAATGTCATATTTATTGCAATGTACCTGTGGCTTACAGTACATAGGTAAAACCTCCAGACCCCTAAAGACAAGGATGTACGAACATGTTAAAAACATAAGAAATGGTTTTGTAAATCATAGTGTGTCTAATCATTTTTTAATCAAACATAATTCAAATCCTGATGAAATAGAATATACAGCAATACAGCAGGTTTAAAACCCATTGGAGAGGAGGGAATATTACATTTAATGTAAGTAAAAAGGAATCTAGTTGGATTTTTGAGCTCCAAACTTTATGTTCCAAAGGATTAAATATGGACTTTGAGATAGGTCCCATTTTATAATATAAATAAAAACATTTTGGAAAAAAATCCCTTATTTCTAGTCCCAATTAGCTTTTATACTTTGATCTGTATGTTTTATAAGTATTATTTGCTTAATGTATATATCTACTTCTTATGGAATATGCTCTATATGGTTAAATTCTATTGAGGGATATAATTTCTTACTTTGTATATATACACTTTATTTTATTATATCCAAGTTTCAGCTGCTAACATTTTATATGTATATTTTATATTTCATTTTCTATTCTTTGATAACATATTGTATTTTGACTGAATCAATACTTAATAATCTGACTCTTTATTGCCCTTATACTTTCCATTTTCAAATATGGCCTTTGTATGGACTCTTAATTATACTGGGATGTATTCCGCCCACTCCTCCCCTGGATGAACACGAATACATCACTATACGGCCGCCGGATATGACGCCGCAATGACGAAACCGGAAGCGACGACTTCTGACTAAGACGGAAACCGGAAGTAATGAACCGGAGCTAGCAGCTTATTGCCGCCATGTTGAGAAGGTCAAGATGGACGCATAGAGAATGTGGGGTGATGACGGACATCTTGGGGGAGGCGGGAATACACGGCCTGAGACCGGAAGTATTCCTTATATGGGAAAAGGGGAGGGATTGTTTCATACACACCTGTAATCATTTTTTAATTGTTTGTCTTATAAAAATAAGAGCATTTTCAGTTGTTACCTGCATACTGCACCTGAGGAAGACCCTCTATACTGATTCGAAACGCGTTGTGCTTTTTTTTTTATTGTGTCTCAATAAATTTAATTTATTATATCTATATCTGGCTACCTGGTTCCTGATTTTCCCGACTGAGGACTGCAAACACCTCCTGGGGAACCCAGCTCAGATATATGCACATCTGATTGATGCACTCTGCCTATATAGTTTAGAGCAAACTTATAAATGCTCTAAAAATTGTGAGTTTTTCCAAGCTTCTTGATTTTATACTTTATGTTTAAGCATACTACACTATGTAAGTAATTATTGCAGTTTCTTAGAACCTGCGATAATTACCTTTGCAAGGTTAAGGGAACTAGGACACTGCACCCAGACCATTTCAATGAGCTGAAGAGTTCTTGGTGCCTATAATGTCCATTTAATAGGAAGATGAACACCAAATATATTGGAAATACGTACTCATTTTAAACCAATAGTGGTCCAAACAATGTTCAACTAAGAATCTTGCATAGCGTTTTTGACTTTTGCCCTGTATTCACCACAATTTACAATCTTTCTGTTTAAAGGACCACTCTAGGTACCCAGACCACTTCAGCTTAATGAAGTGGTCTGGGTGCCAGGTCCCTCTAGGATTAAACCCCCCCTTTTTATTTATTTTTTTTTATTTTTTTTATAAACATAGCAGTTTCAGAGAAACTGCTATGTTTATATTAGGGTTAATCCAGCCTCTAAAGCCTCTAGTGACTGTCTCTTTGAAAATCACAGTGAGAAGACGCCAGCGTCCATAGGAAAGCATTATAAATGCTTTCCTATGAGACTGGCTGAATGCGCGTGCAGCTCCTGCTGCGCATGCGCATTCAGCCAAAGAGGAGGATCGGAGGCGGAGAGGAGGAGGAGAGCTCCCCGCCCGGCGCTGGAAAAAAAGGTAAGATTTAACCATTTCCTCTCCCCAGAGCCCGGCGGGAGGGGGATCCTGAGGGTGGGGGCACCCTCAGGGCACTATAGTGCCAGGAAAACGAATATGTTTTCCTGGCACTATAGTGGTCCTTTAAGTGCAGCCATGCATATTATATATAAATTCTTTAATGAGAAATATGGCTTTTGTTTGATACCTTATATGTAAGCAGTTGAACGGAAAGCATAGCTGACTTAGAGAATGTTTTCAGTTCAGCTATTCTGACCTTAAACAGGACACTATAGTCACCAAAACAACTTTAGCTTAAAGAAGCATTTTTGGTCTCTAGATCATGCCACTGCATGCTCACTGCTAAATTCTCTGCCAAGATCCTGAAATCCATTGGCATGACAGTCCTAATTTTTTTTTTTTTTTTTTAACAAATTGAGGTATGTATGTTGCCGTATTCTGCTTGTGTTATTTATAGGCGCCGCAGTTGCTTTGCAGCGTTGTATGTGTGTGTATGTGGGCAGTGGCGTACACACAAACCATGGGGCCCAGGTGAGAAAATGATCTGTGGGCCCCCCCTCCCTACACCCCCCCCCGACAGAGACAGACACACACACATATACATACAGACACACACAGACAGACAGGCACACAAGACACATACATACAAAAAACAGACAGGTACACATACACACAGGCAGACACACACAAACAGACATACACACACACAAACAGACAGACACACATACATACAAAATGTTTAAGTCACCCTCCTGTTTCCTACCTTTAAGGTGCAGGAAGGTGACTTTCCCTGGGGTCCAGTGGTGTCTCAGGTGGATGGAAGTCAGAGTTCTCACTCTGACTCACTCTGCTTCCTCCCGCACGGCTCTCAGTGATAGCTGGGAGGAGTGACGTGCGCTCACTTCCTCCCAGCTTGTGATGTCATCACAGGGGGCCCGGTCGCGCTGACTGTGCCCCCTGACAATCCATATCCATCGGGTGGCCCTGATAGCATGGGCCACCCGATGGACCCCTTGGATGGCGGCCCCGGCGGTTTGCCGCGTGGGCCGGGGCCGCAGAAGATGATGGCGGCGGATACCCGGTCACAGGGGTCCGCAGGGCGGCCGGGTCCCCTGGAGTGGTGGGCCCAGTCGCAGCTGCGACCCCTGTGAAAGCGGTATGTACGCCGCAGTATGTGGGCTGTTATTGTATATATTTATGAATAGTTTGTGAAATTGTGTAGGATACCTATGAATTTGGGATGCATATGAGGGCTGATTGTGGAATTGTGGGTGAATGATATTTCTCAATGTGTATTTTATGATGTGCTTTTGTGGGGCTGCTTGTGTCGTTGTGTATATGGATTGTCAATGTTGTTGTTTGTGGGGACTCTGTTTGTATTATTTCTATGAGGGATTGGCTTATTCTGCAGCTCTGTGTATATCTTGGAGTGTGTGTGTGTGATTTCCCTGTTGTCCAGTGGGGACCGGGCTGGCCAGGTACGGATCAAGGGCAGGAGCGGGGTGCTCTACTCTATTGCAGATTTCCATTCACAAGTGCTGGGAGGAAGTGATCTGAGATAAATGTTGCAAATGTAAATTGAGGATTGTCCCTCTCCACCTGGAATTACTGCTCGGTTTGCATTAGCAGATATCTGAAGTCCCATTGGGACACCTGATGGGTCAGCCTGTTTGTCTCTTGCAGCCTTGAGTACCATGCAAAAGTACCTCTAATGCCATGCATGGCACACGTGCTATAGGTTGTGGACCCCTGATCTATACACTAGAACTGATTTTATTTAAGGACACGGAGGCTCATATTATGCTATTCTCTTTCTTTTATTCCTCAGCAGCAAGAAAAACTTTATTTTAGAGAAACAATCAACCATGTAAATATGCCCCAAAGGGCTAGTCCTACAATAATACAACCAATCAGCATGCCTTCAGCACTCTCAACTCCCCATGTGACCTTAAGCCACTCCTCTTTCTTGCTGCTGCCTTCCTCAACCAAGTACATTTTTATTTTTCTCTCTGTATGCTGCTGTGTTTTCTCATATTTATTCATTTTGTGGCAGTTTTATTTAAATTTGTTTGTTTTCTGTGTACTGTTGGGCTTCTGCCCTATCTCTCCACTTAATTTTCCAACTGGCTCTAGGTTTTTTCCCTCACCTAGAGCCAACCCCTCCCTCCCCTCCCATCTCTGACTCACTTCAGGTGGATTATCACCTACTGAGTCAGGGCGGCTAGCAGCTCTCCGTGTGGAGGCTCTTGCCGCCCAGTCTGTCTTTCTTGCGCCTCTGAGATCTGTTCTCGGGGGCCTCCCTCCCCCCCCCCTCCGGTTCGCGGCTGTAATCGCGGCTGGCGCCGTTTCGCGCATGCGCACATCGCTAGTGCGCATCGCGGCGGCCATCTTGCGGTTGGCAGTTTGCCGCGGTTTTTTCGTTCCCGGGCTTTTTAGTGCCTGTGGGGGCGGGAGTGTGTCCTGATTGGACAGCACAGTTGCTGGGCAGCTCACCAGTGTCCCCAGGAGCCATTCCTGAGGGAACACTTGGTGAGCTTGCCTTTTTCATATTCTGTCTGTGAATTTATGGTGCCTTGGGTATTTCTGTATCAGTCCTACTGATACATTGCTAATACCCAGTTTTTTGCAAAAAATCAGGGAAGTCACTCCATTAGTTTATTTGGGTTCCCCACTCACCCCTTTTTTCTTGTTTTACTTATAAATAATATATTCTTGTCCTAACCACAACTACTGCAGAGGGGTTATTTCGTAATGCAGGCTAGTAAGAGTTTGGGCATGGCCTCCAGCGATTCCCCCATTAGGGATAATATGCCCCCTGCCCCCCAGGTTGTCCCCAGACCGACTGGCTCAACTGTCACTGATGTGGCAGACCAGGAGCAAATGAACTCGGAAGAACTTCATTCTCTCCTGGATGCCACTATGACAAAATCCGTTACCCAAGCTGTTTACTCAGCCATGGGAGCTATGTCGGACACTCTGTCCCACTCTATTAGCCATGCCCTCTTGGCCGCCCAACAGGCCTCTACGCACATTGCCCCTAACCCTGCAGAACACATTACAGGCAAGGCCAGTGGGCGCAAAGCCACCAAAAAAGCTCGTCACATGGACGAGGAAGCCTCCAAAACTTTAAGGACAGACAGGGAACGTCCTGTCAAAGATAATGTGGTTGCACCACAACAAAGAGCCACCCACCGGGCAAAATCGGTGCGGAGTTGGAAAAGGGCAAAAGCCCAAGTGGAATCATCCGAGTCAGATTCGGAACAGGAGGAGGCATGGAGCGAGTCTGATGATGAGGACTCATTCAATTTGGGCACACTATTCCCCGACCACAGCGCTATATCTATGTCTGGGAATGAGGACGAGGACGGGGTGGAAGGCTCCACCCTCCTTGACCCACAGGGCGAACCTTTGTTTGACCCTGATAGTCTGCAGCACCCAAGATCTACTGAATGGTTCCCGCTGGACCATGTGGCAAAATATATTGCCGCACGGATCAGGAAACCCCTTGATAAGGTGGCAAGAAGTAAGATGCGGGCAGAATGCCCACACGCTCCCAGATTTAATATGTATCGCCCCTATAGTGGACCCTAAGATTGCCCAGTTCCTGGGGAAAACTGGGTGGAAGGCGAAGAAGGGTCTCGATTTTGCACTTCGCCATTGCCAGGATAAGATCCTGGATGTCCTCGGACCCAGTGCAAAGATCTTTGATATGGTTGAAACGGCACTGGCAGGCGGTGCTCCCATAGACCCGCTAGCTATCAGGGGCTGGATACAGCGAGCCATATGTCTTCTGGGAAATGCCAACGTGGCTCTAGCCACTGAGAGGCGAAAGGCTATATTGATTAAAATCGAACCAAAGCTAGTTGCCTTGGCTATCACTGAACCTGGGCCACAGGCCAAAGGCCTTCTTTTTGGGGATAGTTTTGTGAAGGAGCTGGGTACCTATGTGGGCACTTTTACTGCTCTGGACAAGGCGCAAGCCAATATGAAAAAGGTATTCTCCCATAGAGTTTTTGGCGGGGCCGGCAGATATCGGGGCCGTCTGCCCGGCCGTTCTTCCCGGGGCTCGTACCGGGTTTCTAGAGGCCCCTTCCAGTCACGTTACCAGAGTGAGGTACCGAAGCCCTCTCCATTCTTCCCAGTTCGAGGAAGACCCTGGCAGGCTCGTGGATCCAGAAGCGTTTCCTATGGCCGACGCCCTTATGGTGAGTCTACTTCCTTCATCACTAACTTCAGTAACGTTGGTGGGGGGCAGGTTAGGCCACTTTATCGATGCCTGGCGAATGTTAACTTCCGATACTTGGGTCCTACAAACTGTAGTGGGTTATGCCATAGAATTTGTACAAACACCTGTCCAGATATCCCCCCCCAGACACATAGTCTCCTCCATCCACGACAGGGCACTAATCACAACGGAGATACAATCCCTGGCCGACAAAGGTGCAATCATAGAGACGCATCCAGAGGTTTCAGGTTTTATAAGCAACCTGTTCGTGGTGCCCAAGAAAGGCGGGGGTGTCCGTCCGGTCATCAACTTACGTCCCCTGAACGCCTTTGTTGCGTACCACCATTTCAAAATGGAGGGCATCCACTCCCTCCGGGACCTACTCCTCTTGGAGGATTGGATGGTCAAACTCGATCTGCAGGACGCATACCTCACCATCCCAATGGCCGAGGATTGCCAACATTTCCTCCAGTTCCAATGGGAGGAGACCACATGGCGTTTCAAATGCTTGCCCTTCGGCCTCTCCTCGGCCCCATGGTGCTTCACGAAGCTCATGCGGCCAGTGATCGCTCTCCTACGCAGCAGAGGAGTACGTCTGATTATATACTTGGACGACATGCTGCTGATGGCACAAGACCCACGCTTACTCCAAGAACATCTGATTTGGACAAAGACATTACTCGGCAACCTTGGTTTCCTCATCAACTGGGGCAAGTCGGTGGTACAACCCTCCCAAGTCTTGGAGTTTCTAGGCTTCACCATCGATTCAGTGGAAGGGACACTCCTGTTACCATCGCCAAAGTCAGGATCATCAAGAAAGAAATCCGCCGGACACTGGCTCGCCCTGCACTAACGCTACGGCAACTGGCCAGGATCATCGGCCTTCTCTCAGCCTCCATCCAGGCCATTTTCCCGGGCCCACTTCACTACAGGGCCCTTCAACGCCTAAAGGCGAAATACCTTCGGTCAGGTCTCTCCTATTCAGACTCTGTGCCTCTCGATTGTGCTGCCAAAGAAGAACTCTATTGGTGGCTGCAACACATGGAAGCATGGAACGGAAGAGCAATCTTTGGGACGAGGCCGGACTTCGTCGTGGAATCGGACGCAAGTCTGCTGGGCTGGGGCGCGCGTTGCGGTCCTATCTCCACCGGAGGGAAATGGTCCCCAGACGAACAAGAGTTACACATCAATTGCCTCGAGCTTTTGGCGGGGTCATTTGCAGTTCGGAGTCTCGTAGGTATCTCAACCAACTGTTCCATTCTTTTACGGATGGACAACGTGTCAGCGGTCCGCTACATCAATCATCTCGGGGGTACGAAGTCAGTGGTGTTAGCGGATCTAGCAAAAGACTTCTGGCACTTCTGCCTGGATCGCAATATTTCGGTTCAGGTGGAACACATTCCCGGGATGTCCAATATGGTGGCGGATTGGAATTCCAGATACCTACGGGATGCAAGCGACTGGCGGCTCAAGCGGGCCATTTTCCTGCAACTTCAAACACTCTGGGGCCCACTAGGGATCGACCTCTTCGCTTCACGGTTGAACTCCCAACTACCGAGTTTCTTCAGTTGGAGACCGGATCCAGAGGCATTGGCTTCAGATGCCTTCCTCCATCAGTGGCCGAACACACGAGCGTACGCTTTTCCTCCTTTCTCATTGATTGCGAGGACGCTTCTACATCTCAGGCGCTACCGAACCTCCATGATTCTCATCGCCCCATTCTGGACGGCTCAACCGTGGTTCCCTACACTCATGGAGTTGTCCATGGACTACCCAAGATTGATTCCAACCTCTCCGGACCTCTTGTTGAACCCCAACGGGGAACCACACCCCCTACTATTACAAGGACGCCTCCAACTACTGGCATGGCTCCTCTCCGGGGACTTGGATTCATCCCGGACGTTCCACAAACAACTATTGACCTTCTGGCGGGAGCTTGGGCTCCTGGAACACGGAAATCCTACTTACATGCCTGGAATTCATGGAGTGGTTGGTGCATGGAACAACACATGGATCCCTTATCGGCACCTATAAGTCAAGTTTTGAGATTTCTCACTTCTCTGTTTGACCATGGCCTAGCCTATCGCACGATAAATGTGTACCGATCGGCTATTTCCGCAGGCCACCAAGGGTGGGATGGTGCCCCGGCTGGTAAACATCTCCTCGTATGCCGACTCCTGCGCGGCATTAGATTTGCACGCCCACCACTACCTAGATACTCTTCATCATGGGATGTTGACCTTGTCCTCCAGTTTCTAGCAAATTGGCCAAGGAACGAAGATCTCTCACTGAAACAACTCACAGCAAAGCTGGCGATGCTGTTTTCTTTGATCTCCTGTAAGCGGGTGTCGGATGTGCGTGCGTTGGACTTCTCTGCACGTTCATTCACCCCCGAAGGTGTCTCGTTTAATATTTCCAGGCGTACGAAGACATCAATCACCTCAGTTTTCTACCCGGCCTTTCCAAATAACTCCAAGCTCTGCCCAGTAGCATGTCTCAAGGAATACGAGTCCAGGACTTCTTCGATTCGTGATCCTGCATATCCTGAATTATTCCTGGCCCTTCGTCATCCGTATCATCCTGTTTCAACAGTCACCTTGTCTCGTTGGGTCAAGTGGGTTATGAAATTAGCAGGCATCGACACTTCTGTGTATGGAGCACACTCGGTCAGGGGAGCCATGGCGACTAAGGCATTCTCCAAAGGCTGCAGGTTGGAGGACCTACTCCGGGCGGCTGATTGGTCCCGCGAATCTACCTTCAAGGAATTTTATTTTCGGCCAGTTTCTCATTTTTCAGAGGTGGTCGTGTCACAGCTTTGAACTAGCATAATATGAGCCTCCGTGTCCTTAAATAAAATTACCAGATTTTACTAATTTCATGACGTAAAGTCATGATTTTATTAAGGACACGGAGGCGAGTATTATCCCACCCGATGCAGGTAAGTGGTGCCCTCCCATAGCTAAGTGGTCAATAAGTTTGTTACGAGTTCAGATTACTACAACATAATACAGGTATTGACAGGTTTTGGTTAGAGGATAATCTGGGTTTTGGTGGCATATATTCCGATGTCTAATTCTGTTCAAAAGTCCAGAAACATATTTTACCAGTTTGTTTCTCTGTTCCTTTCAGCTTCATGATCCGGTTTGGCACCGTTGTGCATGGATTTCCTTCAGGACCTACGGGAAGATCACAGCTTATAGAGAATACTGGATTTTTTCACTGTGGCGGTCCTGGACTTTTTGCTTTTTTTTCCTTCATGTTGATGTGTTTACTATGGATTTTTTGTCGACAACACCAAGAAAGAGGAGTGGCTTAAGGTCACATGGGGAGTTGAGAGTGCTGAAGGCATGCTGATTGGTTGTATTATTGTAGGACTAGCCCTTTGGGGCATATTTACATGGTTGATTGTTTCTCTAAAATAAAGTTTTTCTTGCTGCTGAGGAATAAAAGAAAGAGAATAGCATAATACTCGCCTCCGTGTCCTTAATAAAATCATGACTTTACGTCATGAAATTAGTAAAATCTGGTAATTCTATAAACAGATTTCTTTCAATGCCTATAGTATCCTTTTAAATTTGAAAATCACTTTAGTGAATAACCCTATTATTAATATCTACACAAGTGAAACTAAAGAAACCTCAAAATAGATTCACAAATTAGCTCTGACTGTTAAAATGCCCAATATGTCTAGGATTTCAATTCATTTTTAAAGGTTATAAAACAAATATTGCAAGGAGTAAATAACTGCAAAGTTAAAACTTAGCAAAATTTGGCATGCGGAGATTACAACTTTTATATATTAGTAAAAGGATCCAAAGTCACTATACAAAAACTATATATACACCGTATATACTCGAGTAAGAGTCGACCCGAATATAAGCAGAGGCCCCTAATTTTACCACAAAAAACTGGCAAAAAACTTACTGACTCGAGTATAAGCCTAGGGTGGGAAATGCAGCAGCTACTGGTAAATTTCTAAATAAAATCAGATCCTAATAAAATTACATTAATTGAATATTTATTTACAGTGTGTGTATATAATGAATGCAGTGTGTGTGTGTGTGTGTGTGTAGTGTGTGTATGTAATGAATGCAGAGTGTGTGTGTTTGTGTGAATGCAGTGTGTGTATATAATGAATGCAGAATGTGTGTTTGTATATAATGCAGAGTGTGTGTGTATGAGTGTGTGTATATAATGCATTGTGTCTGTTTGTATGAGTGTGTGTGTGTGTGTATATAATGCAGGGTGTGTGCATTATATACACACACACACTCATACAAACACATCCTCTGCATTATAATCACACACTCATACAAACACACCCTCTGCATTATATATACACACACACTCATACAAACACACCCTCTGCATTATATACACACAAACACACACACACACACACTGTGTGTTTGTATGAATGCAGAGTGTGTGTGTTATCTGGGAAGGGGGAGGGCATTTTTATTATTTTTAATTTTAATATTTTTATTATTTAATATTTTTTTTTCGTCCCCTCTCCCTGCTTGTTACCTGGCCAGGGAGGGGGGCTGTAACATTCCCTGGTGGTCCAGTGGTATGGGCTGTGCAGAGGGGGCCGGGAGAAAGCTGTTACTTACCTTTGTAGCAGGTCCGGTCAGCTCCGTCGTTCAGCTCACAGTGTAAGTCTCGCAGTCTGCGTGCCGCACGGAGCGTTGCCACGGTAACCTGTGGCACCGCACTGACGGCCGCGGGTGTTGCGAGACTTACACTGTGAGCTGAACTGGGGAGCTGCACGGAGCTGCTACAAAGGTAAGTAACAGCTTGCTCCGGCCCCCAACAGGACAAGCTCATTACAAGCCCGACGGTCCTGGTCTGTATTATGGCAATGTATCCCCAGGATATTGCACCATTACAACATTATAGGAACTGCATTACAATGAAAAGGAAGGAAAGGCAGCTTCCTCCTTTGTCTTAAAATCATGATGTTGCTAAAAGTATATTGTGTGGCATAATATACTGTTAAAAGAAAATTAGCTTTGGCTAGAACAAGGCTGGATAAGGTAGCTAAATTTGACACTGACCACTTCCAATGTTCCTCACCACCAATCATGTTCTGAGAGAGTGTTTTGGAAATAAGCTGCATCATGTTAGTGTTCAGCAAGAGGCACAGGATTGAGGGGTGCGATCTGTTCTTACATAATGTAAAGTGGGACGGAGTCACAAAGAAAAATATCCAGGGTGCTGTGAAAAACACTGATTGCTTCTGCTCTCACAATAGCATTGCTAGGTTTGCAGAACATTATCTGAAGATCTACCAGAGGCCTCAAATTAATAAACGTGCCAGCCACGATAACTGGAGCATGGAAATGTTTTTTCCAACCCACCCCAAACCTTTTTTTGTTAAAGGATCACTCCACTTCCCACATGCAGGGAACAAAATAAATAAATAAATCACTGTTTAGTAGATATATCCCAATGAATATATGCATTAATTTTAATGCATGTGTTCATTGGGGGTTTATCTTAAAAGAGCTTGCAAAGGCTGCATATCGTATTAACTGCAGCCTTAGCAAGCCCTCCTGTTTGTTCCCGGAAGAGACTTGCAGTCTATTCACAGGAAAATAACTTCTCATTGCGAAGCCTCTGAAATGGTGCACACATGTGCAAGGGGCTCATGCACACACAGCTACATGTGCGTGCACCACGTCTGGTCTGATTTCTGGAGCTGAAGAGCTGGTGGCTGAAGAGCTGGTGAGTGGGGAGGCAGGCACGCTCAAGTAGAGTGTGACTGCCACTTCCGTTAGCGCAGGGTGGCTAACAGAGGGAGTCTGCAAACCTCCCTGGCTGTCTGACAGAAATCAGCACTTTTATAAACTGGGGTTAAACTAGGCTACTCTTCATCCATAAAGCACTTCACTTTTGGGGTGTGGAGTGGTCCTTAAAGGAAATTACATACACATACTGACATTCTGTCAGGATTGTCGAACACCCAACATGCAAAACTTAAAGGTTTACTCCACACCCCTAAGTAATGTTAGCTTCCAGAATAGCTTTGGTGTGTGAAGAGTGTGTCCTCTTGATTTTGCGAAAAGTGCATATTTCAATAGAAATTTACTCTTTTATAAATTAACTGGGTTATACCCGCTTGGCTTTCAAGCAGACAACAGGTAATGTTACTTCCTCGTTTCATTAGCTCAATCCAGCTGACCTCAAGAGGCTGCAATTGCCCAGAGTACCTGCCTTAAATGGCCACTGGAGGGGCTTTCTGGCTCAGGGCTGCACAGTAAGCAGCCCTGATGTTCAGCGTCCCCACACTCTGCATGAAAATGCTGAATTTATCTCATAGAGATGCATGGATTCAATGCATCTCTGTGAGGAGGTCCTGATTGGCCAAAACGGCATTTAGCCCCTATGGGAAAGCACTGGATTGACTAACAATCGACCATTTTGAGGATGTCACAAAGGGGCGGAGCCAGCAACTGCAGAGCCAGAGCCTGCAGACCCGCGCGGTGCTGGAAAAAGGTGAGCTTTATACTTTTATAGGGAGCTAAGAGGAGGGCAAGCCACCTAAATGGTGGGTTTAGCACTATAGGGTCAGGAATACATGTTTTTGTTCCTGACCCTATAGTGATCCTTTAAATAGACTTCTAATTGAGCTGCATTGGGAAGTCTGTGGCTGAGTTGAGGCGGTGTTAGAAGAGGAGGGCTTGGAAAGGCAGCAGACAAGAGAACTGCAGGTTTTGCAAGCTGATTTTTTATATATATATATATATATATATATATATATATATATATATATATATATATATATACATACATACATATATATATATACATACATATACATACATACATACATACACACACACACACACACATACATATACACACACACACACACATATACACACACACACCTAATGAAAAAATACATAATTAAATGCATGCACGTTTTCAATTGGGATATATTTACTAATCAGTCATTTTTATTTATTTTGTATTTGGGCAGTGGAGGGTCCATTCAAGTTAATGAAAATAAATAAAGAAACCCTAAAACGTATTTCTGGACCTTAGAATGGCAAGATTTAAAGTTAATATAAAAGAGTCCAGGACAGGCCGAGGTACGTAAATGGTAGACAAGTCAAACATCAATGGATACAAAAGTCAGAATAGTCAAAGAACAAGCCAAGGTTAAAATACACAAGAATCAATAGAAATACTGCGCTATAAGTGGTCATTGTGCTTGGTGTAAAACTTTAAAGGGACACTATAGTCATCTGAACAACTACAGCTTAATGTAGTTGTTCAGATGAGATCTATAGCTCCCTGTAGGCAATCTAATGTAAACACTGTATTTTCAGAGAAAATACAGTGTTTACATTGATTGATAGGAATACCTCCAGTGGCCGTCACTCAGACGGCCACCAGAGGGACTTCCTATCATGTCTGGCCCTAAAAAGGCCATGCACATGTCAGAGTGTGCAGGAGAGAGATGGCACTGTGTGCGCGCCTTCTCTCTCCTGCCTGTCGTCCAAAGACCACGGTAGTGCGCTCAGGACTTCATAGGGCAGAATGAATGCCGCCCTATGAAGAATGTGCGTCGAAGTCGCGCTTGCGCACAAGGAAGCAATGACGTTTCCGAGTGCATGTAATCTGTTCAGAGACAAGTTCAATTAATTTGGATTAATGGAATTAACAAAAATGTTAATACTGCTTGACTCTACAGCCTCATACAACATAAGTAATCCTTATTTCACGCTAAATAACCTTTGGATCTGATAGAATATATCTTAAATAGAAAACTCTTTAAATGTATTCCAAAAACGTTGAAACTTTCAAATTGATAAATATTTGCGAGTGGCCAAAAGTGTCAACTGACCACATTCAGCCTATTACACTAAATAAGGAGTCAGTTCAGTGACCCAAGATGGTGGGGGATTATATCTTTTCATAGGCCAACGAGTTGGTAGATTCCTCCTTAGTAGGTCATAAGCATCAAAACAGGGCAATACCATCTCCCCTCCCTAGTACTCAGTCTAGGCCCAGCTATACTACAAGGTGACAGGATTCCAAAAGCCCAAATTCCATAGTCTCTTCAAAAATACCAAGGATCAAAGCAGAACTATGACAAAGGAACATTTCAGGAAAGCTGAACTAGTCGGACTAATTGCAGGCTATGAGGTCTTCCGTAGTATCCTCCATCATCACCATTAATAATAGACTTAATATAGACTGGAAACAGCAAATTTGGCTAGGACGGCAGCTTAAATCAAAACCCCTGTTCCACTCCACCCTGCCATTCTCAATTAGTGTAACACTGCTCGTATACCGAAATGCGGAATGTTCCCGATTGGTGTGCTATTACTTTGTGGAACGTTTCGCCGAATGGTTCACGGAATATCGTCGTTCTTGTGGCTAAATTGGTCTCATAGGAAGGAATGTCAAAATGTTCAAAGCTAGAGTGGGAGCTGGCAAAAGTTGAAAAATCAGGACATTATTTCTAAACGGCCACCACTCCCTCATTTTCAAGCCCACCTACACAAATCTTATATCAAAACGATCAGCTATCCCTGCTGCCACTAGACATGTCCACGGCTAAGCCATAGCCCTGATAGTTTTCACGATATGACCAATTGTTTGCAACTCATGCCGTCCATTGACATTCATTGAAACTCCACTCTAGCCACCTCAAATTTAAAGGGCAATATCTAAACTGCGACTGTGCCTTCATTTTTAATATTTCAGAGACATACTATGCATCAAAATGTAGGTCTGGGCCATGCGATTCTCACAATATAAAGCTCTTCGCTGTATGATGTGTAGTTTTTACAAATACGACCGTTTGAAGATGGCATCCGGCAGTGAAGTGAGCAATTTGGAGCAATTTGTTTTTAACCGCTCTTCTCTGCCCTATTTGAAATCTATTAGTTCCGGTTGGCAGTTGGTGGAATGTTTGAGGGATTTGAAATGGCGGCTGCAGAAACCCTGTGTAACAAGGCTGCAATATGAAGATGCTGTTATATATATATTAATAAAGTGACTACTTCGTTATACAGGAATTATTGACTGATTTGTACAAAACATCACAGTGGCAGCAGGGATAGCTGAACGTTTTGATATAAATTGGTACATTTATATCCCTACATGGCAAGACCACTTACTATTATCTCACATATATATATTATTCTTATTGAGCAATTTGGAGCAGTTTGTTTTTAACCACTCTTCTCTGCCCTATTTGAAATCTATTAGTTCCTGTTGGCAGTTGGTGGAATGTTTGAAGGATTTGAAAGTTCTTCTCTGCCCTTGCTGTAGAGTGAGTGAACCACACTCCAACCTTTGCACAGTTACTCCAGCCACTCCAACCACACAACAGTTACTCAAGCCACTCCACCCAGTTACTCTGCCCACTCCAGTTGTAGACTACTGGTGGAGGCAAGAACACTTCACTCAATTTCCACAGAAATTTTAGCTTTTCTAGTGTAAATATGTGCGGGCGCTCTGATATACAACATTTATTGGGTTGATGATAGGGTTCAGATATATAACATAAATGTGTGATGGGTGTCTGATATACAATATATTCTGGGGTGCATGGGTGAGGGGCTCTAATATGCAGTTTTTTTTGTGTGATTTCTTATAATATTCTGAGATATATGCTAGATGTCCATTGTGTTAGTATATTCCATTTATATGATACACTGAATGTTCCACACAGATTGCTACCCTGTCCAGCTCACTCACTAAAGCCCAGTTAATGCAGAATGTGAGAAGCTGGGCTGGAGGAGGGATTTTAGTGAGTAAGGGAGTTGAAGTTAACTTGTTACCATATATGGAGTTTTGCACATATCACAGACAAAGACGCTGCTGCTGTCATTGTGACACTGAATGACAGCAGGGTATAAGACACAGTGACTCACACAGCAATGACACTCTGAGTACTGACCTCAGGCAGGTGAGACTGACTTGATAGGTAGATATAGGGCTATAATCTGTCCCCTCATGCTGGCTACCTGGGCTCCATATAAAGAATGGGGAATATATATTACTTGATCCATAAGATAACTATCTTTTCTTATACAGGATACTAAACATTTACTCAAAAACATGTTGAAAGAAAGTGGAAATAATGTTGCCCTCAGGTCCAGGAAGGTGTTAAAAACCCTTAGTAAGAAGAATCCTAGTGACCTGGTCCTGGTAATTGGAGGTGGGGTGAGTGCGGCTGTAGCCCCTGGTGTCCCTGCTCTCCGCTCATGGCGCTGTTGCATTGAAGCTGTAATAGATGCTGCAGAGCAGTTTGAAGTATTGCACCCTGGCGATGTTGTGGAATTCAGAAAAAGGGTGCTGCGTGAGCAAGACTTACTGGCTGTCGCACATGATCTGATCAGGAAAATGTCTCAGAGAACCGGTCACAGCAAACCCAGCTTTTTCCAAGACTGCCTAATGGAGGTATTTGATGACCTAGAAAGCCACATCCAGAACCCCACCATTCTTGAGTCAATTGTTAGTCTAATGGACAAAGGGGCGAAGGTGCTGACCACAAACTATGATAACCTGTTGGAGCTATACGGGCAGAAGATGGGCAGACCCATGAAATCGCTTGACCTGAATGATGAAGTGAAGGTTTTGGAATGGGTGCAAAGCTACATCAATTATGGCGTTTTGCATATCCACGGATTGTACACGGATCCCTGTGGCGTGATTCTGGACCCATGTGGTTATAAAGATGTTGCACAGGACTGTAAACTAATGGATGAGCTGCAGAATTTGTATAGCAACAAATCTTTTGTTTTTCTTGGCTGTGGAGAGACTCTGCGGGATCAGATTTTCCAGGTGCTTTCCCTCTACACTGTGCACAATAAAGTCAGTATGGAACATTACATGTTGGTGCGGAAGGAGAACTCAGATACTTTTTATAAACTTCAGGCAGATTTGCTGCTCAAAGGCATCAAGCTTATGTCCTATGGTAATTCATTCACTAACTTTCCACTATATATAAAAGAGCTGTCTGCACTCATATGCAAAGAGAGGACTGAAAATATCACACATGTGGAAATTGAAAAGCTGCTTGAGCCTGTTCCAAACGTCCAACCAGCTGCCCAAAAGAGGAAGCTTGATGAAAACACCGAGACTGGAAAGCCAGCAAAATTGAATGCTTGAAATAAGAGAAACCTGACACCTATTACTAAATTAATAAAGGGCTTCCCATTTCTCAAATACCTGTGTTCAAAGTGTCATTTCGTGTCAAACTCAATGAATGTGGCTATGAGTTGTTTAGCTCTTTCGAGGACTGGATGGGTAGTGGCAACGGTTTATGTTCTGTCTCTCTATGAGAATAACACATACAACTTTCAGAAACAGCTGTCCATACACGGACATTAAAGGTTACTGAGCAGAAAGAAAACAGAGCCATGTCTATCTTGGGTGGACATTTTAACACATTGATTTGTTTTCGTTTCTTATGACTGTACAACACTGTGACAATTTTTTATAGAAGGGGACCCCAAAAGAAATGCGGCTTTCAGTATCCATTTTAATGGATGGCAAGCAAATTTTAATAACTTTGTTGTTATATTTTGTGACAAATCCCAGCAAACAAGGGTAAAATTGGATGCTGTGAGCTCATTGGGCAATGGTAACTTTTCCTGGGTCCTTTAAAGAACTCAAGAATGAAGCAAGTCTTAAATACAAAAACACTTTTGTGAATCTTCAAAAAAAAGACACTGTTTTACAACAGTTAAAAAAAATGTTTGACATGGGATGGATGCAAATTTCTTCTCCTTATTTAACATGTTCAATGTGATTATCTCGTACAATCTCAACATACTGTAATAAAGGGAGACAAACCGTAGAGCTCTACCTTTAAACTGACATTCTTATATAGTTTAACATAACATTTGAAGTATGGTTTTCAGTCACATAGCAGGTATTGGAATTTAAAGGGGACACTATGCACCATAACTACTACAGCCATCTTTAATGGCTTAGGATGTGGGTGCAATCCCATTTTTGTTAAACCTTTTGGCAGCAGTTTGACAATAAACAGGAGTCTTTGGCACTGCCCCTGCTTTGCATTCAGTCTATCAGTGACATCCTGGATGGACACAATTGACATAGACACCCACAATCATTGCACAGAATAGCTACACTGAATTGTTGTGATTTTAGTGCACAGAGTGCCACTTTAACCCCTTAACGCCGGAGGGCGTACTATTACGTCCTATTTTAGGCGGCTCTAAACGCCGCCGGGCGTAATAGTACACCCTCCGGGTTTTTTTTTGTTTGTTTTTTTACTTACCCAGTCACCGGCGATCCCACGCCGGCGATTACGGTTGGGGGGACTCCCAGGGAGCCCCCTGCGGCACGTCCGACCATGTGAGAGTGAGGTCCTTGCGAGGACCTCACAAATCACATGGCCGGGTTAGCTGCCTGCTGCATAGCCAGCTGGGGGACTGCCTGTAATGACAGGTAGTCCCCCTGCT
>OW240920.1:83974375-84006034 GCA_933207985.1 Pelobates cultripes
TTATTGAACAATAACCATGTTCTCAATGAACCCAAAAAACTCATTAATATCAAAGCTGAATATTTTGGAAGTAGTTTTTAGTTTGTTTTTAGTTTTAGCTATGTTAGGGGGATATCTGTGTGTGCAGGTGACTATTACTGTGCATAATTATTAGGCAACTTAACAAAAAACAAATATATAACCATTTCAATTATTTATTATTACCAGTAAAACCAATATAACATCTCAACATTCACAAATATACATTTCTGACATTCAAAAACAAAACAAAAACAAATCAGTGACCAATATGGCCACCTTTCTTTGCAAGGACACTCAAAACCTGCCATCCATGGATTCTGTCAGTGTTTTGATCTGTTCACCATCAACATTGCGTGCAGCAGCAACCACAGCCTCCCAGACACTGTTCAGAGAGGTGTACTGTTTTCCCTCCTTGTAAATCTCGCATTTGATGATGGACCACAGGTTCTCAATGGGGTTCAGATCAGGTGAACAAGGAGGCCATGTCATTAGATATTCTTCTTTTATACCCTTTCTTGCCAGCCACGCTGTGGAGTACTTGGACGCGTGTGATGGAGCATTGTCCTGCATGAAAATCATGTTTTTCTTGAAGGATGCAGACTTCTTCCTGTACCACTGCTTGAAGGTGTCTTCCAGGAACTGGCAGTAGGACTGGGAGTTGAGCTTGACTCCATCCTCAACCCGAAAAGGCCCCACAAGCTCATCTTTGATGATACCAGCCCAAACCAGTACTCCACCTCCACCTTGCTGGCGTCTGAGTCGGACTGGAGCTCTCTGCCCTTTACCAATCCAGCCACGGGCCCATCCATCTGGCCCATCCAGACTCACTCTCATTTCATCAGTCCATAAAACCTTAGAAAAATCAGTCTTGAGATATTTCTTGGCCCAGTCTTGACGTTTCAGCTTGTGTGTCTTGTTCAGTGGTGGTCGTCTTTCAGCCTTTCTTACCTTAGCCATGTCTCTGAGTATTGCACACCTTGTGCTTTTGGGCACTCCAGTGATGTTGCAGCTCTGAAATATGGCCAAACAGGTGGCAAGTGGCATCGTGGCAGCTGCACGCTTGACTTTTCTCAGTTCATGGGCAGTTATTTTGCGCCTTGGTTTTTCCACACACTTCTTGCGACCCTGTTGACTATTTTGAATGAAACGCTTGATTGTTCGATGATCATGCTTCAGAAGCTTTGCAATTTTAAGAGTGCTGCATCCCTCTGCAAGATATCTCACTATTTTTGACTTTTCTGGGCCTGTCAAGTCCTTCTTTTGACCCATTTTGCCAAAGGAAAGGAAGTTGCCTAATAATTATGCACACCTGATATAGGGTGTTGATGTCATTAGACCACACACCTTCTCATTACAGAGATGCACATCACCTAATATGCTTAATTGGTAGTAGGCTTTCGAGCCTATACAGCTTGGAGTAAGACAACATGCATAAAGAGGATGATGTGGTCAAAATACTCATTTGCCTAATAATTCTGCACTCCCTGTACGTTTCCCCAGTTTTTTGTGGTAAAATTAGGGGCCTCGGCTTATATTCAGGTCGACTTATACTCGAGTATATACGGTATATACAGAGCAATGAACTATATTTATAACTCAAATGTGAAAAATCCAGGTTTGAAGTCCTAAACACAGATGGTGCAAGAAAATAACTAATAGTGGATAACAATATATATAGTCATTGGGAGGTTCTGTTCAAAAGTTTTCAGAAACCTTCTCTAGAGAATACTGCACTTTATTACATTGTTTGGTGTATTTTCATGTATACACATTACTGTAGCTAAAGGTTACTACTAGCAGATTGTGCAATGATATATATCTATTGGTCTATTAATATACCTATGAATATTAGAATATTATTTCTATTAAGTTACTTTCACTAGATTTTAGTATTATCATTAAAAGTTATATTTTAATTGGTTAGGACACTCATTTCTCCTTTTGTTTATCTGATACATATGTACACTCATTTACATTGACAAATAATTTCTTTGCAATTTTTTCAGTGTATAATGTACATTTTCTGCTATGCTCAAGAACAACAAAAATAAATTTATTTTTTTTAAAAGGTAACTGGCACCACCTCCGATCCGCCTCCTTGGCTGATATCACCAGAACTGATTATCTCAGCCAATCCAATGCTTTCACATAGGAAAAGCATTGATTGGCTGAAATTATCAAGGAGGCGGGGGCAGGGCCAAATGCCAGCTTGGCCAATCAGTATCTCATAAAAGTTCAGTGTCTCCATGCAGAGCATGTAGCTGTGTAGTTCTGCCCCAGGAAGCACCTCAGGTGGCCATCAGAGGAGTAGTCAATGGAGGTGTCCCTAGGAAGCAATGTAAGCACTACCTCTGAAAAGATATTATTTACAGCAAAGAGGCTGCAGGGACGGAGTATACTCACCAGAACAATTACATTAATGTGTAGTTGTTCTGGTGAATATAGTGTCCCATTAAGTGATAGAAGTCTTTTATGAGACCAATTCTTTTGTGTGAGATGGTTGATAATTGTTGAGTGGTTAAATCTCCAAACCAAACACACATATCCAAATTATCTGAATGTGAGATTTTTTCCAATGTACCTCGTTTGTGCTAAACTTTGCAATTTGAAATTCAAGTTACCAGAACTTTATTACATGTTCTGTTGGTCTAAAATAGTGTTCTTTAAACATAGATTCACGGGTCCAATCTGCAGTTCTAAGAAGGTCTTCTAATCTGCAGCCCAAATTGAAAACCATTGAAGCCATGGCCTCTCTAGTATAGTGAGCACCATACATAGATGTATCCACGGCATAGATTGCTGATCTGTAGACGTTAATGGTACGGTAAGCCAAACCTTGGTTATATAGATTGGTAAGGAAACGTAATAGGTAATTCACAGGAGCCTGTACGGGATCCACCTGTTGTTCCATGCACCAACTACTCCAGCCATTCCAGGCATATTGGTATGATCGTCTCGTTCCAGGTGCCCATGCTCCTGCCAGTAGGTCGAGAGTGTCCTGTGGAACATCTGGTATACCCCAGAGTCCCCGAAGAGGAGCCATGCCAAAAGTCTGAGGTTCCCCTGAATTAGATGGGGTGTGGGTTGCCTTCTGGATCCAGTAAAAGGTGTGAGACATAGGGAAGCAATCTCGGAAGGTTGATGGACATCTCCATGAGGGATGGAAACCAAGGTTGAGCAGTCCAGAAAGGAGTTATGAGGACCAATGATGTCCGGTTTCGTTTGAGATGCACTAGTGTCCGTGCCATGAGGGCGAAAGGTGGAAATGCATATAAACGATCCCTCGGCCAGTGCTGGAGAAAGGCATCCATTGCTAAAGCGTCTGGGTCTGGTCTCCAGCTGAAGAACGTTGGTAACTGGAAGTTCAGACGAGATGCATAAAGGTCGATGGACATCGGACCCCAGAGCGTTTGAAGTTGTAGGAATGTGTTGCAGTCCAGTCGCCAATCGCTGGCATCTCGCAGATGTCTGGAGTTCCAATCCGCTACTATATTGGACAGGCCAGGAATATATTCCGCCTGGACCGAAATATTGCGATCCAGGCAGTATTGCCAAAACTCTTTGGCCAGTTCCATAAGGATCCGTGATCTCGTGCCACCCAGGTGGTTGATGTAGCGGACTGCCGAAATATTGTCCATTCGTAGAACGATTGAGCAGTTGGTCGTGGCTCAGAGGAGGCTCTTCAGGGCAAATGAACCTGCCATGAGTTCCAGGCCGTTGATGTGCAGTTCTTTTTATGAGAATGAGCATATTTCTCCAGTGGAGATAGGCCCTCAGCGCGCTCCCCAACTGTGTGTACTCGTATCGGACTCTATGATGAAGTCCAGTGCGGATCCGAAGATTGCTCTGCCGTTCCATGCTTCCATGTGCTGGAGCCACCACGTGAGTTCCTGTTTGGCTTCGTGGTCGAGAGGAACGGAGTCGGAGTATGAGTGCCCCAAGCGTAAATGTGTGGCCTTTGAAGGGCCCTGCAGTGGAGAGGTCCCGGGAAAATTGCCTGGATGGAGGCTGAGAGGAGGCGATTATCCTGGCCAATTGCCGTAAGGTTAATATTGGGTGTGCCAATGTCCTGTGGATGCTCTTGACCTTCATGGTCGGTAGGCTGAGTGTTCCTTTTGTCGCGTCTATGTTGAATCCCAGGAATTCCATGGTCTGGGATGGAGTCAATATTGACTTTTTCCAATTGATTAAAAATCCCAAATTTTGTAGGAGGGCCAGTGCCCAGGAGAGGTGTTGTCGAAAAAGTTGGGTGTCGTGTGCCATGATCAGCATATCGTCCAGATATATGATCATCCGTACACCTCTGCTGCGTAGGAGAGCCACCACGGGCTTCAGCAGTTTGGTGAAGCACCACGGGGCCGATGATAGTCCAAAGGGGAGGGCTTGGAATCTACACGTCGTCCCCTCCCATTGGAATTGGAGAAGGTGTTGACAGTCTTTGGCAATGGGGATTGTAAGGTAGGCGTCTTGTAGGTCTAGTTTGACCATGCAGTCCTCCAATCTGAGGAGGTCCCGAAGGCAATGGATCCCCTCCATTTTGAAATGGTGGTATCGCACGAATGCGTTTAGGGGGCGTAGGTTGATGACCGGTCGAACCCCCCCGCGCTTTTCTTGGGCACTAGAAAGAAGTTGCTCTCGAAGCCGTGAGAATATGGCGGGACCTGATAGATCGCGCCCTTCTTGTGCAGCGCAAGGATTTCCTTGCTTACCAGGGTCCTGTCATGTGTGGAGAAGGCTATCCGATGTGGTCTGGAGGTTTGGACAGAGTGTTGTATAAATTCGATTTGGTAACCTAAGATTGTGTGTAGGACCCAAACATCTGTCGTTAGTGTGCGCCAGGCTTCTACAAAGTGAGACAGTCTGCCCCCCACTATAGACATACACGGGGAAGGGGGTGATAGGACACTTATCATAAGGCCGTCGACCATACGAGATGCTCCTGGTCCCTCGTGACTGCCACGATCTGCCCCTGACCGGGAAGAAGGATGAAGGGGGCTTGTTCTCTGGAGGATGAAATCTAGGTGTGGCAGGGCCTCGGTATCCCTGGTATGAACCTCGGGAAGAGCGGCCGGACAGATGGCCCCTGTGTCTGCCGGCCCCACCAAAAATTTTTGGGGAGAACACTCTTTTTAAGTTTGTTTGTGCCTTGTCTAACGCCGTAAAGGTATTGACGTAGTTGCCCAATTCCTTTACGAAGTTATCTCCGAAGAGAAATCCTTTTGCCTGTGGCCCAGGCTCAGATATGGCCATATTCACCAGGTTAAGGTACAATTTTCATGAGGGTGGCCTTTCTTCGCTCCGTAGCTAGAGCTGCATTTGCATTGCCAATAAGGCATATGGAGCGTTGGACCCAACCTCTAATGGCCAGAAGGTCAATTGGGGTCCCATCGGTTAAGGCTGCTTCGACATTTCAAAGATTTTTGCACTGGGGCCTAACACCTTGTCCTGGCAGTGGCGTAAGGAGTAGTCAAGCCCCTTTTTTGCCTTCCAGCCAGATTTCCCCAAATATTGGGCCACTTTGGGGTCTATGTCCGGCGTGGTGCAAGCCATGTCGGGGACGTAGGGCGCGGGCATTCCGCCCTAAGTTTGTTCCTTGTGGCCTTATCCAGGGATTTCCTGATCCTGGCCGCTATATAGCGTGCTACATGTTTGGTCGGGAACCATTCTGCCGACCTCGGGTTCTGCAAAGGATAGCGTATGTATCCGCGCTCTCTACAGTGGTTATGCTTGCTTTGCGTGTTGGGCTCTGGCACGGGGAGGAAACCTCTGATTCATTGAAGCCGATCTCGTCGGACTCATCCAATACCTCCTCCGAATCCGAGTCGGACGAGTCTGTTAAGGCTTTTGCCCTTTTCCATGTCTGTGCCGCTTTTGCTTGGCGGGTGGCTCTTTTTCGTGGGGGCCCCACGACCTCAATATTGACAGGATGCAACCTGTCCGTAAAATCAGTTTTGGAAGCATGCACACCCACATGGTGGGTCTTTGCGGTGGCTTTACGGCCGCCCTGTGCTATTGGCTTATTTTCAGAGGCCTTAGGGCGGGACACCTCAGGGTTACAGTTAGACGCCATTATGGCGTTAGTGATGAAGTGGGATATAGTATCCGACATTGTCCCCACTGCGGAATAGATGGCCTGGGTGACCGATTTGGTCATGGTAGCATCTAGGAGTGAATGGAACTCAATTCAATTTCAAGTTCAATTGCTCCATAGGGGTTACCTCTTTCCCTTGGCTGAGTAGGAGCCCAGGTTCAGTGGTTAAAGGGTGTCTGGAGACACTCTCAGCCAGAGTGGGGGTAGTGTTTGGGTATTCTTTAGGGATCTGCATGTTACTAGCAAGAGGTAACTAAACAGGCTACACAGTACAGAAGTGAGAAAATAACAGTTGAAGCAGTTACTTGCCTGTCACAATAAACAGTGTCTAATCACACACTGCACTGATAGGCAGAATAATTGAAGGCAAGGCACAGAACAAAACTGAGCTGTCAGCTTACCGAGTGTTCCCTCAGGAATGGCCGCTGGGGTGCACTAGCAAGCTGACAGTCAGTTGTCTGGACCAATCAGCTCGCGGCCGCCCCTCGATGAGCCGTGCGAGCTGGGAAAAACGTGGCAAAATCTCTTTGCCACACACAATATGGCCACCGCGATGAGCAGCCGCGACTGGGCCCAGACGGAACGGACGGCTCCAAAGAGGATGCCCCACGTCTGGGTAGCCGGAAACTGCAATCGGCGCGAGATTAGGGTAATAAACTACCCGAAGTGCAAGGGGAGAATGGGTTAACCGCCCTGGCGGGCGGGAAAACAGAAAGGTGGGCGGCAGCCTGAAGCAGCTCACCCCTAAGTGGCTCCCATGAAGGGGCCAGTACAAACAAATTTAACAGTAAGATCTTACACAGTTATAAAGCAAAAACTTTATATACAGTAAGCAGTACAGTACTATATAAAAATACAGATATAAATACAG
This sequence comes from Pelobates cultripes, assembly GCA_933207985.1. Lineage (NCBI taxonomy): Eukaryota > Metazoa > Chordata > Amphibia > Anura > Pelobatidae > Pelobates > Pelobates cultripes. The sequence continues at coordinate 83,981,359 of OW240920.1, forward strand.
ACAGTGTCAGAGTGAAAATAAAATGGTGGTACTTAGCTGAGGCAGCAGCAAAGAAAGAGGAAGAGATGGGGGTCACATGGGACTATATGATATGTGGACTGTTCCCATTGGCTAAGGGATAGTGATGTAATGGTTAACCCTGTGAGGGTATTTGTTCATTTTTTTCTATATTATGAATACCTTAGCTTTCTTTGCTGCTGAGGAATAAAAGAAAGAGATAAGCCTAATACTCGCCTCCGTGTCCTGTAATAAAATCAGGCTATGCTTCCATCTCTAGAATGGAAGAAACTATCTAGACAATAGGAACAATACAGTAGAAATAACTGTGCTATAACATGCTGAATTGCAACAGTAGTAGAACTATTGTTTGGGAAATGAACTCCTGAAATCCAAATATTTGCTGCTGTAATGAATGCATGCCCAGAGCTAAATTCCATTTGGTTTGTTTACAAGGATTTAGCTGCATGCTTTATGTGAGAGCGTACCTGGCCACGCAGTCCTCTGCAAAAGCCAGAAACAATAGCACAGTTAAAAATATTACCCAAATGAATAATCTGTTATAAATAAATGTATTTATTTGAAATGTTAACATTTTCTGTCCTTCATCAGATTTTGACTCCCCCCACCCCTCTCCATTTAAGTAAAAAAAAAAAAAAACAACAAAAAAAGGTAATCTTTCCTTTCATGCAGCGCTGTTCTGGTAACGACGCGGCAAAGGTTCAATACTGATGAGCTCAAGCAAATCCAATGCTTCTAAAAGAGAAGGCCCAATGTTGCATTTGCAGCATTCGCTGTGCTCTGCCAACTGGATTTTTCTCTATGAAAAGTATCTATACAATTTGGCAGCATTAATTTTTAACAGTCAAGATGAAGGGCCTATAGTAGCTGTCTATTGACAGCCACCAGAGACATTTTGACAGACAAATGTAAGCATATCTCATAAACAGACATTTATACATTTCCAACAGTGTAAGGACAGGGTCTTGGACCAAAAACACTACATTATGAGGTATTTGTTTTGGTGCTTAGAGTGTTCCTTTAATCAAAAGTACACTCCAACCACCATAACAAGTTGCTCATTACTCTTTGATCTGTTGTCACTGTGTCTCTGCATACACTTGCCTATCACTATAGTGATTTGCTCCATATTGTTCGGTGGGGAGGGTTGAATTTCACTGGAACATGTTCTTTGGGCTGGCACAATACAAATTGCACCAGCTTTCCACACAGTAAAAAGGGAAAGAAAAAGAGTCTGACAGTAAGAGGATATACTAATTATGGGGCGGGTAAACCCTAGAGAAGAACAAATGGAACAAAGAAGGACAGTGTATCTCAAAAGGGAACTAGGAAACAGAAAGTATACTATATACAATGTATTCCATGGGAAGTCAGATGTATTGTAAAGCGCTGTGGAATTTGATGGTGCTATATAAATATCATAATAGTAATAATAATACAAGCATTTGGTCTTCACACACAACTAACATTTTAGGACTTGCCAAATATTGAGTACAATCTGATTGTATTATGTGGGCATCCAAATAGATGACAGTTCAGATGCAGGGTAAGATAAAATAAAAAATATGTAACAAGAAAATACAATGGCATACCTCCCAACATTCTATTTTATTTAGTGTATAAAATGGATTAAGTCCTCAACCTTTACAAATATCCGGAATAGGCCAAAACATATCTTCTACAGGCTTAAATCCCCTTATTACATTTACTCCCACCTTTCCCCATGGAACAATACTCCATGTATCCACCAACCTTTCACTGAATGGGTTTTTATTTTATTTTATTGAACAGTCACATATCACCTTCTAGCTCAAGAGCCAACAGACTGTTTTAAATGAATTGTATTCTGCTATGAGAGAACAAGCACCATCTAGGTAGGGGACAGACAGGATATATAGAATGGAGCCGTTTACAACCATTACATGGTGAAGCTGCTTCCCACACACAGGATCTGGAAAAACTCGCAAACAGTCTTCATGGGCAACAGGTTTTAGAAATTCCATCCATACCTTTCTGTGCAGGGCAAGATGATCAGGTTATTCTGACACAGCATGTTTTTTGTTCCTCTCTCTATTATTAATCCATGTGCTAGTGCAGGCTTTATTTTTCCAACGGAACCTGCTATACCTTTGCTTTATTATTTCCTTCATATGGGTTTTCTATCCCCCATCAAACAATTTCTTTTCACCTGTTCTTCCATCACCATATCTTTTATCTACCATTTCCTAAAAGTGTATTGATTTTATACAATAATTTACCTTATTTTTGTGAGATTAAGTAAATGTTTACTTAAAGGGACACTATAGTCACCAAAACAACTTTAGCTTAATGAAACAGTATTTGTGTATAGTTCATGCCTTGGGAGTTTCACTGCTCAATTCTCTGCCATTTAGGAGGTTAATCACTTTGTTTGTGCAGCTCTACGCATACCTCCTTGCATGTGCCTAAACACTTCCTATAAGCCATCTAATGTTTACACTTCCTTTATGCAAAATTCTGTTTAATACAGAATTGCTTATCTCCTGCTCTGCTAATAGCCGGCAGGAGCCTCCTGTATGTAATTAAAGTTCAAATTACTGAGCAGGAGAAAAACTTTGAAAGTAAATTACATCTGATTGAATATAAAACCATTTTGTTTTATGTAGGCTGTGTCAATCGCAGGCAGGGGAAGTGATTTAAAAAAAACCAACAACTTTATTTTGTATTGCAAGATATTACAAGCTCACATTGCCACGATAGCTAATGCAAGTCTTACAAAATAAACATTGTTATGGCATTTGATATAACTGCACATTTTTACATTATAATAAAATAATAAACAGGCTTGGTCTACATAGGAAATTGTAGCACGGTGGTAAGGCATACACTAATACACTTCTGGTGCACAGGTAAATAGACTCATGTGCATGTGCATGGATATAACTGCACATTTTTACATTATAATAAAATAATAAACAGGCTTGGTCTACATAGGAAATTGTAGCACGGTGGTAAGGCATACACTAATACACTTCTGGTGCACAGGTAAATAGACTCACTCATATGCTATATAAGCTTTCTCAAAAGATATCTAAAGGAGGGTGCATGCACTTATAGAACCTCAATCTATGTCCTGATGCCCAAACACACCTAGCAAACAGTGCCAATGGGTAGAGATTGATAACAAGAACAGAATAACAAAAATGCTGTTTGTACACTGTTAAGTGAATAGAAGTCAGGCTATGAAAGACTAGTAAGGCAAGTTATCCATTTAGGAAACAAAGTAAATCAAATATGAATTTTCAGGATGCTGGAGAACCACTGGATGCAAATAGCGTAGTTGAGACATATGAGCTGAAAACACAATAGTAGGTTGATGCTAGATGTACATACTGGTCAAAGTCACACGATTACACAAGCCTCTCTCGGCATGTGCATGGGAAAATTTTCAGTTCAGCTCGGCATTCCGAAATTCGGGACTTTGGCAATTCGGCACTTCGGAAATTCAGCATCTTCGGCACTTCGGAATTTCAGAACTTCAGCATTTTGCCATTTTAGAATTTCGGCACTTCTATTGCAGCTGCTTAGTAGATAACTCCCTAATTCCCATGGTATTAGGGAGTTATCTACCAAAAGGCAGAAAGACCTAAATTGGTCTTTCAGCCAAATTTACTAATACTAAGTAAAAATTACTTAGTATTAGTAAATTTTGCCCCTACTCGCTATACCGCGAGTCTATTAAACTGTGAGCAGCCTGTGTAATTTGACTCATAACACTCTGATTGGTTACTTAATCCACCAATCAGAGTGTTATGAGTCAAATTACACAACGTAGGGAAATTCCAAAGAACTTTCCCACGCTGTGTAAAATGACACAGAGCACTCTGATTGGTGGATTTCAAACCAACCAGTGCTGACTTACCTGTCAGTCTCTTCATTTACCTGTCAGAGCACTCTGATTGGATGGCTTAAACCCACCAATCAGAGTGCTCTGAGCCTAATTGCAGGGTGGAGCAAGGCTTTATAAGCCTTCCCCCGCCCTGCAGAGCTCAGTCTGCGCAGAGCCAACGCCGGGTTAAGATGGATTTTTTTTTTTGCGCTCGTTTTTATTTTTTTTATAATTGTGTCGGTTATTATGGTTTTTTATTTGGCCTTTTTTGGGGCTGAAAAAAGAAGATTTTAGAAGAAAGAAAACATTGAATGGTAAGTTTTTTTTTTTTTTTTTACAGGTACTTAGTCAAAGGTGTCCCCCTCATTATTTTTAGGGTGAGGGGGTAGGTAGGGGGTTAATTTTTTTTGGGTGGGAGGGGGCGACTAGGGGTTTGGGGACCCCTAGTCACCTGGGAGGGTTAACATTTTTTTTAGGGCCCCCACCCGCCACTCAGGGGTTGGGGCCGGGAGGGAGGACAGTAGGTCCCCCTCCCTTATTCCAATTTAGGGCCCCCACCAGCCGCTCAGGGGTGGGGGCCAGAGGGGAGGACATTAGGTCCCCCCTTATTAGTATTTAGGGCCCCCGCCCACCGCTCAGGGGGGAGGACATTAGGTCCCCCCCTTATTATAATTTAGGGCTCCCACCCACTGCTCAGGGGTGGGGGCCAGGGGGGAGGACATTAGGTCCCCCCCATTCTGATTTAGGGCACCCATCCGCCGCTCAGGGGTGGGGGCCAGGGGAGAGGACATTAGGTCCCCCCCCCCTTATTCTGATTTAGGGCCCCCACCCACCGCTCAGGGGTGGGGGCCCGGGGGAGGACAATAGGTTCCCCCCCCATTATTTTACATCAGGGCCCACACCCACCGCTCAGGGGTGGGGGCCAGGGAGGAGCAATAGGCAACCTTATTTTTTTATTTTTTTTTTACAGTGAGCAGCCACAGGCTGTTTAATAGACATGCCCCTACTCGCGGTATAGCGAGTAGGGGCATAATTTACTAATACTTAGTCATCTTTACTTAGTATTAGTAAATTTGGCTGAAAGACCAATTTGGGTCTTTCAGCCTTTTAGTAGATAGCTCTCTAATACCGTGGGAATTAGGGAGTTATCTACTTATTCATTCCTGTCATTACACGGACTGGCTAAGTAACTTACATTTTATATGAATGTGTGTTACTTGATTGTTGTAAGTGTTGCAAATGCTTACTGCTGAATCCTGGCTATGTTTGTATACTTTTTATTTAAAATTGTATACAACGTAACATTCTCCTTCTTTCACTCGGTAAGTATATTAGTACTTAGGCAATACTGTGCTTCGGAACTTCGGCACTTTGACACTTCGGAAATGCAGTAATTTTAGAACTTCGGGACCTCGGCAATTCGGCACGTCGGCAATTCGGAAGTACCCGAATGTCCGAATTGCCCGAAATTCGTCCGAATTCATATTCGGACCGAAACGAATTGCTCATGTCTAAGCCTCTCTTTATGTTAGAGTAATTAACATAAACAGTAGTCGATAACTATGCTTAAACAGGAATATGCTATACATAACATGGACATAATGCTGGAATTTATTTATTGACAAACACTAAGAAGAAAATAAAGGGAAAAACTTAGGTAATATAGGCAAGCAACAAGACAGTTAGCTGAGCAAATTGCTGTAAAAGTAGTTAGAGTAGTCAGCAGGTATATTTGCGCCGGCAACAATTTATGAGCAGCAGTTAGGTAGAATCAGGGACTTTAACCCTATGCCTATGCTTGGGAAGAGTAGTTGGGAACAGTGTAAGGGCCTGCGAGCCAGGTTAGGACGAATTATGAAAGCCCAGTTGCTTTCCCAGACCACATATCCTCAGCCCCGAGCTGATATGGGAACCTGTCTTCACTGTTCAGCCTTCCCATACCATAATGCAACGATGCCTACAGGTGTAGGTAGGTACTCGTTGGGAGCCAGAAAAAGTCACGAATGGGTGCTGGAAACACGGGTAAATCTGTCTGCTCTGCATGGTGGTCAAGCCCCGCCCCCGAAACAAAAGTGATTTAACTCTTAAATGGAAGTGAAATGAGCAGTGAGACTGCAGGGGCATGATCTATACACCAAAACTGCTTTGTTAAGTTGTCTTGCTGACTATAGGGTCCCTTTAATAATTCCCAATTGTTGGGAACATCATATATCCAATCTCATGAATGTACAGAACTGGCAAATATCCACATACATCCACTGCCTTAAGTAAATCACAGTAGCTCAATTTCTAAAAAAATTTTTCATACTTATATCACATCCCCTCACAGGCCCGGACTGGGAAAAAAATTCAACCCGGGCATTTTTGAATCACAGTGGCCCAGGCAGAGGGGCGGGGCCAGAGAGGTGGCGTTTTGTCATCATCAATGATAAACACACCCCCTCTCAAAGTGAGCATGCTGGTTCAATGCTCTTCCAGGACAGCCAATGCGCAGAGCTCTGCTGAACTGCTCTAGCATGAGAAAAAGGCCCTGTATTTGTTCTGTCTCTGGTATCTCCATAAGTGGGATAAAAGAGGACAAAATGGCAAGGAAAGTGTATTGTGCATGTGTTTGAAGGCTGCTTGTGGGATTGCGTGTGTGTAGAGTGAGCTGATTGTTGTGTGGTGTTTTGTGTAAATTGGTCGGTTTCAGTTGTGATGTGTTTAGGTGTAATATGTGTGGCTAGAGACTGAAGAGAGTGAGAGTGTGTGTGTATAGGGGGTGTAATGAGTGTGTGCATAGTGACTGTAGTATATGTGTGTGTGTAGATGATGTAGTGTGTGTATGAATTGTAGAGATTGTGTGTTTAGGGAATGTAGTGTGCGTGTTTGAGTGTAGAGCATCTAGTGTGTGCATAGAGGATCCAGAGTGTGTATGTCAGAAATGTAATGTTTGTAGGTGGTGCAGTGTGTGTCTACAGGGGATCTCGTGTGTGTGTGTGTAGAGGATCCAGAGTGTTTACAAGGAATGTAGTGTATGTAAGTGGTGTTGTGTGTATAAGGCATAATGTGTGTGTGTGTGTGCGGTGCAGTGTGTGTGTGATGGGTACTATGTGAGGGGTGCAGTGTGTGTGTGGTGCAGTGTGTGTGTGTGAAGGATGCACTATGTGTGTGGTGCAGTGTGTGTGTGTGATGGGTGCAGTGTGTGTGGTGTGCACTGTGTGAGGGGTGCAGAGTGTGTAAAGGATGCACTGTATTTGTGTGTGGTGCAGCGCGTGTGTGTGAAGGGTACACTGTGTGTCGTGTAGTGTGTGTGAAGGGTGCACTGTGTGTTTGTGGTGCAGTGTGTGTGTGTGTGTGTGTGGTGCAGCATGTGTGAAGAGTGCATTGTGTGTCTGTGGTGCAGTGTGTGTGTGGTGCAGTGTGTGTATGTGAGGGTGCAGATAGGGCAAATATATATATATATATATATATATATATATATTTTTTTTTTTTTTAAATAAATAAACCATATATTTAAAATGAGCATAAGTAGCCATGTATTTAATTTCCTTTTTTAGTTATATTTCCCCCTCCCTTCTTACCTTTGCCCAGGGAGGGGGGAGATTGCAGCCCTGGTGGTCCGGTGGTGAGTTTACTCTTGCGAGATCCAGAGCAGTGCCACTGTAAACGTGGCAACGCTCCTATCTAGCAAGAGGAAGGACCTGGTGAAGCTGCTAGATAGAGTTCCCGGGTCCTCTCTCTCCTCCCTCCTACCTCACGGCTGCCCAGTAAAGTGCCTGTGGGACGGTGAGGGAGATCTTTGATCTCCCCACCAGTCCATGAAGGCATACCGCAGGCCAAGCACTTGGACAGCGCTGGCCCTGCAGGGACAGGCAGAGGAGATCCTGAGATCTCCCCTGCCAGCCTTGGCCCATGGTCATGGCGGCCCACTGGGCATTCGCCTGTCCCCTCTTAATCTAGCCAGACAAAACAATCCTTTTCATCAATTTATAAAAAATTAAAACATAAGACATACATATATATTTTTTTTTTTATTCATTAAAATTCACAGAATTGGTGTCATGTTGTCTGTAAGATGGATCTAGGCATAATAGGTCCTGCACCACTTGTATTGACGGTGTGTATCATTCTGGTGCCAGTTTTGATGCAGACCACTTCACCTGGCACTCACTGACAATAGGGAACTTATGGAGCAAATTTTTCTTGGATGTAATTATAACTTTGACAAGGATGGTGGGCAATATGTAGGAAACATCTGTGCTCATAAAGAGTTGTCCTTCAGCAATCAGGAAATGAGGAAACCTCAAAGGAACCATGGTTTGAAGACTGCCCTTCCCACTGGACATTAAGAGGTGAAGACAGAGAGGTGGGTGGAAATGGGGCTTGTACCTTTTACATGATAGCTAGATGCATGTTTTCTTTTTCTTCCTCCCTCCTCTTTTGTGATGTTCCCAACTAAGGCTAGCCAAAGACATTGTGGTGTCCCTGCCCCATCACCACACCCACATAATAGACTTCCACTCCTTTGACAACTTAAGATTATTTTGCTTTGCCATACATATTGCAGTTACATTTCTGCATTTGTTTTTGGACAATATCGAATTTGAAAGACAAAAAAATAAATCACCTGAATTACAACAAAAAAATCATCTTGAAGACAATAGTAACCTCGTCTAATGTGTCTAAAGTTTTCGTATCTACCAAGCAGATGTCTATGCGGGAGTATTGGTTGTGGAAATTCCAATAGAAGGTGTAGTCTCTAGCGGCTGGGTACACTGATCGCCATGTGTCATGTAGGCCATGGAAGTGCAGTAGAGCAGTGTAGCGGAGATGCAATATTCCCCAGGTTATCTCCGCTTGTAATCCAAGTGAGGCTCAGGAACAAGTAAATAATAAATCCAAAGGCAAGGTTTCCAGCAAGTAAAATACAGCAATATCCCCACAGCAATCCCAATAACTGGACGACACACAGTTTCAGGAGCAGAACTGACAAGCCTTTAATCACAGTCTCCTTATAAAGCATGCTCCCATGCAAGGGAGGGATTTACAGTAATTATTACAGTAGCCAATCCTGTCCTGGTAACCTCCCACATATCTCCTCCCCTCAGCCAGCATCATAATCCCCTTATCCAGTACACCAATTCCCCCCGTTTCTGGATGTACCCCTAAACGTAGGGATACCTCTTTAAATCCTACATCCCCTGGTAGCCCTGATCTGGGTGAACAACATATCCAAAAATCACCCAGATCAGACCAGGGGTTCGGGAAAAGTATGGGGGGAATAAAATGACCGACCGCACGAACTGAGATAGCCGAATTCGGTTCCATGTGAATGGGCCCTGCGGTCGGTCCTGGCATAAGGGAATAAAATACACGAAAACCTCTAGCTATAGAGGCTAGGGAGGGTTCGCCTGAATCCCCTCGTTCGGTATTCTCTATCTACCGAACGAGGGGCCGTTCGGTAGTTTGGAACCGAACGGACCAGGGCTGTGGAGGTCTCAGCGGTGTTCGCCTACTCGAGTGTCCGATTTTAGTTCCAGACACTCGACGGCAAAACACCGCTGTTCGGGAGTTTTAAAATGGCCGCCACGTGTTCGTTTGTCGAATGGCGGCCACCCCCGAGAACAAAGGACGGCTACTTTACTGTTCAATTACCCGTTCGCAACAATGTTGCAACGGGTAATTGAGGACACACTTCACACAGGGGAGGTCTGGTTGTTCGGTAGTTTCATTCGAATAAACTAAGGGAATGGAACTACCGAACAATCACAAGAATACAAGGCTTTAAAACACATAGAAAACCAGCAGATCACCCGAATGCAATTATTTCGAAGACATTTGCAGGACAGCCCAGTGCCATCCGCTACAAGCAGTTACTTTAGCACCAAGGAGGATGGATCGTGGGTGGGATCCTAGGTTCCCGTATCTGTCAAGGTTGGGGTCTAATACACAGTTAAAATCTCCACAAACAATCATTTGGCCCTGCTTCATCTGGTCAAGTTTGTTCAGTGCTGTCCTAATAAAGTCATATTGGTTGGTGTTTGGGCATACAGGTTGGCTATGGTCACCGCGGTATCATTGAGCAATCCCACCAATATTAGGAGCCTGCCATCAACACTCTTGTACTCCTCACATTGAAAGAGCCAGTTCGAGTGAAACAATGTGCTAACTCCCCTAGTTTTGTTGGACTGTAGATGAGTATATGTCAGTATGTGTATGTGTGGGCATCAGTGACTACATGCCATTGTGTGTGCCAGTGAGTATCAATTAATTAAAAATCCATGTGTCTGTCTAACTTTTTTTTATTTTTTATTTAAAATAACAGATTGAATTTAAAAAAAATAAAAATAGTTTTGCTTTATCTACGTGATTTGTGGGAGTATTATGCATCTATATATTTGCACAAATGTAGATTAATTTCTGTGCAACATAAATATATATATATATACACACACAAAAGCATAATCTTACAAATTATTATGTTTATAATATATATATACAAACATCAGTATGATACACATATGTTAATAGACATATATGCATACTAAAAGATATGGAAGGGCTGCGCCAAATAAGGGTAGATAGTCCAGTAAAGTATTGCTAGGGTGCCAATAGATGGTCTAGGATACTTGATAGAGTTCCTCTGTGGATGCGTCTAGTGTAGACCGTTCCGTATATGTAAATACAAGAGAGGTAGAGGCGACTAATGGTATTGTATGAAAGTTCAGGGTGTGATAGGTAACAAAAAGTAAAGAACTCACATTCAAGAGAGCTATGGCCAACTCTATAATCCACGCTTATGGGATATGTAGGGAGGGGGTCTCCGTCAACACCGTCTGGTAGTCCAGAACTCGGAAAAGAAAGACAGAAAGCAACAATAGTGCTCTCAATTTTGATGTGGTTCAATGTGCAGATAAGAAGAGGTACCAATCCTCTTTTTATTGCACTCTTTATGCACTTTAAACAACTTTTTTTTACCTATTCCTGGCATTTTCACCTTTCCTGGTTACTTTTACTTCCACTGGCAATTTTAAAGTTCCAGTACTCCAAGAAATCCTAGGTGGGGATCATACCACCAGGCGCCTATCCATAGAGCAGTACCTCTGCTCTATCTTTGTGAGTATTATTTTATTTTCTCTACTACTCTCTTAACCTATCACAATTGAGAGCACTATTGCTGCTTTTATTCTTCTATATTGGAGCCTTGGATCACCAGACGGTGCTGACGGACGTATCGCCGCTACATATCCTATAAGCGGGGATTATACCGCTGTACGCTATCCACACCAGAGCTGGCCATAGCTCCCTCAAATGTGAGTTTTTTACCTCTTCTTATCTGCACATTGAACCACATCAAAATTGAGAGCACTATTGTTGCTTTCTGTCTTTCTTTTCCGAGTTCTGGACTACCAGGCGGTGTTGACGGAGACCCCCTCCCTACATATCCCATAAGCGGGGATTATACCGCTGTACGCAATCCACACCAGAGCTGGCCATAGCTCTCTTGAATGTGAGTTCTTTACTTTTTGTTACCTATCACACCCTGAACTTTCATACTATACCATTAGTCGCCTCTACCTCTCTTGTATTTACATATACGGAACGGCACCCTAGCAATACTTTACAGGACTATCTACCCTTATTTGGCGCAGCCCTTCCATATCTTTTTGTATCTATCCAACGAAGGACCCGAGGGGTTTTCCTTCATTTGGGTTGCTGCCTACCTTGACTAATTTTGTGATTACTAGCGCTGAATTCTTTTTGTGTTTATATATATGCATACTACACATTTGGAAATTACACACACGTATATAAATGTAAGAAGGGTTTTACATTTGTCAAAGGGTTATTCACTAAATTTCTAATTTTAGGAAGTGAAAATTTAAATTGCGTTATTTAGACCAAAGTAGCAGATTTGAAAAATCCAATTTAGCCATAGTGACAGCTTGACTAATGTAGCCTAATTTTGGGAATTTAGATTTTTATTCACAAAAATTATTTGTTTAGTGGATAATCCTGCCCTTCTCTCAGTCTTTCATCCCCTGGTATCAAACTACATCCAACGCAGAGTGCACTCATAGGATTGAGGACTAAACAAAATATGATTATTTTAAATCAGACATGCAGCAGCAATCAGTTAATGTTTCATTCCCATTACTGGACTATTCAAGGTTATGTGGATGAAACTTTGGGTAAATAATTTTCAATCTTTTGGGGTTTTCCACCTGTATATCTGTCACAGTTGGCACAATTAATATTAGGCGTTCACATCTCAGTTTTATTCCTCGGAGGCCAGTTTGTGAGAGAGAATCTCTCACTGAAGACGGATGGCAGAAGAAGAATCTCCCATAACGGAATCTGGCTGCACATTGACTGTAAGTACACTTTTATCCTATTTTTATTTGATTATTAATGTAATGTCTTTCTATTGTTTTTATTTTTTAATTTTAGTTAGTGATTTGTATAATCTTTACTTCATTTATTTGCACTATTTATGTAGAGAAAAATATCTAGATTTGTTTGCATATGACCTATGTAATATATTTACTATTTTAACTGTTATATTTTTTAACATTTTGCTATTTCATTTTTATATATATATATATATATATTTGCTTTTATGTGTGTGTACATATGTATTTTTGTTATATATGTATTTTTTAAAAATATTTTTAGAGATATTTTCAATGTTTTCATTATTTATATTAGTATGTTATATAATATGTAGTTGTATGCATACATTGTTGTAATTTATTATTTTACATATGTCGCACCAAAAACAATACATTACATACATACATACAGTCATATATATATCTATATATATACATATAGATATATATATATCATTTTATAATTGTTTAGTTATATATATATAAAAATTATAACAAATTAATTTTTAAAATAATATTTATCTTCTTTTCAATTTCAGAACGCAGATTTACGAATCGTTCAAAGCGCAATAGAATTTGTGAAAAATTAAAAGTGGTTACGGTAAGTTTTAATTTGTCTATATTTTGGGGTAAAGTTTGCCTGGCTCTCTTTGTCTTATTGTATGCTTATACATATAGGATAAAGAGATATCTATGGAAAAAAAAGATTCTGGTGCTGAAATATATTTCTGTATATTGCCACAGTTTCACTGTTGCTCGGCACGTGAAAAGTGCTGCCCTGAATTTTACCTTTTCCTTTCTTGGGGCTGCATTTTTCATCTGCTGGTACACAGTCAAACTCACTTTTTTTTTTCTTTCTTTCTTTCTTTTTTTTCCCCCCCGTTTGGAGTGTTGTATTGTGTTTTTAATCGGTATGTACCATTTTAGTATGCCATCCTTGGAGCGCAGGAAAAGAGCTAGCCGTCATCTTGTGCTTCAGCGCATGCAAGGCAGGCTCTTCTCCTGTACTTTCCTTGCGGGCACACATAAAATGGCTTTGTCAAAGAAATACATTTCTCTATATTGACACAGTTTCACTGTTGCTCGGCATGTGAAAAGTGCTGCCCTGAATTTTACCTTCTCCTTTCTTGGGGCTGCATTTTTCATCTGCTTGTACACAGTCAAACTCTTTTTTTCTTTTTTTGGAGTGTTGTATTGTGTTTTCAATCGGAATGTACCATTTTAGTATGCCATCCTTGGACCGCAGGAAAAGAGCTTGCAGTCATCTTGTGCTTCAGCGCATGCAAGGCAGGCTCTTCTCCTGTGCTTTCCTTGCGGGCACACATAAAATGGCTTTGTCAAAGAAATACATTTCTCTATATTGACACAGTTTCACTGTTGCTCGGCATGTGAAAAGTGCTGCCCTGAATTTTACCTTCTCCTTTCTTGGGGCTGCATTTTTCATCTGCTGGTACACAGTCAAACTCTTTTTTTCTTTTTTTGGAGTGTTGTATTGTGTTTTCAATCGGAATGTACCATTTTAGTATGCCATCCTTGGACCGCAGGAAAAGAGCTTGCAGTCATCTTGTGCTTCAGCGCATGCAAGGCAGGCTCTTCTCCTGTGCTTTCCTTACGGGCACACATAAAATGGCTGTGTCAAAGAAATACATTTCTCTATATTGACACAGTTTCACTGTTGCTCGGCACCTGAAAAGTGCTGCCCTGAATTTTACCTTTTCCTTTCTTGGGGCTGCATTTTACGCCTGCTGGTACACAGTCAAAATCATGTTTACGTATCCAACTAATCTTAAACTTGAATTTAAATTTCTTTTTAATATAATATTGTTTTGTTTTTATTTTCAGAGAATTGTTTTCCGTCATCAGAATCAGCATTGTGTATGACTTGGATCAAGGTAGGCAATGCTTTTGATTGTTAACATTTAATAAAAATTTGTCAATATTAGGGATCGACCGATTATCGGTAATTCTGATAATAGCTATTTTCAGCAATATGAATATCGGCACATAGAGATACCGATATTGCCGTTAATACCTTCAAGTACCTGAAGGTACATGATAATCACGGTGGTCCTGGATGGCGCAGTAAGCTCTTACTCACCTTCCCAGCAGCTCCATTCTGCTCCCCCTCTTGCGTGTCCCACGTCCGTCAGACCGTTGACACCTGTTACCATGGCAACTCTCTGCGCGGCACACAGGGCTCGAGATTTAGACATTGGAGCGGAAGGGAGCTAATAGGAAGGAAAGTAAGAGCTTGCTGCGTGCCCTCACTGCACAGTCCATGCCACCGGAGCACCAAGGAATGCTATATTCCCCCCTCCATGGTCAAGTAAGAAGCAGGTAGAATGGACTAAAATATTTTTTTTTTTCAATTATCTAAAATAAAGAATGCCACCTAAATTACATACCTCCAGAAACACACACGCTATGCATTCATTATATACACACTACACAAATACACACAACTCCCCTGTATAAACACACTGCATCTACTACATGTGGCATGTATATTTTGTGCATTTACCTTTCGAAATATTTAAAATTTTTATTTTAGAAATCGTAAATGTACAGAATATCGGTAAGCTTTGGCTATCAGCCTTAAAGTTCATAGATTATCGGTATTTGCTTTAAAACGTGTGTTTGTATTACTAACGCTACAGTGCCCTAATCTACATTTAGGTGACTATGGACCACGCGGTCACAACATTTTTTATAGAAAACTTTTTTTTAAATTTTTTTATTCTTTATTTTTCGTGTGGAAAAGTAACAGATTCAAGAATTTGGCCACAACAGCCTCAACACAACGATTAGAATCAGTGCATATTAAAGGACCACTCTAGGCACCCAGACCACTTCAGCTTAATGAAGTGGTCTGGGTGCCAGGTCCAGCTAGGGTTAACCTTTTGTTTTATAAACATAGCAGTTTCAGAGAAACTGCTATGTTTATCAATGGGTTAAGTCTTCCCCCAAAGCCTCTAGTGGCTGTCTCATTGACAGCCGCTAGAGGCGCTTGCGTGCTTCTCACTGTGAAAATCATAGTGAGAGCACGCAAGCGTCCATAGGAAAGCATTATGAATGCTTTCCTATGTGACCGGCTGAAGGTGCGCGCAGCTCTTGCCGCGCATGCGCATTCAGCCGACGGGGAGGAACAGAGGAGGAGAGCTCCCCGCCCAGCACTGGAAAAAAAGTACTTGTTTTCCTGGCACTATAGTGGTCCTTAAGGTACAAGGCATTGTTGTGTGCTAGTCACACACATTTTATATTTACAATAGGTCACATTGTTATAGTGAGGTTTTGAAATCTAATAACTGTGGGGGTGGAAGACTTCTGTCTGCCTAATACACCCTAAGTTCAGTGGAGTCGTGGGTGGAAGGCAGTTACAGCTAGGTCCAGTGGCTGTTCCCAATTCCAGATCATGTGACTTTAAGTTATGGGTGTTGGGTGTGTCTCTTGGCCCTTCTGAGTGTGGACAGGAAGAGAGTTATGGTGGTTGCGGGGTCTCTCTATGTGTGCCCTTTCTAGGACTAGGTCCGCTCCCTTTTTTGTCCCTGATTGTAGCTATTGGTGGGTACCCATGTGTGTGGTGCTCTAGGCGTCAAAAGGTGTCTTTTTGGCCCTAGTGGTAGCTGCGGGTGGTTCCTGGTCAGTGTAGTAACTATGGATTTTGTGTCTAGGTGTATATATATAAGTCGCTGTAGTGTGACAGGATCAAGTTGTGCCCTTGGGGCTTTAGGCTAGGGATATCAGACCTTGCGGTGAGCTTGATTCCAGTCAGGGTTACTATGTCGCCCTTGATGTCGGTTCCCTTTAACCCCTGGGGGGCGGGGGGTGTCATCGGACGTTGTGTGCTTGGCTCTGGTGGGCCGTTTTAACACTGTAATGGCCGTCAGAGTGTGAGAGAACTATATATAACTTAATGAACAGTCTTATTAACTTAAAATATTTAAACTAATTAAACTAAGGCCTAAGAGGCCGTCGGTGAGGCAGTTCGTTCAGGTTTTGGTTTTCGGGCCTCTGCCTGTTCCAGGGGTTGCGGATGAATCTGCGCTCGTTGTCCCTGGCCGATGATCTGGCTGTGTCGCTGAGGTCGCTGCGAGGTTCGATATTCCCAATGCGGTCATCAGTGTTGGGCCCTCTATGTGGTCGGTGGCCCTGTAGTGCTTGTCATCTTTAGTGATCCAGAGAGTTCCTGGGGTTGCCCATCTATAGGTAACACCTGCGGCTTGGAGTTGTTTGGTGATTGGTTGCATACTTTTGCGCCATATCAGTGGGGCCCTGCTCAAGTCCTGAAAGAAAGAGAGTTTGCGGTCTTCAAAGTACAAGAGGTGTCTTCCCTTGTATAGCTGCCATTAGCCCCAGTTTGTCCAACATTGATTGGCAGCTCAATATTATGTCCTGTGGGGCTGAAGTGGGTGCTTGTGGGGATATGGCTATCCTGTAGTGTGGCCACAAGGCGTCTGATTTCCCCTCGGATTTTTATGTTTTTGCGGCGCCCTCTGTCATCTAGGAGGGTAACTTGCCTGGACATTGTGAGGCTTGGAGGTGTTGCACCTTCTCCCCCGGTTTCTGGTAGTTCTCTCTTAGTCCCTTTACCTCCTCTTCTATCACCTGTGTGCGCGTGGACACAGCGTGCAAGTCTGTCACGATTCGGGGAACCCAACACGCTGGCACACACACACACACACACACACACACACAGAAAAGGTGCCGTACCGGACCTTAGAGTGGCCGGGCTAAGCACGCTAAGAATAGTCAGGAGACAAGCCAAGTAAAGGGAGCCAGAAAACGGGAGAACGAGAAACAAGCTGAGGTCAAAGGAGTGGAGAAGACAGGATAATCGGAATAACGAGCCAAATAATCAGTAACCAGAGAGCAAGACGAGAACACTAAGCTACAGGTATCACAAGACCACAACAGGGCACTGAGGGACAGGAAAGGTAAGTATAAATACCCTTGGTTTAATTCTGATTGGATAACTTCCAATCAGAATTAACAATCACACGTGGGGGATATCTATACCCCCCACTGTGATTGCGGTACTGTTTCTTTAACGCCGGGTCACTCATGTGACCACGGTGTTTACTTAATTCCTGGATCTCCCAGCGTGCAGCGTTATACATGCTGCCGCTGGGGGGCGTGGAGGATGCTGGCGGCGAGCAGCACAGAGGAGACGCCGCTCGCCGACAGGTAAGCAGAGGGGAGACCGCGGGCGGCGATGGACTGAGGGTGAGTGCTGCAAGTGGCGTGCAGCCTCCCCTCCTAGCCGCCCGCGGATCCCTGACATAACCCCCCCTCGAGGCCCGCCCGAAGGCTTCGAAGGGAACCGCGCATGAAAGGAGCGGATCAAAGAGGGCGCATTCAAGTCAGAGGCAGAAACCCAGGACCGCTCCTCAGGGCCGTAACCCTTCCAATCAACCAAATACTGCAACCGGCCCCGAGAAAAACGAGAATCAAGCAGAGCAGCCACTTCGTACACGTCATTAGAGACAGCGCGGAGGGAATCTGGACGCCTGAGAGGACCAGAGAATCGATTACAGAGCAGGGGCTTCAAAAGGGAGGTGTGGAAAGTGTTAGGTATACGCATGGAAGGAGGCAAGGCCAGGGAGTAGGACACAGGATTGACCCTACGCAATACCTTATAGGGACCAAGGAACCTGGGCGCGAATTTCATTGAGGGGACCCTGAGGCGGAGATTCTTAGAGGACAACCAAACCCTATCACCCAGGACATAAGAGGGAGCAGCACCCCTATGACGATCAGCAAATCTCTTCTGAGTAGCAGTCGCACGAGAAAGAGTAGCATGGACCTGATCCCACATCTTCCGTAAGGAGGTGAGGTGCTCGTCCAAAGCGGGTATTCCCTTGTTGGAGAACACGCCGGGAAGGACAGAGGGTTGGAACCCATAAGCAACCATAAAAGGACTTAAGCCAGTGGACGAATGAGTCACAGTGTTCCTGGCGAATTCAGCCCAAGGAAGGAGGTGAGACCAGTTGTCCTGGTGTGCATTCGTGAAGCAACGTAAATATAACTCCACAGATTGATTCGCCCGTTCGTCCACTCCATTAGATTGTGGATGATAGGAGGAAGTAAACGACAAGGAAATCCCCATCTCAGCACAAAAGCCCCTCCAAAACCGAGAGACAAATTGAGGACCCCTGTCAGATACAATATCCTGTGGTATACCATGCAAGCGGAAAACCTCTTTGGCAAATACCTGAGCCAACTGAACCGCAGAAGGTAGTTTCTTAAGTGGAATAAAGTGTGCCAGTTTAGAGAATCTATCAGTCACAGTCAAAATTACTGTCATTCCATCGGATGAAGGAAGATCCACAATAAAGTCCATGGATAAGTGGGTCCATGGTTTCTTGGGTACGGATAAAGGCTTTAGGGGTCCTGGGGTTTTGACATTAGGGGACTTACACTGTGCACAAACACGACAAGCCTGCACATAATCCACCACGTCTTGCTTAAGTGAAGGCCACCAAAACTGTTGAAGGAGACCCTTGTATGTTTTGGTGACCCCTGGGTGGCCAGCCGTTTTGGCGGTGTGAAATAAAGCTAACAGTTTCTTTCTATCTTTCTCTTTCACGTATAATCTACCAACAGGTGTCTCAGAGGGTGCTTGGGTTTGGTATGCCTTGATACCATCAAGGAAAAGAGATGAAATAACTAAACGGGTAGCAGCTATTATCTTAGACGTGGGTACAATGGGTTCAGGAGTGGGGGCGAGAGACTCCAAAGTTTCGTATTGTCGGGAGATAGCATCAGCCTTGACTTTACGGTACCCAGGCCTATATGTGATAATGAACTGAAAGCGTGAAAGAAATAAGGACCATCTGGCTTGACGAGAGGACAACCTTTTAGCATCAGCTATATAGGAGAGATTCTTATGATCAGTTATAACCAGGATTTTGTATCTAGCTCCTTCTAATAAAACCTTTACGTAAGGATTCCTGTATGTACTCCTCCATGAGCTGGTTTTCTTTCTCAGAAAGCGGGTAGACCTTACCCCCTAGGAGGCATCGTTCCAGGTAACAAATTTAAATGCCATCACAATAGCTAATAGTTCCCTATTCCCGACGTCGTAATTCTTTTCCGAATCAGACAGTTTTTTAGAAAAGTAACAACAGGGATGGAGGGGTTCGTTATAGGATAATCTTTGTGATAATACAGCTCCTATACCTGATTCTGAAGCGTCTACTTCCATTATAAAGGGAAGGGAAGGATCAGGATGGTGTAGCACAGGGGCAGTGGCAAATGCCTTTTTGAGAGTTTCAAAGCTTTGATGGCTTCAGGAGTCCAAACCCTGGGGTGCAAACCCTTTTTAGTTAGTTTCGTGATAGGAGAAATGACCGATGAAAAGTTTTTAATAAACCTGCGATAATAATTGGCAAAGCCTATAAATCGCTGTATTGCCTTAAGGCCTTGAGGGAGAGGCCAAGACAATATGGCTTCTAATTTAGAAGGATCCATACTGAACCCCTGTTCAGAAATGACGTACCCTAGGAATTGTACTGATTTCTGGTCAAATAAACATTTCTCCAATTTACAATAAAGACCGTTCTATAGCAATCTCTTAAGTACCTTCCTCACATGGGCATGATGTGACTCCAAATCAGGAGAGAATATGAATATATCATCGAGATGTCCTGCTGTCTTTCAGGACATCATTTATGAGGTCCTGAAAGACAGCAGGAGCATTACACAGTCCAAAAGGCATGACTAGATACTCGTAATGCCCACTGCGTGTATTGAACGCAGTCTTCCATTCATCATTTTCTTTTATCCGAACCAAGTTGTAAGCCCCCCTGAGGTCTAGTTTAGTAAAATATCTAGAACCTTTAACACGGTCAAACAACTCAGTAATGAGAGGGATAGGATAAGCATTTTTAATTGTTATATTATTCAGGCCCCTATAGTCTATACATGGTCTCAAATCGCCCTCCTTCTTGGCAACAAAAAAGAAACCAGCACCAGCCGGAGAGGAGGACCTTCTGATAAAACCTTTACGTAAGGATTCCTGTATGTACTCCTCCATGACCTGGTTTTCTTTCTCAGAAAGCGGGTAGACCTTACCCCTAGGAGGCATCGTTCCAGGTAACAAATTTATGGCACAATCATAATCCCGGTGTGGGGGTAGTTTATCAGCTTCCCTCTTTTCAAAGACCAATGCGAGGTCTGCATACACAGGAGGGACAGAAACAGAAAGTGGTTTAGCTGTAGGCACATTAAGTAAACAAACGGGATGTAAACTGGCCATACAGTCTTGTTGACAAGATACCCCCCAGGAGAGTATATCTAGAGAATCCCAATCGAGTACCGGGTTATGCTTAACTAACCAAGGAAAACCCAGAATGATGGAAGCTGTAGGGGAGTCAATTATTTGGAAGGCTACCCTTTCTTTGTGTAAGGCACCCACGACCATAACCATTTCTTGGGTTTCATGGGTCACCAGAGGTTTATCAAGTGGTCTACCATCTATGGCCTCAATGGCCAAGGGTGTGGCCTTTTGGATCAGATTCAAGGCTGCAGTTTTAGCAAAGTTCTCATCCATAAAGCTGTCTGCAGCACCTGAATCGATCAAGGCTTTAGTTGTTATCGTGGTTTTATTGACCAAAAGAGAAACCGTTATAAATGGTCTGGAGATGGACATATGAGGGGAAAAAACCATAACACCCGAGGCCAACCCCTCTCTAGGCCTTAGGTGCTGGAGTTTCCCTGCAAACTAGGACAGTTTCTTCGGAGATGCCCCCTCTTACCACAATAAAGGCACAAACCCTCCCTTCTGCGGTACGTTCTTTCAGCTTCAGATAAGCCTACAGCACCTAATTGCATGGGTTCGGGAGGTGGTTGATTAGGAGGAGGTAATGCTAGCAATGCAGTACTGGGTAAAGCAGGTAACCCCTGTGTATTCATCCTTCTTTGACTACGCCTCTCTCTAATATGGTTGTCAATTAGAATGACAATCTATAAGATGATCCAGAAGAACAGGCATTTCCCTGGATGCTATTTCATCTAATATGTAAGCGGCCAAACCCTCCTGAAAAGCTGTTACGAGAGCGTCGTTATTCCAGACCACTTCAGCTGCCAGAGTGCGGAATTCAATGGTATAATCCGCTACTGATCTATTACCCTGTCGAACCCTAAGCAGAGCTTTGCCAGCAGAAGCAACCCGGCCGGGTTGGTCAAACGTACGTTTAAAAGCTGTTAAGAAGTCTGAAAAGGACATTAGGGACGTATTCTCCCACATGGGATTAGCCCATGCTAGAGCTTTCCCGGACAAATGGTTAATCAAAAAAGCAATTTTGGTTCTGTCAGTGGGGTAGGAACGAGGATTCACCACCAAATGAATATCAATTTGTTTGAGGAAACCACGGCACAATGCTGGATCACCGCTATAGCACTGAGGTGGCGTCATGTGAACCACGTGAGCAGGAGTGGGTACTGGATCAGGAATGGGTTCTGGCACAGCAGCAACAGCTTCTTGGACGGCAGGTTGCAAGTGGGCAGTACGAGCCAGTATGGTTTGTAAAGCCTGGGCAAACTGATCCATACGGTGGTCTAAACCGTCCATTCTAGCCTCCTGATTTACTAACAGCTGTGGAATGTCAGCAGGTTCCATGGTGGCCCTGTTGTAATGTCACGATTCGGGGAACCCAACACGCTGGCACACACACACAGAAAAGGTGCCGTACCGGACCTTAGAGTGGCCGGGCTAAGCACGCTAAGAAGACAAGCCAAGTAAAAGGAGACAAGCCAAGTAAAAGGAGCCAGAAAACGGGAGAATGAGAAACAAGCCGAGGTCAAAGGAGTGGAGAAGACAGGATAATCAGAATAACGAGCCAAATAATCAGCAACCAGAGAGCAAGACGAGAACACAACGCTACAGGTATCACAAGACCACAACAGGGCACTGAGGGACAGGAAAGGTAAGTATAAATACCCTTAGTTTAAGTCTGATTGGATAACTTCCAATCAGAATTAACAATCACACGTGGGGGATATCTATACCTCCCACTGTGATTGTGGTACTGTTTCTTTAACGCCGGGTCACTCACGTGACCCCGGCGTTTACATAATTCATTGACCTCCCAGCGTGCAGCGTTATACATGCTGCCGCTGGGGGGCGTGGAGGACGCGGGCGGCGAGCGGCAGAGAGGAGACGCCGCTCGCCGACAGGTAAGCAGAGGGGAGACCGCGGGCGGCGATGGACTGAGGGTGAGTGCTGCAAGTGGCGTGCAGCCTCCCCTCCTAGCCGCCCGTGGATCCCTGACAAAGTCTAGCTTAAGCACTGCCAGGTCCGCTTCCCACATTTGTCTTAAGTTCTGTTGCAGGCCTGTCAGCATAGTCTGTATATCTTGTTTTGAGGCCGGTGCACTGGCTTCTGGTATCCACGTGTGTGTGGGGTGTTGGGTACTAGGGTGTGGGCTGTCTAGCGGTTCTCCCTCCTCTGATGGTACCGGGGATGTTTTACGGGGGGGTCTGTGCTTTCACTGCGCTTGGGGCCTGTAACATTTGGCCTATGACGCGCTGCGGTTTCGGGGTGTTTTGGGGCGGTTTTTGCGTTCTGCGCCCCATCTCACCTGAGCTGTGTGTGCTGGTGTACCAGTCCTCCAAGTCTGGGATAATTCAGGGCCAGTGTTCTCCCGTGCTGGATTGAGGCTGCCTCCCTGAGTATTTAATTTGCAAAGATTAACATAACACAATCTAAAATAAATTAAACTAACATATTCAAAACTAATAAATATATATTATATATATTTTGAAAAATTATTTTTTAGGGTGAGGTTTTAATAAGGTTTCAGTGGTACAGAGTAATTGGTAACAGTAGCATAAGAAGACATGAATGTTTGAATAAATTTGAACACGAGTGCATTGTTTTTTGAATCACACATTTTACAGTCACAATTGGTACAGGTGTTTATTATGTGCTGTATATGTAGTCTTCAATGCCTGTATTTGTATGTGTTCGTCGTCCATTTTTGAGTTTAGTAAATTAAAAAAATTATTATAGTTTTAATTGTCAAAATTAACAATGTCAAAAATATTTCTGTTTTAATTAACAGAGAAGTGTTAACAGAGAAGTGACGCAAACTATCACACTACATTTTATTCTTATTTTCTTTTGTCATCCCTTTTATTTTTTTAAAAACATAGACAAAATGCCACAGTGTTTAGTTGTAGGCTGCAGAAACAGTCACACTAAACATTCAGCTGATTGCTCTTTCTTTAATTTTCCAAGTACACTGGACAGAATTAAAGAATGGCTCTTAGCCACAGGTGATGAATTTGTCAACATAGATGCCGCAATTCAATTAATCATTGATAAACAAAAAAGTGAGATTTTCAAAATTTGTTCGGACCATTTTACAGCTGATCTGATAGTGAAGTCTGAAAGGAGAACAAGATTGGTTTTAATGGCAAAACCAACTATTTTTGTAAAAGCTAAAGTGTTACAAACTATACACGATATGTCTTTAAGGAGATCAGAAAACATTAGTGATATAGAAATGTTAGACCTCAGTGCTCCGTCAGCGGACCGCAGTGCTCCGTCAGAGGACCTCAGTGCTGCGTCAGAGGACCTCAGTGCTGCGTCAGAGGACCTCAGTGCTCCGTCAGAGGACCTCAGTGCTCCAACAGAGGTTGCTTGTATGCTAACTGAGGACTCAGCAGAAGGCGAGACATCTATCTACGATCATGAATATATATCAGGTTTCAATTACAAATTGGCTTTAGATAAATCATTTAGGAACATAGCTACCAACACCACAAATTTAACAATGATTGCCAAAGGTGCATCAACTTCCAAATACTACGGAAAGGGGAGCAGGTCTACACAAACACAAAATCTAATTCAACCAAGAGATGTATCCACCAATATAATTGGTTTGAATCAAACAAGGGATGTCTGGACTTGGACTGGTCCTACAGAAGAATCGGCACAATACATTGACAATTCATCAAATG
This sequence comes from Pelobates cultripes, assembly GCA_933207985.1. NCBI lineage: Eukaryota > Metazoa > Chordata > Amphibia > Anura > Pelobatidae > Pelobates > Pelobates cultripes. Next base: position 84,005,584 of record OW240920.1, read on the forward strand.
CTGAAATTGTACAGCAAACAGATGCTATAAAAACGGTTTGCACTATGTCAGCTGATATGCCAATGGAGACAGACCTACTGTTATCCCCAAGTTCCCAACAGTCCATTCCTGTTGAAAATATAGATACACTATTCTCCAACATTTCATCAATTACAAGAGTATCGGAAATGGATGCAACTCTGAATGTATCTGAATTCAATTATCCTATTTACAGTCCTGAAGAAGAAACAACAGATATTGTCGATCTTACATTTTTAACAGAGCCCTCTCCTGAGGATTATGTTTCTGAAAAGAAGTTTATTGTATTTGAAACTTATCTCGATTTATTGATTAAAAAGGTTCAAACATGTACTTTTCACGAAACATGTAACGCTCCGATAATACTGAAAAAATTATATCCGGCACTTTGTTGAAAGTATACACTGTCTGTGAATCGAATCATTGTTGTGAA
>OW240920.1:84006134-84076134 GCA_933207985.1 Pelobates cultripes
CCTGAAGAAAGTCCCACTAGAGGACTGAAACGTCGAAATAGCTTTTTTTAATGGACCAATAAACGTTATTTTTTAACATAATTTTCTGGAAATCCGTGAGTGCTAATCACTACAGATCGGTATGTAATTGTTCCCCTGATTTTCAGCACCAGGTTTTTGACTGATACTTTGGAGCTTGAGTGCAAGGACTCTGTGGATGGTTTTTTTATATATATATATATATATATATATATATATATATATATATATATATATATATATATATATATATATATTTGTGTAAGGGGCAAATAGCCGTATATGGAGTAAGGATCCAGCATAAGCATAGGATAGTATAAAGGGAGCAACTCGGTTGTGGTGTGCCGAGACCGACGATATGGTAGGCCTGTAAATAAAGAGGGCAAAAATACTGTCAACAAATATATACAAATTAACCAGACATTTCCTTAAATGCATTACAGGATTTTGAAGGTAGGAATAAGACTTGCTTTTACCACAGAAATCTCACTTTAACAATGCTCTCACTACTGCAAGGGATTCTGGGTAGGCGTATGCAAATGAGCTCAACAAAGAACCACATTTGTGCCTCATAATTCCACTTTACACATGGATTCCTTGGAGTATGTGTCTGTTGCATGCAACACCTATGAAACACAACTCAGGAAGAGGTGCAATGCCAGTGAACCACTCATGGACAGCTGTTTCGTTGTTATTTCAACTCATCAGCATTAGATAGGTTACTGGCTTGCTATGGAGGCTTTGCATTACTTATTAAGTACATACCAAATAAGTTGTGGTAGGAAAAAAAAGTGTGTATGAAAACCCCTTCCACCTGAAATAAGTGGATAGTCAATGCAATGTTAAACACTTTCCCCACATATATTCATATATAATATATGTGGGGAATAATATCTGTTTCTCAATCACACATTGATCATGCCTTTCCTACCCTTCAGACATTCTCCCCAGCCACTGACCAAGAGGTGGCTGCTCTTCTTTGCTCCTCTCGCCCCACCACTTGCCCGCTCGATCCTGTCCCGTCTCACCTTATCAGATCTCTCTCCGCTTGTCTCGTGCCTCCTCTAACACACATCTTCAACTGCTCGCTCTCTTCTGGCATCGTCCCTGCTGACCTTAAGCATGCCACTGTAGTACCTATACTAAAAAAACCATCCCTTGACCCGTCCACCCCCTCTAACTACCGTCCCATATCCCTGCTCCCTTTTTCCTCAAAGCTTCTGGAAAGACTCATCTTTACCCGTGTGTCTAATTTCCTCAATTCCAACTCTCTTCTTGACCCCCTTCAATCTGGCTTCCGCCCTCTCCACTCTACAGAGACTGCCCTTATCAAAGTCACTAACGACCTAATCGCAGCTAAATCCAAAGGCCACTACTCCATACTAATTCTTCTTGACCTCTCGGCGGCCTTTGACACCGTTGATCATGCTCTCCTTCTTCAAACTCTGCAATCGCTTGGTCTCTGTGACTCTGTCCTCTCGTGGTTTTCCTCTTATCTCTCCCAACGCTCATTCAGTGTCTCTTTTTCTAATGATACCTCCTCCCCTCGCCCTGTCTCGGTTGGAGTCCCCCAAGGCTCCGTCCTTGGTCCCCTTCTATTTTCTCTTTATACTGCCTCTCTTGGCAAACTTATCACCTCATTTGGTTTCCACTACCACCTGTACGCTGATGACACCCAGCTATATCTCTCCTCCCCGGACCTCTCCCCTGCTGTCCTGCAACGTGTCACTGCTTGCCTTTCTTCCATCTCTGACTGGATGTCCTCCCGCTTTCTGAAACTCAATCTCTCAAAAACTGAGCTCCTTGTCTTTCCTCCTCCTAATACTGATCCTCCTCTTTCGCTCTCCCTTCAAGTTTGTGGTACCAACATCAGCGCATCCTTGCAAGCGCGCTGTCTTGGCGTCATACTTGACTCTGGTCTCACCTTTGAGTCTCACATCCAGCATGTTGCCAAATCCTGTAGATTCCATCTCAAAAACATAGCCCGCATCCGCCCCTTTCTTGCACCAGATACTACCAAGGAGCTTGTCCATGCTCTAATAATTTCACGCATGGATTATTGTAACCCTCTCCTGCTTGGTCTTCCCAAAAGCCGTACTGCACCCCTACAGTCTGTAATGAATGCTGCTGCTAGACTGATTTTCCTCTCTAGTCGGTTCTCCCACACCTCACCCCTCTGCCAGTCCTTACATTGGCTTCCTGTGTGCTATAGGAGTCAATTCAAGGCACTAACTCACACCTATAAAGCACTGAACAACTCTAGCCCCTCCTATATCTCCTCACTGATCCACAGGTATGTCCCTTCTCGGTCTCTCCGCTCTGCCCGTGACCGCCTCCTGTCCGTTGTCCGCACCCGTACGGCCAACTCGCGCTTGCAGGACTTCTCACGGGCAGCTCCCTTCCTATGGAATAGCCTGCCTACAGCCATCCGACTCTCCCCTAGTCTTGCATCTTTTAAGAAGTGCCTTAAAACCCATCTCTTTAGGAAAGCCTATGGCCTCCAAGACTAACCCCTACCTCACTTACCTGTCTCTTGCCCTCCCCTAAAGGGCAGCCCACTTTTTTTTTGATTGCACACTCCTGTCCTAATGTGTCTTACACCCCACCTCCCATAGAATGTAAGCTCGATTGAGCAGGGTACTCTTCAACCTATTGTTCCTGTAAGTTTATTTGTAATTGTCCTATTTATTGTTAAATCCCCTTTCATAATATTGTAAAGCACTACGGAATCTGTTGGCGCTATATAAATGGCAATAATAATAATAATAATAAATAATGAAATTATATTGTTTTATTGATAAAAAAGGATTGTAGGACAATAAGATGTCTTATTGCACTTCCTGTTCTTATCACATATGGCTCCGTATGGTGGAATATTTATAGATTTATGTTTTAAGGCTCTTCCATATAATGTCTATCTTTTGCCCGTGGGAGAGGCTTAACTATAGGGACATATATATATTCTCTTGTAGGAGATTGCACTGTGATTCACTGATATGAGGAAGCAAGTATTGCAAAACGCGACAGAGCTTTCATCCATGAGGAATACGGTGTTCGCAAATCCTGCACTTTGCACCTTACTGATCCATTACTCAGATTATTACCAGAGGACTCGAGACTTCTCATTCTGTTTGGCTGAACTGAATAGTAAAGTCCTTATTATATATCTGGACTGTCTACAGGTGGCAACACAGCGGTTGAAGTTATATAAAATATAAACGCTGCACAAAATATTTATGGACTTCATAAAGATACAACGCACAAAATTAACTCCATCACATTACACATTACCTCCAAAATTCCTATGCAAAGCTATAAATAACACTCTGCCTTTCCATCATTCTACACTGTTGTATAATAGGACACATATAACCAAAGCTGATCACACCAAATCATAATATAAAAACAAGCATATAATTTCCATCAAATTTCCATCTCAAAAGAATAAAACTGTGAAAGGAAAAAGAAGAGAAAAAGACTGGATTGTCTAGACCAGTGGTAGGCAACCTTTTATAACCTACTGCACACTTTTGTATCTTTGTTGATGGTAACATTTCCTTACTGACCACCAGTGCCATAGTAACTCATTTTATAGCGCACATGTGATTTTTTTTTTTTTTTTTAGAAAGGGTTTAAAAAAATTAATAAAATAAAAGGACTTAAATGTATCTATTTTTTCTATTCTACATTCTATGTGTGTGTGTGTGTATGTGTGAGAAGTGCAGTTCTTGTGAGGAGGCAGTGTGTGTGTGAGGGGTGCAGTGTGTGTGAAGAATGCTGTGTGTGTATGTGAGGGGCAGAGTGTGTGTGTGTGGGGGGTGTAGTGTGTGTGAGAGGGGGCAGTGTGTGTGTGTGAGGGGGCTAGTGTGTGTTTGTGTGTGAAGGGTGCATAGGGTCTATGCTGTGTGTAAGTGGGTGAGATGTGAAAATCTATCTTAATGTCTCCCCCTCCCTTCTTCTTACCTGTTACCAGGGAGGGGGGGACATAATGCTTCAAGTCCTGGTGCTCCAGTGGTGGCATGTTCACTTGTTCACTGACTCTACTGTACACCTGCGAGCACAGCACTGTATTGAAGCGTTGCCATGGTAGTGCACGGCAATGCTCCAACCAGCCTGCTAGCGGGAGGTATATAGAGCCCCCAGGCCCTTCCCTCCCTCTGCTGAAACTAAGTGCCAGCGGGCTGGTGAGGGAGATCATTGATCCTCATCAGCCTGTGAAGGTTTACAGCAAGGCTGGCTCTGCATGGGCCGGCAGGGGAGATGAAAGGATCTCTTCTGCTAGCCTTGGTCCACGGCCATCGAGGCCCATTGGGAGTTTTCTGCAGAGCACACCTGAAATCCCAAACTGACCACTATTGGGCAGTAGGGACCAGGTTGACTACCCCTGATCTAGACAAAGAGGAATAACCAGAAGAACTGGAACCATGAATGAAGGACAAATTGAGGAGAGGGAAAAAATCCAAATAGACATTAACAATGTAATTAATATTTCGGGTCTATCTTTATCTCTACTTTATTATCTCTACATTAACCCAGTTAGCGAAAGGTCTCAATTTTGTCCCTACAGTTCACTTTAATTTAATACAACTATTTACATTAACAAAGTGTTAAGGGTCATAACGGTAAGGACATTTTTCTCAAATAGGGAAGACTCATAAATTGATCTCAAGTGAGAAAATGAATATGGCAGAATCTTCCCCTATATGTTTGTATTTCAACAATATATATGTGATTTCTACAGATATTTGCATGAATAATTGAGTCTCTAATATTAATGGTTTACAACTGGCTCTTTCAACTTAGTGTATGATGATGAAACTTCAAATGTGTATATTCATATGTCAGATTGTTCAATATATAGTGATCAGGGTTTAAAACTAGACTTGTCCAATTCGTTTCGGTCCGAATGTGAATTCGGACGAATTTCGGGCAATTCAGATGCTTCTGAATGTCAGAAGTGCCGAACCAAATTGCCGAATTTTGGAAGTGCCGAAGTGCTTTGGATTTCTGAAAAGTGGCAAAACAAGAGAGGGAGGGAAAATTACGTGAATGATGCCAGTGGTAGGTGTGACAGACCGCCTGGCACCCCGACCGGGTACCTCTGTCAATCACTGCTTCCTAGTACTTGCGAGTACCATAAGCACTGTGCTGGAACACCAGTAAACCCCACAAACCGCCACAGCTTGGTTGGGGTCTCGCTGTCCTCCACCCACCCTGGACCCTGGACCAGGTTCCAGCTTCCAGTGGGTAGACCTCTCCTAGTCCAGAGAGCGTAGCAGAAACAGCTCTTATAAGAGCTAATAATTATACTCAGGGGAGTATTGTGATATAGCAATCCCCAGAGTGTATGTAGTTCTCCAATCCCCCAAACATGAGCCAAGACTTCATGAAGGGGTAAACAAATCTCAATTTAATGGGAGCCACACTTGGTCTTTTATGACAATCCCCATGCAAGGGGTACGCCCACATGGACCTTGTTGGGGACTCCAACACAAAGACACAGACCAATAAGAACAGTGATTAAATGCCCGACACTCCCATAACAAACATACAACCCCTCCTCCCTGCTTGGGAGATAATTGGATCAGTAACTGCACTAATTCTAATCCAATTATCTCCAAGCACAGAAAAAATAATTATACTCAGGGGAGTATTGTGATATAGCAATCCCCAGAGTGTATGTAGTTCTCCAATCCCCCAAACATGAGCCAAGACTTCATGAAGGGGTAAACAAATCTCAATTTAATGGGAGCCACACTTGGCCTTTTATGACAATCCCCATGCAAGGGGTACGCCCACATGGACCTTGTTGGGGACTCCAACACAAAGACACAGACCAATAAGAACAGTGATTAAATGCACGACACTCCCATAACAAACATACAACCCCTCCTCCCTGCTTGGGAGATAATTGGATCAGTAACTGTTTTTCTGTTCTCCAAGCACAGAAAAAACATTTTTTTTAAACACCCCAAAAGTACCATAAAAATACATAAAACCCTACAAATGTTATATCCCCTGATCGTTCTGATCTGGGTGACCAACATATCCAAAAATCACCCTGATCAGTTCAGGGGTTCAGAAATTTTATGGAAGTCATAATTTTTGCCGACCGCAGGCATGGTCCCATAGCCATGTGTGTGAATGCATACGTTGCAATGGAACTTTTGCAGTAAAAAAAAGGTTTGTAATATATGTGAATGTGTTTATTAGTGTAGCAGTGTGCACTGCAATGAGGTACTTCTCTATTGATTATATGTATGCATCACTCCCCACGCATTGTCTCTTGCCCCATCCCCATTTTGGTACCTTTCTCCACCCCCCCATCCCGGTGTATTCTCTCACTGAGCTCCCTCCCTGTCTCCCTCATTGAGCCCCTCCCTGTGGCCACTATTATTCACACCCCCCAGGTGGCCCCCTTACCTGGGTTATTGAGCAGGGTGGTCCCCCGTACCTGGGTTATTGAGCAGGGTGGTCCCCCGTACCTGGGTTATTGAGGAGGGTGTGTCCCCCTGGGTTATTCAGCAGGGTGGTCCCCCATACCTGGGTTATTGAGCAGGGTGGTCCCCCGTACCTGGGTTGAGGAGGGTGTCCCCCCCTGGGTTATTGAGCAGGGTGGTCCCCCGTACCTGGGTTATTGAGGAGGGTGTCCCCCCCTAGGTTATTAAGCAGGGTGGTCCCCCGTACCTGGGTTATTGAGCAGGGTGTCCCCGTACCTGGGTTATTGAGGAGGGTGCTCCCCCGTACCTGGGTTATTGAGCAGGGTGGTCCCCCGTACCTGGGTTATTGAGCAGGGTGGTCCCCGTACCTGGGTTATTGAGCAGGGTGCCCCCCCCTGGGTTATTGAGCAGGGTGGTCCCCTGTACCTGGGTTATTGAGCAGGGTGAGTGTTCCTGGGTTATTGAGCAGGGTCCCCCCGCCCCCCGGTTATTGAGCAGGGTGGCTGAGCCCTCCATGTACCATTAGCTGCCCCTCTCCCTGAGCTCGGTGTCCGCCCCCTCCACACACAGTGACTGCGGTCACCAACCGGAATTGGAGGCAAGGCTGGGGGACAGGGGCAGCTAATGGCACCCCTCACTGTGATGTTTTATTAAACCATATACAAAGCACGGGGTATAACATAATGGAGGACCGCACTGGGACACCCTGCACTCGCTGTATGTGTCACTGTGCCTGTCGCCATGGTTACACAGGGCTGGCGGCCAGCACTAGGTAACGGACGGTTCCCCTCAGTTACTGGCACGCGAGGAGGCAGCTGCTCCCTAACAAAAAAACCGTTCGGCTGGTGGGCGTGGCTACGGAAATTGCCGCGGGAGCCCTGCCTTCAGCTTTCATTATACACCTGCGGCAGGATGGGTGACGTGACGTCACATGTCCCCGCCCCCTCCGGGGGAAAGCGTCGCCGCGTACCGGAAGCTCAGGGAACAGGCACGAGACCGGAAGAGAAAGCTTGTGGCAACTTGCTGCGATAGAACTGATAGAGAAGGGAGGCGCGGGGAGAGGGACACCGCATCTCTAGCGGCAGGGGGCAGAGATTACCGATTAGACGGCCAGGGCAGCTTTCACTATGTCTCTGGCTCATGTGTTTTGCATAGCGTGCATTAACCATAACCACCAGCGCTGCAGCAGTTCACATTAAGAGCGTCCTAAATAGAGCCGCGTGCAATCCATTCACTGCTGTGAGACATTCCAATGGAACGCTCCGCATCCCTGAAGCACTTTAACCTGCTCGCACACTGTGTGTGAAAAGTGTGTCAGCTTCTCATTTTACAAAAAGTGCAGCTTTCAGATTGATACTTTTATAAATGTTATAAATTAACTAACTTGTGTAATTTGGACAGTGGAGTGTCCTTTTAACCTGACGTTGGATACCTTTTCATTATTCTAATTTAAAAGTCAATGGACATTTGTGTTGTAAAGCACAAAATATATAGCAATTATGAAGTCAGCGTTGTATCAATGACCCTATTTTTGCTCACGAGTTATAAAGGAAAAAGTTGTTCGGATCCCTCTAACACATATCAGCCCAGTGCCATGTGACTATTTTTGGTATAATCCCCCATTAAATATCGCTTAAATACACTGCCACTATCCACTCTTATAGATTCTCATAGACTGGAATGGCAGTTACATTTTGCACGTAGCAACCTCCGTTTACTCTTTTGGACGTTTTATCCAATATGAACACATTTGTTTGTAATAGGTTCACTGCTGAGGCTTAAAGAGAATATATTCCTTGACCATGGGCATTATATGATCAGTTTCTTCTAACCTTAAGTTATTAAAAGTCTGACCATGACTCATAGATGCCTGCACAATTTCTCTCATCATTTTCATCATTACAATCATTTGTATTTTGCAGGCATTCTTTTAAATTAGACATCTAAGATTTTTACAGCTTTTAAGATGCTTCAGAATACCACTCTGCCGAGTGGTCCAACCATCGCCATAATGGGAAAAAAATTGTCAACATGTGCAGTTGACACTTTCACTTTCTTGGATTTCAAATAGTCTGGGACGGCGTATGAAACAGGATAATATATTTTGTACTATATTGCAACAAATAGCATTGGCTTAAAATATAGTAAAACAATTTGCTGCATAGAATTATGAAGGGAAAGAAAGGAAAAAGGAAGTGGAAAAGTAGAGTGCAAGGGAAATCAGTACTACAGCAGTTTACAGTATATCTTTGCAACAAGGAAATCCTTTTAGTTCAAACAGGAACCCTGCATCTGGAATACTTCCCACTATGCCTTTTTTTTTTTTTTTTTTTAAGAATGACGTACAATTAAAGCTATTGGAAATTTATTTGCAAATGTTATTTGCATCTATTGATAAAATGACTACTGACATGGAATGAACAAACTGTTTATTCTAGCTGTCAATCAGGTCTTGTTTAACCAATATGCCAAAATGTTTGTTGCAAGGGGCACCTTGTATGGGACAGAATCCATGGAGGTCTAAAAGTTTCCAAAGGACATGAGGTGCAGAAAGAAACTGTTTCACTGTCTGTTTCTGCAGAAATCACTGGGTTGAGGGATCTTATCTCTTAATTATTCTTTCAATCTTTTCAGAGATGGGCTCTGAGAAATGCAAATTTGTCTAGAAAGGAGATTTTGTCTTCAGGGTGTAGTTGGAGAGTATGGGGATTTTATCTTAGATTAGGGACAGTAGAGGCAACTTTGTAAGAAACGGACTACTTTTACTCGGTTAGTTCTTTGAAGAATGAGTGACATGTAAAACACAAGCGTGGCATGTACATTCTACTTTGGTTTATATTGTTATTGCAAAATAAACCACTATATTCAAATTGTTACAAGATAAGAAAATCTAAGCACAGGATTGCTTCACACTGAAATAACAGCAAATCTATAACATAACAGAACCAATCTCAAATAAAAAATAAAAAAAATTAGAAAAGACTACGAATAATCCTATATCGTTTAAAGGCCCAGCACACAATTCATGTAACAAACATGCAAATGTATACAAAAAATGTTTCTCTTGGACAAATAACTCTGCCATGAAAGAAAGTTAAACATAAGGAGATAATTATGCTAAAAAACACCAACTAACATAAGGACACCTTTATACTGTAACCTATAAAGGAAAACAGAAGTGTTTTTAGCAGTGGAGAGTTGAATATGACACAGTAGGGCGTTTAAGGATTTGGCAAACCTGGAGAAATCTTTCAGGAGATGGTCTTTATTGCATGTGTGAAATGTTTCACAAAGGGCTTAAGAGGGTGGTAGATATCCACAATGCATAGTGAGAAGTTGTGTAAAAGATGGCATATACCTCAAAGGAAGAGCGTGTGAAGATACAGAGAAAAGAATATGAAAGATACAATAAGATGAGGAGACCCAAACGTCCACTCTAGCAGGGGTAGCAAACTACTAAAGGGAGAGTTGGAAGTAAAGGAGTCACGAGTGAATTGCCAGTATTACAGACAGAGCAGGCATTCAGACTTGGCCAATGCAAAGGGGGAGTAGAGTGTGACGATATTTCTGGGGTGATATAAAAAATATTAATAAAAATTATCAAATTAATTTTAACTTTATATAAAAAAAAATATATTGGCACGGTTTCCCCGATTTTTTTTTTTATATTAATCTAAAGCTAAGGGTTACCCACGATTTTTAACCCTTATAGACCCTGGAGTACGTTTATCAAAGGATTTATATTTCACACAATCACAAACTAATTATAAAAATATAATTTGTGACTAATATGTAACATGCGTGATAACAATCAGTGAATTAATTATAAAATAATTAAAAAATGGCAGGTTTTTTTTTTTTTACACAATACAAACAGTTCACTTAGCAAAAAATGTATGAATGCACATTTTAGTAGGATTCATTACAGAGCAATTCAACTTGGTCAGTTAGACATTCCTTAACACAAGACAGACACTACATCGCACAGCACAAGGCAATAGAAACTTGCTGACAGTCTGACTCAATGAATTAACTTTCTCACTGGTTACAATTCTCACCGGGGAATAATCACTTTTGATATTGCAGATATAATACATTATTTCTCATACCAGAATAATTAACCATTCATTCCATCCATTAACCATAGGAATAATTTTAACCAGATTTTAAGCCTAGCAGAAATTTTAACTTTCCCAATTAAAGATTACTATCCTCAATTTAGAATAAGTCCAAATATCTGCGTAAAAGTTTGGCATGCTAACATTTTTGGCCAATTGCCAGTAAATATATGAATTTATCATTTCTGCAGTTAGTAGAAAATAATTAAATAAAAACCAGCATAAATACCAGATCTTTGGTAGAATTATTTAGGCTTGGAAATATATCCAGGCTGGTGAACGCATGTGAGAATTCTGTAAACGTCATTATTAGAATTAAAGATGTCTGAGTTGAGTGATATAATTTTTCTTAAGCGTTCCAGAGTTAGTTGGGATAGAGCGTTAGATGTGCTCAGATCATTTTCTTTCAGGTATTAGGTGCCCTTGTTCTTGCTCCACATGTCAGATCTTAGATGTCCCATCCCCAGAGAGTGTTTCTCTCCTTTGTCCTTAATTGTCGAAGGAGAATTTCTCTATACGTCACTAGTTGAGTGACCAATAGAGTAAGGTTGGCGTGTCTTACCTACAGACTCATCTAGATTTTGGTCAGTGGATGGCGCCATTACATTACAGAAAATTCTTGTCAGGGGGTCCATTTAATTTGTATAACGGGTTAACTGAATTTCGTGATGCGTTTGACGTCATCTTGGTTATCTTTTGGATAACCATTCGTCAAAAACCTGTCAATCTTCAAAGGCTTTTGGTTTGTTTTTACCAGACAGTGTCTACTTTTGCGCCATTAAACTAGCTTTTTGACACGTCTTAGCCTTAGTTTCACCCTCTTAATACAATTAAACTTTGTATCAGATCCTTACTATTTAAAAAGTTAATTAGTGTTCTGTCTTCTGTGTCTGGTTTTCTCGTGTAGCACTTGGTAATGTTACACATGTGATTTATACATGTCTTAGACATATTCCACTAACGTTGGTAATTATGGTATTTTTTTTAATTGATATGTCCATGAATATTCTAATATTAACTTAGTACTATTTATATATGATTAAACATAATTATAGTTTGTGTGTGTGTGTGTGTGTATATATATATATTTTTTTTGGTCTGGGTTGTTGCTTACAACCCCCTTTCTACTGCAAACCTCATGTCTTAACTCTGCCAATGTTTACTTTAGTCACATTTCTTTGCTCAATGCTGAATAGAGAAAAAAAAATATTTTTGTATTCTGTTACAAAATGGAGTTACCTCTGTTCTGATGGTGACATAGTATACATTTTTAATTTCTATCTTTACACAAAATGTCCGCCAGTGTAGATACCCTGACAAGAGGTTGTATGTATGTTAGAAAGTTTCCTAGGGGAAATTAAAGATGCATGTCGCATCAGATGTATTAAAACACAAATGTATCATGAGCATATGATGTTTCATATATCCTAGATTGACATATCCATATTTGTTCATCTTATTTCAATAGTACCCACACAGCCAGTAATGTTCTTAAACCAATAATTGGACTATATTTAAATCAATTGCAATGGTAATACGATGTCATCTTGGAAAAAAAAAAAAATTATATATAACACTCTAAGGACTTCAACCTTTAAAAGTAAAACTTAACTTTTAATGTCCAAAAATTAAAGCGTTTGTCTTGCAAACTTATCAGGATAACATTACATTTAAATATACAGTCTTATATACCATTCACCATAAAACACTTACCCAATAACCTAAGGGGTGATCCCTGCAGCCGCCATTTCGGAGTGCGACCGGGTTATTTCTTGACCTCCATGACCTCATTGTGACCTAAGACGTGACGGCCAAACATTGCTATAGCAATTGAACGCCAAATCCGTGCCTCTGTATCACAGTGCTCGGGAATTGATGGCATACGTGGAATAACAAGAGCTGTATGGTAGCTCCTGAGTGTATCATGTCGGCTAGCCGGAACGGCAGGTGGAAGCAAGGGATCACCTCAATAAAATCATTAAGAGTTAAAATCATATCGAAAGCTGGTGGCTACATAATTAAACAGAGTATGACATCATATGAAGCAAAGTAAAGTGATGCATATAGTACCTTATCAAATAGCCGTTACATACCAATACATGTCCATTCAGTTAGGTACAAACGGGCAGCAGAAGTAGGATGTAAAATTCTCTGGATCCACAAAGACCGAAGAGTTAATATTTAAGTGATGCACCAAAGAGAGAACAGCACCTCTATCGATGAAATTAACCTATGCTACAGGGCTGCAATAAAGTATATATCCACTGGGGGCACAGTAGTTACATTGGAATGGCAAGTTATGCATGGAGGTATATTTACAGATTACTAGTAAAATTAAACATATTTTACCCATATATTAATCAGTCATATACTGGGGACATTTGTTACATATTAGGATCCTCAAAATTCTGAGGTAGATATGTGTCCAAAACGCAAACTCATGATTTAGTGAGATGATTGTCACGTTTGGTATGTATAAAGGTCTAAAACCAATGGGAGCTTTCCCCCAGGGTGGCTCCCAAGGCTATTACTGCGACCAAAGAGCATTATCTATATATACATAACAAATAGATAGCAGTCCCATACTGAAAACAAAATAGATTAAATTAATGCCCAATTCAAAATGCTGCATATAAGTGTCCAGAGACATTCAATATACAACAATGGATTCCAACGAAAACATAACCTGGGACATGCCTATCCCTCTGGGTGGGCCTAATCTATACATAACCCAGGTATCGTCTAAAGTCCAATATATCAGGACACAGATGTATCAAACTAGTAAATGGAAAAAATAGTGAGGGGTGTTCAACCGAACTTGTGGGTCCACAACCTCTCAACTAATCCCAAACGCACCAGTTAGAACAACCTTCCAAACTTAAATAGGTCCTAAATAATTATAGAAATAGTGACAGAGTATTTCTCATTAAGCCCATGGGGTTGGACCATATTCAATGACCTGATCCAAAAAAGTTCCCGTTGAAGTAGTAACTTGCTGCGATCACCACCTCTTTGGAGTGGAGGTATATGGTCTATAGCCATTAGTTTGAGAGAAGATAGAGTATGTCCGGAGTCTAAAAAATGTTTGGCTACAGGTTGTTCAGACTTTTTGTCCCTGTAGGCTGTCCGGATGCTGGATCTGTGGTTCCTTATTCGCTCTCGTAATGGTGGGTCAGTCTTGCCTATGTAGGCCAGTCCGCAAGGGCACATGAGCTTATAGACAAGTCTGAGGTGCAGGTTAGCAGATGTCTGCTTGTGTACGCCTTACCCGAATGCAGGTTTGCAAAGGTCTTACCAGGTACCATGTGACCACAAGTCACACAACCCAGACATCTATAGCATCCTGGAATTACAATGGACTTCTTAGGTTGGTAGCTGTGAATAGGGTCAGTATGGACTAGTAAGTCTCTTTAAATTTTTATTCCTTTTAAAACACATCATAGTTGGATTCCTAAATTCCTGAGGGAGTGATGTCATTTGCAAGGACCCTCCAATTATTGTCAATGATTTTTTTTAAACTCAGGGGATGCGGTGGTGTGAACAGTCGGGAATACCAGTCGTGGTAATTTCACCTCTGAGGAAGTTGCTGCTGTTACAATATGGCACTTTTGTAAGGCTTGGGCTAATGTATCTTTCTTGTAGCCCTCTGTGTAAATTTGTCCCTCATCAATTTAATTTGTGTCTGTGCATTATCTTGATTTAGAATTGTTTCTGTACACCCGTAGAAACTGGGAATACGGAAGGCATTCTTTCAACGCCCCTGGATGGAAGCTAGATGCATGTAGTAGGGTGTTCCTCTCTGTAGGTTTCGAGAAGAGGGTCTGTGCTAATCTGTAGTCCCCGTTATATACTCGTACATCCAGGAAATCCACTTGTTGAGAATCCATAGTCACTGTAAGTTCAATATTGGTTGCTTTGATGGAAATTAGAGATGCATGTGTCGCATCAGACGTATTAAAACACAAATGTATCATGAGCATATGTTTCATATATCCTAGATTGACATAAACATCCATATTTGTTAATCTTATGTGCAATAGTACTCACACAGCCAGTAATGTTCTTAAACCAATAATTGGACTATTTTAAAATAAATTGCAATGATAATACGATTTAATCTTTTTAAAATTTTTTATATATATATATATATATATTTCAGTTAGTCTTAAATATTTTATTTTCTAAATGTTAATAGCACTTTCATAAATCCTTCAGTTGTAAGTGTAACGCGTCAGTGATATTTCTTTATGTATTTATACTTGTCTGTATTAAAGTGATTTCACCTATTACTGATCCCAATCCTGTGATTTTTCACTGTGCAGAAACTGGTCATATCCTTTGGTAGAAGACTTTAGAGCAAGGCTATATGCTCTGTTATTTGAAAAAGTCTTTTGACGAAACGCATTATGGAAATTTTATATATTTTTTTTTTTTGTATTAAAAGTATATTTGGTCATTTGTGCCAATTATCTTTTTTACACATCCTTTTTTTTTTTAATTTCTTTTTACCCTGGCCTTTTTTTTTTTTTTTATCCATTCTGGTTTTATAATGTTTGGAAGCTTCCTGGATCCCAAGAAATCTTAGGTGGGGATTACCACAGAGCAGTTCCGCCTGCTCTTTACTTGTAAGTACGTTTTTATTTAATTTATACCAACATTACTATACAGTGAGCACTATTGGCTGTTTCTTCTTTCCTGAGAACCGGACACCACTGACGGAGAGGTACCCACCATATATCCTATAAGCGGGGATAATACCGCTGTACGTGCTTTACCCTAGAGCTGAATATAAGCTCTTGTAAATGTGAGTTCTCTATCAGTTTTTTTTTTATCACGTCAATATCTGAGCTATACATATTGCACTATTGGTTGTCCCTCTTTTATCTTCTATATGAGTGGAACCACTATATCTGAAGACCTTACCACCGTACCAGCCTCCTAAAAAGACTATTCGTAAGGATATACAAATTGGACTTTTTACTTCTTTGACTTTGTCTTTTAATATTTTATGTGGCGCAGCCTTTCTTATCTGTTACTTTTATCTTGTTTTAAAGGGTTTTTGATGGATCCCCCTTTTAAGTTTGCTGCCTATAAGTTGACCAGCGCTGTCTCATCCATTTACCATTACTATATGCTCTGTATCTGTAATTATCCTGACACCAAATCTTGTATGACACTATATACGTAACAGTTCAAAATGGAGAGAGGTCAACCACATGACCGAGGGGTTTGAGCCCTCAATTTGAATATATAAAGAGAATGCGATGATGGTACTTTTTTTAATTAAAAATTTTATTTCATAAAAAAGTGAGAATTTTTCATAGACAGTAAGTTAGTCTGCCAATAAATGAAGAAAAAACAAAGAAAGTAATGTGTGGCAAGATAAGGAAAATCTATTTAAAAAATAATTAAAACGTGGAAATAAACCGCAATAGGTGAAATTTCGCCCCACATTGCAGGTGACTACTCTGCCAAAATTACCCAGCCGGGGAGGTGAGGTCCTTGGCGGCAGCGAGGGAGAAGTCTTCCTGCTACCTTGCGTGCGCCCTCTGTACTGGTGCCGGAATATGACGTCATTCCGACATCACTGAAGATCAGGGAGAAGCCCCACACCCGCTCCCAAATGTAGGGAGCAATAAATAAAAGGAGTGCATGCAAGAATGTGTCTGTCAGTGCGTCGGTCGGTCAGCGTTGCGATGGCTGTGGCTGGACAGTGGAGGACCTGGAGGTGCACGGAGGCATGCAATGCCACGTCACATTCTGACGTCAACGTGCTCTACCTTCACAGGTTTTCGAGAAGTAGCAGGAGGATGTATTTGGCACAGGTTGCGGACGGTGCTATTGGAAGTATACCAGAGGCTTGACTCCGTCGTCGCATACTGGCTGCGGCAATGTGAGCGGAGTCTGCTTGTTGGCTAATGGGGTTTTTTTTGTTTGTTTTTTTTTTTAATATCAAGGGATGGGATTTAGTGTAGAGAGGGATGCGTTTTTTTTTATTTTTTTAAAAAGCATAGCAAATTTTATATACTGTACTTTTCAAAACAAACCTACGTTTCTATGAAAATTTAGGTTTTGTATTTTTTTGCGGCCCACATAAACTTAAACCTTGTTTATGTTGCCCGTGCTAGTCTTTGAGTTTGACATGCTTGATCTAAAGGATATGGATCGATCTCTACAGAAAAGTGGTTAAACAGTTTCCTTCGATAAATATACTCTAGAAAGAACAAGTTATTCCATCAGATTGTATTGCATATAAACCGAAAAGATATATTGTGATTAACTTGGCTTGTTTTGGGGCCGAGTAGCCGCCTTAGAAAGTGCGGTAGCTCCTCATCGGGTACTTCCTCTGCCACCCCTCTGATCTTTAGGTTCCTACTGCGCCTGGAGTCCTCCAGTATTGCAAACCTCTGTTCCATTGCTGTTTGTTGCTGGTGGAGCATGGTTATTTCCTGCTGCAGGTGGGTAATTTGTGCCTTGGTGTTGCGGGAGTTTTCTTCCAAAATACCTGTGCGTGTTGTTAGGCCTTGCAGGTCCTTGCGGAACGTGGCCATATCAGTGTGGATATCCCTCTGGAGGCCCGCCAGCATTTCCCGCATGTCGGCTTTTGTCACTGGTGCAGTATCCGGGTTGGTGACCACGGGTGGTTGCGGTGGAAGTAGGTTTTGTGGTATTGGTGGGCTATGGATAGAAACATAGAATGTGACGGCAGATAAGAACCATTCGGCCCATCTAGTCTGCCCAATTTTCTAAATACTTTCATTAGTCCGTAGCCTTATCTTATAGTTTGGATAGCCTTATGCCTATCCCACGCATGCTTAAACTCCTTTACTGTGTTAACCTCTACCACTTCAGCTGGAAGGCTATTCCATGCATCCACTACCCTCTCAGTAAAGTAATACTTCCTGATATTATTTTTAAACCTTTGTCCCTCTAATTTAAGACTATGTCCTCTTGTTGTGGTAGTTTTTCTTCTTTTAAATATAGTCTCCTCCTTTACTGTGTTGATTCCCTTTATATATTTAAATGTTTCTATCATATCCCCCCTGTCTCGTCTTTCCTCCAAGCTATACATGTTAAGATCCTTTAACCTTTCCTGGTAAGTTTTATCCCGCAATCCATGAACCAGTTTAGTAGCCCTTCTCTGAACCCTCTCTAAGGTATCAATATCCTTCTGAAGATACGGTCTCCAGTACTGTGTACAATACTCCAAGTGAGGTCTCACCAGTGTTCTGTACAATGGCATGAGCACTTCCCTCTTTCTACTGCTAATACCTCTCCCTATACAACCAAGCATTCTGCTAGCATTTCCTGCTGCTCTATTACATTGTCTGCCTACCTTTAAGTCATCAGAAATAATCACCCCTAAATCCCTTTCCTCATATGTTGAGGTTAGGACTCTATCAAATATTCTGTACTCTGCCCTTGGGTTTTTACGTCCAAGATGCATTATCTTGCACTTATCCACATTAAATGTCAGTTGCCACAATTCTGACCATTTTTCTAGTTTACCTAAATCATTTGTCATTTGGCTTATCCCTCCTGGAACATCAACCCTGTTACATATCTTAGTATCATCAGCAAAAAGACATACCTTACCATCAAGACCTTCTGCAATATCACTAATAAAAATATTAAAGAGAATGGGTCCAAGTACAGATCCCTGAGGTACCCCACTGGTGACAAGTCCAAGCTTCGAATATATTCCATTAACTACAACCCTCTGTTGCCTGTCACTCAGCCACTGCCTTACCCATTCAACAATATTGGAATCCAAACTTAAATATTGCAGTTTATTGATAAGCCTTCTATGTGCAACAGTGTCAAAAGCCTTACTGAAATCTAGGTAAGCAATGTCTACTGCACCACCCTGATCTATAATTTTAGTTACCCAATCAAAAAAATCAATAAGATTAGTTTGGCATGATCTCCCTGAAGTAAACCCATGTTGTCTCTGATCTTGAAATCCATGTGTTTTTAGATGTTCATCAATCCTATCCTTTAACATGGTTTCCATCACTTTCCCCACTACTGAAGTAAGGCTTACTGGCCTATAGTTGCCCGACTCCTCCCTATTACCTTTCTTGTAAATGGGCACAACATTCGCTAACTTCCAATCTTCTGGGACTACTCCTGTTAACAATGATTGGTTAAATAAATCTGTTAATGGTTTTGCTAGTACACCACTAAGCTCTTTTAATAGCTTTGGGTGTATTCCATCAGGTCCCATTGACTTATTTGTCTTTACTTTTGACAGTTGAAATAGAACCTCTTCCTCTGTAAACTCACGTGTAATAAATGACTCATTTATCCTTTTTCTCAACTGAGGTCCCTTTCCTTCATTTTCATCTGTAAATACAGAACAAAAATATTCATTGAGGCAGTCAGCTAGACCTTTATCCTCTTCTACATACCTTCCTTCTTTTGTTTTTAATCTAACTAATCCTTGTTTTACTTTTCTTTTCTCATTTATGTATCTAAAAAATGTATTGTCCCCCTTTTTTACTGACTGTGCTATTTTCTCTTCTGTGTGTGATTTGGAAGCTCTTGTAACTTGCTCAGCCTCTTTCTGCCTAATCTTATAGATCATTTTGTCTTCCTCACTCAATTTATAATTCCTAAATGCTAACTTTTTGTTTTTAACTATTTTGGCTACATCTGCGGAGTACCACAGTGGTTTCTTGAATTTTTTGCTTTTACTGACAAGCCTAATGCAATTTTCTGTTGCCTTCAGTAGTGCAACATTTAAATAATCCCATTTCTCTTGGACTCCATTTAAATTGCTCCAGTCTGATAATGACTCCTCTACACATATTCTAATTTTAGAAAAGTCTGTTTTTCTAAAGTCTAAAACTTTTGTTTTTGTGTGGTGTGACTCAGTCACTGTTCTTATATTAAACCACACTGACTGATGATCACTGGATCCTAAACTTTCACCTACAGTAATATCTGATACCAAATCTCCATTTGTTAACACTAAATCTAATATGGCCTCTTTATGAGTTGGCTCTTCAACAACTTGTTTTAGAGACAATCCCAGTAGTGGGTTTAGAATGTGTGCTCCTGGCACAAGTAGCTAATTTTGATTTCCAATTTACATCAGGAAGCTTAAAGTCACCCATGATGATAACCTCCCCCTTCATTTCATTTTAGCTATATCCTCAACTAGTAGATTATCTAACTCTTCAATTTGTCCTGGGAGCCTATAAATCACACCTACACGAGTTACTGTGTGATTACTAAATTCTAACGTAACCCAAACGGACTCTTTGTCTCACTAACTTTTATAAGGCTAGATTTTATGCTATCCTTCACATACAGGGCCACCCTTTCTTGCCTTCCCTATCTTGTCTGTATAAAGAGTACCCTGGTATTGCTATGTCCCAGTCATTTTTCTCATTATACCATGTCTCAGTAACAGCGACTAAATCTACACTATCAGTTGCCATTATTGCCACAAGTTCATGGATCTTTTACCCTAAACTGCGAGCATTTGTAGACATGACTCTAAGGTTATCATTTTTTTTAACACACTTGCTACAGGCACCTTCTGTCCTTGTTTTGGGGGACAACTGGATTGATGTTTTATCACCCTTTTGCCCCCCCCCACCCCCTCCTAGTTTAAATACATCCTAGCAAAACCTCTGAACTGCTCACTGAGAACATTTGTTCCCTTTTGAGAAGGATGCAAACCATCTTTTTTGTACAGCTTATTTCCATTCCAAACAGAGCTACCATGAGAAATAAAGCCAAATCCTTGCTCCCGACACCATTCACCAAGCCACAAATTAAAGTCCCTAATACGCATCCGCCTGTCGTTCTGAGTGTTATGCACAGGCAGAACTTCAGAGAATGACAGTGTGGAAGCAACCTGCCGTATATCATTGGCAAAAACACTAAAAACTTCCTTAACCTCTGAAACCTCATTGCAAGCCAAGTCATTTGTCCCTAGATGGACAAGTACATCCAATTCCCCTTCCTGCTTTGCTTGCTTAACAATATTACAGATACGTCTCCTGTCTCTGTGAGCAGTAGCTCCGGGAAGACATCTCACAAGACCACCATTGTCCATCTCCACACCTCTTATGATCGAATCCCCCAACAACTGCTTTCTATTAGTCTCCAAGCCGGACTCCACAAAATCACTAGCCTCGGTGCCTCTCTCCACAACACCACTAGCCTCGGTGCCTCTCTCCACCACACCACTAGCCTCGGTGCCTCTCTCCACCACACCACTAGCCTCGGTGCCTCTCTCCACACCACTAGCCTCGGTGCCTCTCTGCACCACACCACTAGCCTCGGTGCCTCTCTGCACCACACCACTAGCCTCGGTGCCTCTCTGCACCACACCACTAGCCTCGGTGCCTCTCTGCACCACACCACTAGCCTCGGTGCCTCTCTCCACCACACCACTAGCCTCGGTGCCTCTCTCCACCACACCACTACACTCTGAAAGTGCAGAAAATGAATTATGTAGAGCAACAGACTGTGCAAAATGCCTTTTATCCACAACTCTAAGTCTACCAGATCCTACAGTAATCCATCTGCCATTCCTTGTATGTCTCTGCGGCAGTGGCTTTGCAGCAGTTCCAGTCTGAGTTTGTTCACCAGATAATTTACAAATCTCAGACTTCAAAAATACAACCTCCTGCCGCAAGATAGAGAACTGTCTACAGATTAGACAACAACCAAATCTCCAAAAAGTAGAACGTGAAATAAATGCATAGCAACTATTACACTGAACTAAGTCTACCATTCCAATGAGGAAAATAATTTAACTCAAACTAATCTTAACTTTTTTTCCTTTATCCTCCTGAATACCTCAGATTAGCTCCAGTTTCTCTCCAGAATATCTCCAACTACACACTTAGAAGCAACACTTAGATGAAGCAACCAAGCTATATTAGCCAAGCTAATGACAACAAGCCTTATATAACATCACCTAAAATCACCACCCACTAGGAATGTTTAACACCTGGGTAGGCCTCTGCTTATTTGCAAACAATAGCTAACCAGCAATCAATAGCAAATAACTAGCTTAATCAAATCCAATGCCTTATAATTACCAACAGGAATTCAAACCTTGTGCAATCAGTAACCTTTTCCTACAGATGAATCTTACCTGTAACAGTAGAAAAGAAAGCTCTTAGCACAACTCTTAGTTGAAACTTCTGTAAAACTCTCCAGAATATCTCCAACTACACACTTAGAAGCAAATTGCCCCAACTGCAATATAATACTTGTTAAAACCAGTGTAATTCTAATTTAAAAATGCACAGATTACTACTTCAGTTTAATACATAGTAAAATGACAACCAAGGATTGTAATTGATTACATTAAATGACAAAAAATTATAGAAGACAGCCTATTTTACATTCTCATCTATAAGAAGGCATTCGCCCTTAAAGTGACCTTGTACCTTATATAGTGCTCATTTTACCACCTATTCTAATTACATAAAAAGATCAATATTACATAAAAATAGCATAGAATGTATGGAAAGTGACTATGCATGGAAGATGTGTACACTAAAGGACCTAAACACAGAATAGATTACAAATATAACTTAGCCTCATATTGCTGATCAAATAATTCCAACATACTGATTGTAGATAAAAGATAGTAGATAATAACAATGATAAAAATAAATACTACTTTTAGTGGATTATTATAAAGCATGTGATTTCTAGTTGTTCTATACAAAAAAGAAGAGCAGAGAGAAAGGTTAGTCTCAGTATTCCAAAAAAAATTCATTGATTGCTGTCTTAAATAGAAATATAGATTACCGCCTTTACGTAACTCGGACTAGTGCAAACCATGTGGGACTTAATAATAGAGAGCTTCAAACGTGAATAGGCAGTGCAAAAAGTTTAATACTTATTACAATAAATAGTAAAAGGTGTGTGTGTGTGTGTGTGTGTATGTATGTGTGTATATATGTGTGTGTGTATATATATATATATATATATGTGTGTGTGTGTGTGTATATATATATATATATATATATATATATATATATATATTTGTGGTCAAGGCATAAAGCCGTGGAGTTAGTAACTTTAGTAACACCCCAACTGACATGGAAAAGTCAGTTGGGGTGTGCCGTAACTGACGACGTAGTAGGCCTGAAATAAGAGGGCCTACCTCAAGAAATGAATTAAATGATTTAAAGGAGGAGAGGTGGGTGGGACAAATCTCAAGACCTGAGCCGGTAGCAGGTGAAGGGCTGGAGCTCCTTAAGTAGGGGAACCAAGCCCCTCCCACAACTTCAGGCCCTGCCTTCCATTTGTGGTCAAGGCATAAAGCCGTTGAGTTAGTAACTTTAAATCAAACAGGACATGGAAAAGTCAGTTGGGGTGTGCCGTAACTGACGA
Source organism: Pelobates cultripes (assembly GCA_933207985.1). Classification (NCBI taxonomy): domain Eukaryota; kingdom Metazoa; phylum Chordata; class Amphibia; order Anura; family Pelobatidae; genus Pelobates; species Pelobates cultripes. The sequence goes on from OW240920.1 coordinate 84,029,083, forward strand.
CGTAGTAGGCCTGAAATAAAAGAGGGCAAAAAGATGTAACAGTTTATTCAGCCTACAATACAATATATGACTATCACACCATATTCTTGAACGCTAGTCGTACTTCCTGATCTGGCTGGGGAATGTATCATGTATATGCCGTGGTCTTCCAGTGTCCCATAATCTTAATGATGTGTGCTGGGATATTCTTTTTTGAAGCGGTAGTAGCGGCTCCAATACGGAATGAATGACCGGAATACTTGGCCGGGTTTAGCCCCAAGCGTACTTACAAAGTTCTTACATAAAGCATGAACTTACTGATGGTCAGTGTTTTACCATATAATGCCAGTAGAGTGGGGAGTCATTGGATGGATGAGAGGTACTGGTCGAAGACTACCACTGGACACCATTTATTGTCAGTAGGGTAGTAGGGTATAGTGACAGACTGACCTTTCATACTAGTTTTTGTATGGTGTAGGAATAGTGAATAATGGTCGTGAGTTTTAATTAGGTTAGCTGATGTGAGGAAGTTTGGGGTGTTATAATTAGTAGTGGTAAATTATTTGGGCCGAAGGAACCCATAGAATGCCAAGTATATGGCGGTTTTTATGACCTGATTTGTGCGAGTCTCAAACGGTGAAGTGTCTAACAGATTTAACATAGACTGAAATAGAATGTCATGTATAGGTAATCTGGAAGGTGTAGGTGCCGGGGTGAAGTCCTTGATACCCTTCAATACAGACTTTACTTGAAACGAGGAGAGGAATCGTTTATCAGGCCAAGTGGTGAGGATGTGGTGTTGAATACCTGTGATGTATAATTTAATAGTGTTGAATGATAGTTTTAAGTGAAGATGGCAAAAAGAAATAAACGCAATCATAGTGCTCATAGCAAATTTGTCAGCAATTTTGTGTTCCATCACAAATTTATTAAACAGAAAAGCCCTGTTATAAACCTTTTTAGTGTTTACAGAAAGCCCTAATTGTGAGAGATATCCGTGAGCGAGTAATCGGTTTAGTCCAATATCATCTCCTGCCACTGTGGTACGGGAGTGGGTATTAAGGCCGCTGTGGGTAGGGCCGCGCGTAACTCCTGAAAACGAGATCGGGATAAATGGTCAGCAGCAACATTGAGAATCACCGGAACATGTACGCAATTCAGGAAAAAACTGTATTTCGCAGCTTGCCATGTGAGATTTCTAACAAATTGCATGATGGCCAGGGAAGCGGAACGTCCCTTGTTAACAATATGGCATGTTGCCATGTTGTCCGAGAAGCACCGCACCGACTTCCCCGACCAGAGAGCTTCCCATTTTACCGCTGCTGCAACAATGGGATAAAGTTCAAATAACGCAGACGTGTCCTTGAACTCTGGTATCTCTGCAATTTCCTTTGGCCATTTGCCCCACATCCATTGATTGCCAAATATTGCGGCAAAACCGGAAGTGGCTGCAGCATCTGTCCAAATAGAAACAGACTCATCCGATAACACTGGAAGGAATAAGCTCTTCCCGTTCCAGTTTCGTAAAATTCCCTCCACGTGCTTAAGTCAGCGGTGGCATGCCTATCTAACATTATGCGAGAGGAGTCGGTCTGAAACCTAGGGAATAGACTGAGTAGTCGGGAAATAAAAGCCCATCCTTGAGGAATAATTTTCATGGCAAAATTAAGAGAACCTAACAGGGATTGCAATTCCTTTTTGCTGCAGGACTGTTCGGTTAAGTAAAAGTCAATGGCGGTCAGTATCCGTTCAGTCTTTTCCCTGGGGAGGCTAGCCTGCATGTGAACTGAATCCAGCACAACCCCTAGGAAATTGATGACCGTATCGGGACCTTCCGTCTTAGTCGGTGAAATCGGGACTCCTGGTTGTGTAAAAAGTTGTCGTGGCCTGGAGGCTACTGGGAGGTAAGAGGTTGCTTTCTATGGAAAGAAAATCATCCAGATAGTGGATAATGGTGGGGCATCTACAGGTGTTAAGCAATATCCAACACAACGTCTCTGCAAACATATCAAAAATACATGGGCTGCTCTTTGAACCGAATGTAAGACGCGTGAAAAAATATAACCCTTGCCATTTAACACCATGTAAATGCCACAGGGATGGATGGATAGGGAGTAGTTTGAAAGCATTTACTATGTCCGTCTTACTAAGCCAAGCGCCTATTCCTGCTGAGAGGATGGCCGTGATGGCATTATCTATAGTAGCATATTGCAGCGAAAATTCTTCAGATGGAATAAGTGAGTTAAGACTTGGTGTAACTGATGTATGGGGAGCAGAGAGGTCCAGAATCAATCTTTTCTTATTTGAGGATTTACCAGTGACCAGACCTATGGGGTTAGTTCTCCATACCGCAAATGGTGGAGAGTCAAAAGGCCCAATGACAAATCCTTGGTCAATCTCTTCCTGTATCAGTCGGTCAATAGCGTCAGGATCTGCCAAGGCTGCTTGCAAATTCATGCATTCTAAGACCCCAGTAGGCATGTGTATGATACCCGTGTGGAAACCCGCTGTGAAACCTGACCCCAAAAATTCCACTAAATGTTGGGATGGGTGATCACATAATAGTTTCCTCAGCAGTGAGACATTGATAGACGATAAATACTGCTTGGTGTATAATTTATTTGGGCACATTGCTTTAGAGTGAGCCCGGAAACATAATGAACAAACATGAAACAACCTACATGCAATGAACCCGCACGTGCCTGAATTGAAATTGTTGCAAACTTGTGACTTCCCCAAAAAAATATCCCTGCCCAGTTTATCTTTAAGGACCTTGGCCGGTCTCCCAGTCGGTGTCATATTGGGAATGGGGTAGAAAGTATTTACCTCTGGGGAATTGGGACATAGATTTGCCGTGTGTGAATTGGAAGCACAAATGGCACAAGCCGGTGTCTTGAGGCCCGCAAAGTGCCGACAAAAAAGCTCCGTATCCAGCACACTCCAGTCAACTTGATAGTTAAATTGAGACAGAGCCGCCGACGCCTTTGCGGCGAAAGCACGGTGGTAGTCATAAAAAGCCTTACCACCGTACTTGTGCCCCAAATCCACCAGCTTGTGTAGGTATAGATCCAATTCCTCCCTCCTGTGGGGATGCACTGAACATACAACATCCCTGTAGGTCCCAAAAGCCAGGACAAATTCAGGGATAGACAGTTTAAGGTTTAGTCTGGGGTCCCTAGATTTAAGTACCACGGATATGTCACCATAAGCGTACGTCTTATTTTCCAGGACATCTTGGGAGGCAATGAGTAGTGATACCAAGTTTACCTCCTTCCCCTCCAAGATGTCCTTTCTCAAGTTAGCAGGCACCAAATGTGCCAGGTTAATAATATGCAGATTTTTAATACCCGTCCGAATATTGCCAGTAGGAGTGCTGGGAACAACCGGCGAGTCACTATTTCCCAGAGCCGTTTGCGACAGCTGTCGGGTCTCTGTGTCCATTTTGTCCAGTTTATCGGTAATACGACCTAAAGAGGACAAGACCGAGGATAATACCGCGTGCAGATCAGAAGACTGACCGCTACTAGACCCTTCATCAGCCCCAGTATTATCAGTTTGCGTGTTTAAAAGTATACAATTCGGCTTTCCTAGCCGTAGCTGGGAAAGGAATATTCCTTTTCCTCAATTCGGCGGTGATCCAAGGAATCGTCCATGAGCGTAGAGATGGAGTTGCATTGTCGACTCCTTGGGATGGAGTGACCGATCTAGCAGGTGTGCTAGGGATAGACAGATTTTCCCCGGCTTCAGGTAGTTGTGACCCATCTGGTAGTTGTGACATGCTATAAAATAAATTTTTAAATGTTTTACCTAGTGTAAAAATTCTTCACTGGCTGTCTTTTAACTAGTGCCAAGCGGCGAAACAATTAAGATGATAGGTGACAGGTGAGGCCCTACTAGTAGCCAAGCGGCTGTGAGAGGCTCTACCTATGATTTGGCGCGATTGGGTTATGAGGCCATTGACATTATGGCGGGGAGTTGGCCCCTCTGTGACAATAACCAGAAAAAGACAGAATGGGAATGACAGGTGATGCCCTCTCTATGCAACTGTGCGAGGCGGCTAACTATGATTTGGCCCGAGGGGATGTCGTACCTCCGTTTGAGGATGGGTGTTGGCCTCGCGGGACCACTGACGTAAGGCGTAGAAGGCCAAGAAGAACGTACCTAGTGGCTCCTATGCTTAAGTGCCAGTGAATAACTTATGAAATCGACGGGGAAGGGGTTTGTATTGAATCGAGGCAAAAGGACGTACCTGTGAGTTGAGTATTTAGCCAGATAAGGTAATACAGATGAAACTGTAGTTCCTATAAGATTAAATAGTGAATTTATAATTAAATTTAATTTAATAACTATTAAGTGGGTATCGACATGTACCTGAAATTCCCTCCTGAAACCCAGATACCTACCAGGTAGATATATCCTAAATTGGAACCTGGAACCAATCCCCACAAGGCTGCGTTGATGGCCTAGCCTATAAATGTAGAAGTAACACATAAGAATACCGGCTATGCCACCATCAAGTGGCTAGTTGAAACATGAAAAATGACATGTGAAACTGTACGTGTATACAGGGAGTGCAGAATTATTAGGCAAATGAGTATTTTGACCACATCATCCTCTTTATGCATGTTGTCTTACTCCAAGCTGTATAGGCTCGAAAGCCTACTACCAATTAAGCATATTAGGTGATGTGCATCTCTGTAATGAGAAGGGGTTTGGTCTAATGACATCAACACCCTATATCAGGTGTGCATAATTATTAGGCAACTTCCTTTCCATTGGCAAAATGGGTCAAAAGAAGGACTTGACAGGCTCAGAAAAGTCAAAAATAGTGAGATATCTTGCAAAGGGATGCAGCACTCTTAAAATTGCAAAGCTTCTGAAGCGTGATCATCGAACAATCAAGCGTTTCATTCAAAATAGTCAACAGGGTCACAAGAAGCGTGTGGAAAAACCAAGGCGCAAAATAACTGCCCATGAACTGAGAAAAGTCAAGCGTGCAGCTGCCACGATGCCACTTGCCACCAGTTTGGCCATATTTCAGAGCTGCAACATCACTGGAGTGCCCAAAAGCACAAGGTGTGCAATACTCAGAGACATGGCCAAGGTAAGAAAGGCTGAAAACGACCACCACTGAACAAGACACACAAGCTGAAACGTCAAGACTGGGCCAAGAAATATCTCAAGACTGATTTTTCTAAGGTTTTATGGACTGATGAAATGAGAGTGAGTCTTGATGGGCCAGATGGATGGGCCCGTGGCTGGATTGGTAAAGGGCAGAGAGCTCCAGTCCGACTCAGACGCCAGCAAGGTGGAGGTGGAGTACTGGTTTGGGCTGGTATCATCAAAGATGAGCTTGTGGGGCCTTTTCGGGTTGAGGATGGAGTCAAGCTCAACTCCCAGTCCTACTGCCAGTTCCTGGAAGACACCTTCTTCAAGCAGTGGTACAGGAAGAAGTCTGCATCCTTCAAGAAAAACATGATTTTCATGCAGGACAATGCTCCATCACACGCGTCCAAGTACTCCACAGCGTGGCTGGCAAGAAAGGGTATAAAAGAAGAAAATCTAATGACATGGCCTCCTTGTTCACCTGATCTGAACCCCATTGAGAACCTGTGGTCCATCATCAAATGTGAGATTTACAAGGAGGGAAAACAGTACACTCTCTGAACAGTGTCTGGGAGGCTGTGGTTGCTGCTGCACGCAATGTTGATGGTGAACAGATCAAAACACTGACAGAATCCATGGATGGCAGGCTTTTGAGTGTCCTTGCAAAGAAAGGTGGCTATATTGGTCACTGATTTGTTTTTGTTTTGTTTTTTGAATGTCAGAAATGTATATTTGTGAATGTTGAGATGTTATATTGGTTTCACTGGTAATAATAAATAATTGAAATGGGTATATATTTGTTTTTTGTTAGGTTGCCTAATAATTATGCACAGTAATAGTCACCTGCACACACAGATATCCCCCTAACATAGTTTTAACTAAAAACAAACTAAAAACTACTTCCAAAAATATTCAGCTTTGATATTAATGAGTTTTTTGGGTTCATTGAGAACATGGTTGTTGTTCAATAATAAAATTAATCCTCAAAAATACAACTTGCCTAATAATTCTGCACTCCCTGTATAAGAATTTGTGTCACATAACTAATAAAAATAATGCCCTCATCTTGATTGTTTGTAGTATACGGAATGCCTCACGCCAGACCCACAAGTAATATAGCCTGAATGCAGGTGTAGAGGCCAGTCATTATGGCTGTTTTAAAACTTGACATAATATATGTAACACAACCTGTGTAATTTTGCACAATGTCATAATATAGAATGACCACAAGGGGCCGACATAACCCAGCTCAAGTGCCCCAATGATATTACTAATGTAGTTAAACGAATAAATGAGTGTATTGTATCACATAAGCACAATTAATGGCCAGCTTACAAGTACTTATAAATAGCGAAACGATTTAAGCAATATGGAGAATCGAAAAACGAATTGCCCAGCGTTCGTGCAATAATTCCCGCCAAATATTCAAAGAATATGACGTAACGTAAGCACCGAATTTAGATAGAGGTATCCCAAGATGACGCGGTGCGACCGCCGCTGGACGGCAGCTGTAACTTACGGTTTGCTGAAAACGGCACCTGCCGCCGGACGCTTATGTGAATAAGCGGAAATGCGGGGACGTCGGAGAGGCAGGAAATATCTTGTAAGCTGAAACAGAGCAACGGGACCAGGTGAGTGTATCCTCGGGGTTCCGCCTGTGACAGAGGAGATTTGCACGGACCGGAAGTACGGTTATGCAAATCTCAAGACCTGAGCCGGTAGCAGGTGAAGGGCTGGAGCTCCTTAAGTAGGGGAACCAAGCCCCTCCCACAACTTCAGGCCCTGCCTTATATATATATATATATATATATATATATATATATAATACACACATACAGAGTAGACGGATATGGAGGAGTGGAGTCTTGTCTTAATGGTTAAAAATCAATTAACTATTTTATTTAATTGTTTTAAAACTATTTTTAAAATATATTTTAAATATATATTTTTCAAAAATATACCCAAATCACTAAAAATCTAGTTATTTTAAAAAGTTACATATTTCAAAATCATTATTTAGGCCACGTGGGATCATAGTGTTTAATTCAAAGATCCACTTCATTTCGGCCTTTCCTATTTTTTCATTAAAATCTCCACCTCTCCATGCCTTTTGAATTTGTTGGATCCCTATAAAACTTAATTGTGTGGGATCTGCCTCATGATATTGTTTAAAATTTATCGAAACTTGATGTAGTGCATATTGGGTCTTGATATTGTATATATGTTCGCATATACATGTTTGTAGGGATCTCGTTGTGCGTCCTATATAGTTTAGTCCACACGTGCAGGTAAACATATAAATTATATTTTTTGAACTGCACGTAATTCCTTCCTTAATTTTATATGTAGTTTCATTCACGGTAAATTATTTTACATGTTGCTTTTTGTTTTGTGTTTTAATACATGCACTACAATATCCGCATCTGAAAAAGCCTTTTTGTTGGTTTAAGAAATGGTTACCTTGTTTTTTAGGTTCATCTAGGACGTTTACTAAAATCCTTTTTAGGTTGGGGACACCTTTGTGTATTATCCTAGGTGTATCGGTGAGGATATTATTTAAAATAGGGTCATCCACAAGTATTGACCAATGCCTTTTGATATTCTTAATTTTACAATTATGTCCCCCTGAATATTGACAAAAATGGAACATCGAGGTTAGCACTCTTGTCTTTTTCTCCTTATATTTTAGAATTTCTGTCCTATCCAATCTTTCTACTTTCTTTTTTGCTTCATTTAAAATCTCCTCATTATATCCTCTTTCCTTAAAATCTTCTATAACTTTTTGACTTTGTTCCATAAAAGTGCGTTCATCAGTGCCTTTCCTCTTCATTTTAGTTAGTTGGCTACTAGGTACATTATTTAACCAGGGACTAAAGTGGCAGCTAGTATGCTGAATATAGCTATTCATGTCCACTGGTTTAAAGTGTGTTTTTGTTTTTTTGTTGAGATATATATATATATATATATATATATATATATATATATATATATCATAAATTTTGTGGCATAAGTAATTTGCACGCTGGAATAAACTTATCACTTATTTAAAAGACCTGTGAGTGCACCTTATATATATATTTTTTTTATATATATATATATATATATATATATATATATATATATATATATATATAAAGTCCAGAAAGTTAATCTCCTTATTGCTAAATTCTGAAGTGAGTCTAATGCCCCACTCATTAGAATTAAGCGTATCCATGAAGTGGTGTAAAGATTCCTCTCCACCCTTCCAGATCATAATCAGGTCATCCATATATCTTTTGTAAAGCACCAAGTTCGACTCCCAGCCACCTCCCTCCTCAACATGGATATGTTCCCAATGGGCCATGAAGAGGTTGGCGTAGCTGGGAGCGAACTTGGTGCCCATAGCTGATCCACATAATTGGAGATAAAAGTCCCCATGGAACCAAAAATAATTATTCTCAAAAATAGTGATGGCTTCTAAAATAAAATTGTTCTGGATTGGTGGATATAGAGAGGAAGATGTCAAAAAGAATTCAACTGCTCGTACACCTAGGTTATGTTTGATGTTGGTATACAGGGAAGCCACATCCGCTGTAACCAATAGGTAATCATCTTGCCAGGTGATATCGTTCAATATCTGAAGAATATTGGTAGTGTCCTTCAGATATGATGGTATTTTTAGTACCAGTGGTTGAAGCATTCGATCCACATATTCTGATAAACTACATGAAACGGAGTTGATCCCTGAGACTATTGGGCGGCCTGGGGGGTGTTCTATATTTTTGTGGATCTTAGGGAGAAAATAAAATACAGGGATATTTCAAAATTTATATTAATGTAATCTCTCTCTGAATTACTTAAAATACCTGTTTCATATCCCTTCATTATTAATGTACTGAATTTATCTTTAATATCTTTAGTGGGATCTTTAAGTAGCTTTAAATAGGTGTTTGTATCTCCTAGTAATCTATATGATTCTATAAGGTAATATTCTCTGTCCATGATTACCACCCCCCTTGTCTGCCGGTTTTATAACTCTCATTGTCCTGTCTTAATTCTTTTAATGACTTATATTCCTGTGATGAAAGATTTAATAGATATCTACTTAATGGTTTTAATTTCTGAACTTCCTTGTTGACCATTTTTTGAAAAGTAGCCATTTCTTGTGATACTTGCCACTTTGGAAAAAATTTGGATTTTTCTTTAAGATCAGTATGTGTTATCTCATTTAAAATGGTGTGATGCAATATTGTTGGTTGTGTATTATTTATTCCTTCTTTAAAAAAGTGTTTTTTCAAACAATTTTCTAAAATTTTTGGAGATCTATAAAAAATGTGAAAATATCAATTCCCTTCGAGGGAGCAAATTTTAAACCTTTGGCTAGCAATTTTATTTGTTCCTCTTTTAATGTACTCTTTGATAAATTTAAAAATACCTTTAGGTATCGTCATTGATAATTTTAGTTTTCTCTTTATTTATCCTCTTTCCTCCTCTCCTCCTATTTCTCTTTTCCTGAATCGTTGGTTTAAAGGTGGAGGGGACTGTATGTCCCTCTTCCTTGTTTGCTTCTCTAAAAAAGGGGAGGGAGAATAGTTATTAGTTAGTATCTCAAATTTATTGTGTGTTGATACATAGTTGTCCCTGGTTCTATTTCTATACGAATAGTCTCTATCGGGATTTTTTAATTGATGTTTAAATTGGTAGTTGCTATTTCTCCAGCTTTGCCATCTCCTATTTGGTGGGGTTTGTTCATATTCCTTTTTTTTCCATATATTGTTTTGGTAATGTGGAGGATGTGGAGCTTTCTCCCTAAAATTATGATTATAAGGCCTCCGTGTATTAATATGGAATGGAATCTCTCTATTCTTTTGGAAAGGTTTCTTTTTCATATAGGCTTTGTTTTGTAATCTATTCTATCTGTTATATTTTTTGTTTTATTTCTATAACTTCTTGTTCCAATTTGTCAAGTTTTTCACCAACTTTATGCGATAGTTCTATAAACTCTTTTTTTAATCTTTTGCAGTCTTTTTTTAAATCCGAAATTTCCACATCTAATTTCCACTCGTCCATAAATTCTAAATCTTCTCTCTCAAAGGTTGGTAACCTGTCAAACCTTAAACCTCTGGGGACAATTTTCTCCATAATGTGTGGACAAGGTTCCCCCCCAGCGTCTGTCCCATCCCAACATCCCATCCCAACATGTCGTGATGGGAGACATATAGGTTGGTGAAGCTGGGGACGAACCTCGTCCCCATGGCAACACCACATAGCTGTAAAAAGTATTTCTTATCAAACCAAAAGAAATTCCTTTTAGAACAAAATGTATACATTTGACAAGGGATTCCATTTGCATGTCATTTATTTTAGAATTTTGAATTAAAAGGTCCTTATTATATAGCGCCAACAGATTCCGTAGCGCTTTACAATATTATGAAAGGGGATTTAACTATAAATAGGACAATTACAAATAAACTTACAGGAACAATAGGTTGAAGAGGACCCTGCTCAATTGAGCTTACATTCTATAGGAGGTGGGGAGTAAAACATATTAGGACAGGAATGTGCAATCAAATAAGGTGGGCTGCCCTTTAGGAGAGGGCAAGAGACGGGTATGTGAGGTAGGGGTTAGTCTTGGAGGCCATAAGCTTTCCTAAAGAGATGGGTTTTAAGGCACTTCTTAAAAGATGCAAGACTAGGGGAGAGTCGGATGGCGGTAGGCAGGCTATTCCATAGGAAGGGAGCCGCCCGCGAGAAGTCCTGCAAGCGCGAGTTGGCCGTACGGGTGCGGACAACGGACAGGAGGTGGTCACGGGCAGAGCGGAGAGACCGAGAAGGGACATACCTGTGGATCAGTGAGGAGATATGAGGGGCTAGAGTTGTTCAGTGCTTTATAGGTGTGAGTTAGTGCCTTGAATTGACTCCTATAGCACACAGGAAGCCAATGTAAGGACTGGCAGAGGGGTGAGGTGTGAGAGAACCGACTAGAGAGGAAAATCAGTCTAGCAGCAGCATTCATTACAGACTGTAGGGGTGCAGTACGGCTTTTGGGTAGACCAAGCAGGAGAGGGTTACAATAATCCATGTGTGAAATTATTAGAGCATGGACAAGCTCCTTGGTAGTATCTGGTGCAAGAAAGGGGCGGATGCGGGCTATGTTTTTAAGATGGAATCTACAGGATTTGGCAACATGTTGGATGTGAGGCTGAAAGGTGAGACCAGAGTCAAGTATGACGCCAAGACAGCGCGCTTGCAAGGATGGGCTGATGTTGGTACCACAAACTTGAAGGGAGAGCGAAAGAGGAGGATCAGTATTAGGAGGAGGAAAGACAAGGAGCTCAGTTTTTGAGAGATTGAGTTTCAGAAAGCGGGAGGACATCCAGTCAGAGATGGAAGAAAGGCAAGCAGTGACACGTTGCAGGACAGCAGGGGAGAGGTCCGGGGAGGAGAGATATAGCTGGGTGTCATCAGCGTACAGGTGGTAGTGGAAACCAAATGAGGTAATAAGTTTGCCAAGAGAGGCAGTATAAAGAGAAAATAGAAGGGGACCAAGGACGGAGCCTTGGGGGACTCCAACCGAGACAGGGCGAGGGGAGGAGGTATCATTAGAAAAAGAGACACTGAATGAGCGTTGGGAGAGATAAGAGGAAAACCACGAGAGGACAGAGTCACAGAGACCAAGCGATTGCAGAGTTTGAAGAAGGAGAGCATGATCAACGGTGTCAAAGGCCGCCGAGAGGTCAAGAAGAATTAGTATGGAGTAGTGGCCTTTGGATTTAGCTGCGATTAGGTCGTTAGTAACTTTGATAAGGGCAGTCTCTGTAGAGTGGAGAGGGCGGAAGCCAGATTGAAGGGGGTCAAGGAGAGAGTTGGAGTTGAGGAAATGAGACACACGGGTAAAGACGAGTCTTTCCAGAAGCTTTGAGGAAAAAGGGAGCAGGGATATGGGACGGTAGTTAGAGGGGGTGGAAGGGTCAAGGGATGGTTTTTTTAGTATAGGTACTACAGTGGCATGTTTAAGAGAAGCGAGCCAGAAGAGAGCGAGCAGTTGAAGATGTGTGTTAGAGAAGGCAAGAGACAAGTGGAGAGAGATCTGATAAGGTGAGATGGGACAGGATCGAGCGGGCAAGTGGTGGGGCGAGAAGAGCAAAGAAGAGCAGCCACCTCTTGGTCAGTGGCTGGGGAGAATGTCTGAAGGGTAGGAAAGGCATGATCAATGTCTGATTGAGAAACAAAGGCAAGGAGGGGAGAATTCTTTCCTTAGCTGTTCAATTTTGTCAGTGAAGTAACATGCAAAGTTATCAGCAGTAAGGTTGGTTTGGGGGGTGGCCACAGCGGGGCGAAGAAGAGAATTAAAGGTGTCAAAGACGCCTGGGGTTGCGGGAACATGAACTAATGAGAGAGGAAAAATAGGACTGTTTGGCAAGGGCAAGGGCTGCACTGTATGAGCACAGTATGAATCTATAATGGAGAAAGTCTGACTGGGTGCGAGACTTCCTCCAGGAGCGTTCAGCACACCGGGAGCATCTTTGCAGGTAGCGCGTTGATTTAGTATGCCATGGTTGGGGGCGGGTCCTCCTTGAGGTGCTTGTTTGGAGTGGCGCTGCAGTGTTCAAGGCAGATGTAAGAGTAGAGTTATATATGGAGATGGCCAGTGAAGGACAGGATAGGGAAGGGATGGACAGCAGTTGTGAATCAATGTCAGCTGACAACTGTTGGAGATCAAGAGAATTAAGGTCCCTCCTGAGTTGAGGCTGGTTAGGCGGAGGTTGTTGGGTGAGGGGGTACGTGAGAGCAAACAATAAGAGGTGGTGATCAGAGAGAGGATAAGGAGTGTTGCAGATATTAGATACCGTACATGCATAAGTGAAGATTAGGTCAAGGGTATTGCCAGCTACATGGGTGGGAGAATTTGCCCACTGTGATAGCCCGAGGGAGGAAGTGATTGAAAGTAGTTTATTGGCTGCAGAGGTCAAAGGTGGGTTTATAGGAATATTGAAGTCCCCGAGAATTAGGGATGGGATGTTAGAAGAGAGGAAATAGGGTAGCCAGGCAGCAAAATGGTCAAGGAAGAGAAGAGGGGAACCAGGGGGACGGTAAATAACAGCAATGTTAGCAGCGAAGGGTTTGAAAAGGCGAATTGAGTGTATTTCAAATGATGGGAAAGAGAGGGAAGGGGGGGTGGGAAGAGGTTTAAAAGAGCAGTGAGGGGAGAGGAGAAACCCAACACCACCACCTTTACATTCAGAGTTTCTTGGGGTGTGGGTAAGTTGGAGACCACCGAAGGACAAAGATGCAGGGGTGGCAGTGTCAGAGGGGGAGAGCCAGGTTTCTGTTAAGGCTAGTAAATCTATTGAACGAGAGATGAAGTAGTCATGGACAGCAGTGGATTTAGTTATATTGCAAACAGAGCGTGCGTTCCAGAGGGCAGTATTGAAGGAGGATTTAGAGGAACAAGAGATGGGTATGAGATTAGTGTGGATCCTTGGGTTAGTATGTGCTGAGTTTGTTGAGAGGGGACTGGGGTTTGGAGAGACATCACCAGCTGCTAGGAGCAGAAGGATAGAAAGGAAGTGAAGGTGGGAGTAGGATTTGAAAGTTTTGTAGGAGGGTATGTATGTGGAGGATTTGGAAAGAGTCGGTGGAGATAGGCTGGAAAGGTATGTGTAGAGTGCATGGGATGAATAGAGAGGGGAGGGGAGTAAGGTGGAAGTAATGATGATGGTGTTGCCAGGGACAGGTGAGTGAAAGGATAGGGGATATTTTAGTAATGACAGAAGTTAGTGTTAATGTGAAAAATAGAAGGGAGAACATTAGAGAAAATGTGTATTATATAGATATGTAGATCATATATACAAACACACAATATCAATATCAATAAGTGTTTAAACCATTGTAAGGATGCAGTGTGTTAAATGAATTCAGGTGAGGAGTGGTTTAATGACTTGATTGGTGTGTTATGAAAACCTGCTGATGTGCACTATCTATAAATAAGTTGATGACCATGGGGTGGGATGGTGTGGGGAGGGGAGGTGGGCAATCTTCCAGAGATAATACCTCTGCTCTGAAGATTCAAGCAGGACTTGGTTGCTTGGGAGTGCTGGGTGTTAATGCTGTTTTAAGGGGCCCAGTCTGAAATATAAGGTCTGAGGTTAGAAAAAAAAAATGAAATAAAACACACTGTTATGGGTGGGGAGACATGGGGCTATTGAGGTAATTAATTAGAGATGAAAAACTAAAAGGAGAGAACATTTGGGATAAAAAGATAGGAAGGATCAGATAGGTGAAAGTCATAAACCATGAACATAAATTTACTATATTATCAGTGAGAGTAGTAACACTAGCTAAACAAACAAACAATTAACAAAGAGTCTAAGAGAATGAACATGGGCAACACCTTCTCGTACCCAGGACATACTTGAAAACGAGAAAACAAGAGAAATCTCAATGTATCTTTCCCGGTAAAATATTTTATAAATAAATATAGCATTTGGATTTTTCATTTTTTTCACCCAAGTAGGATTAGCATGCTGGTCTTCAAGTAGGTGTTAAGGCTGCATTCATTCCGTGCTCGTGATATTGCACCAAGTAATGCATTAAAAAGTCACACATACTTTAGGCAATTTCTGTATGTCTTTCATCCACTTTTTTCCCCACCAAAAAGTAATAGTTGGAGTATGTTGAGTTTCTCTTAACATTCAAAGCAAACTCATTTGTGTTTTCTCAAAGTTGATTAGATACTCATATAAAAAATATATGAGCAGATAGTTATTTTCTCATTTTAGTTTTATCAAACTCCCTTTGGCATCTTCTTGAATTTTGGAGAAGGAATGCTTTGAACAATAATTTTTTATAAATATATATTTGTTTCTTTGAACAGTAATGAATGGGAAAAAAAAAATCTCGTACAAAAAGTATGATTTTATCCTGCATACTTATGGGTCCCTTTCATCTTAATGACTGATAAAAACGGATCTTTCAATTTCAATGTACCAAACATCCGATCCACAGCTTCATGTCTGGCATCTTGACAAATTGTTAATGATCTCATGTTGTGCGGCTCCTTTTCTCCAAATGTAATTTTAGAATCACGTTTTTCTAGTCTCCAATTGGAAAGTAAAGTTTTTAACATTTCTTCTCCAAGTTTCCTTCTCTTCTCACCTCTCTGATTTGTAAAAAATGTTTTGCATTGTGGTATGGGTCTTGTGTCAAGGGCTCAAACATGACGACAAATTAAATGGTTCCCAAGATCAGGTTCCTGTTATGCACTACTGATTTGCACCCTGTGCAATGCCAATCTGCAGCTATGAATTTTCTTGTTTTTCTGCACCTATACAATGTTTTTCTTAAAGGAGAAGGTACATGGGATTCAAAACTGTTTATAAAGCACATCTGTGATTCTAGCAGTCCATGTGTTTTTTTGGTTTTTTTAAGCACCGTATGGCTCTTCTTGCAATTACCCCCTTTATAGATCACTGTCTTTTGGTTCAATTTCTAAATATTGTTCATAATGTATTGATATATGCCATAGAAGTATTGGTTCATTTCCCTGAGTGTGCACAAAGCCATCCTCTGAAGTCTTCATCAGTTGTGCTTCTGTCAGACCACAGATTTCCCATAATTTCAATAGCTTTTGATTGAGGCATGAAGTTGCCAAGTTCCATATGCAAGAAGATCTGCAAACCATACCTATTTTGAAATATGTAATCGTGAATCTTTTTTTGGGTTAAATATACGCTGGGACATTCCAGATTCTTTAGCCTCAGAGGTATATTTCTGGAAGGAGTGAGAACATACTTCCCTCCAAATAGGATCAGAGGCTGACTTTAATTCTCCATTATCATTGAAAATGCCTGTATAAGATTTCAAGGTTTCTTTTAATGTGATTATCGACAGCTAGTTTTCGTTGGCATCTAAAAGCAGAATATGAAAAAAGTTTAATGTATAAGCTAGTTTTTTTCTGTTACCAATATTAACATATTGCTAAATATGTCTACTTTCAAGTAACCAATGCTCTATGCGAGACTGGTGGAAGGATTTTTGCCACCCTAGGCAAAGCCTCATTTGCACCTCCCCTCCCCCCCAATCATGGCCCCACCCATGACTCTGCCCCCTCACCCAACCCAAATAATTAATGTTAAATATTAGATTTTAATTATAAAACTTACTCATATGCAAAACCTAACATAGCAGCATTGCACATGTATGAATGGCAACAAGAGTCTCAAAAATCCAATCAAAATAACAATATAAATAAAATTATATAAAACAGCATATCAAATGGTTATCTAAATAACACAAAAAGACAAACACTTTCAGATAGCATGACTCCATATAAGTGCCGCACCATGTAAATGACACTAAAGAACAGGTTTTAGCTTATCAAAAATGCACACAAGAAAAGTACACAGTGCAAAAAACGTCTACCTGGAACAGGACCATTGAACACTAACATTTCAATATTTCTAACATCTCTTAATAAATACAGTACAAGAAAAAAAAGTACAAAAGTGCAAACTATAATAAAATTATAGTGCACAACAATGTATAACAGTGCAAACCTAAATACAGTCAATAATGCAAGTGCCGATTTTTGACTTCTGAGCTGTTCAAGCATCACTTCACTAAGGCTATTGGGTCTACAAAAAATTTACTTTTCTTGCTTTAGCAATATTTCAAAGTCAATCTCTTGAGCAATGGCATTCTCAAGACAGCATGGCAAGACCCACTAGCCGTTCTTGTGACATTGAAGAACGCAGGTAATTTTTAATAATTTTCAGTTTTGAGAAGCTTCTTTCACCAGAAGCCACTGTGATAGTGTACGCAGTATGCAAAGTGCTATTGCTACATTTGGAGCAAAATCATTCCCGACTGCATAGCCCAGAACGTCAATCGGGGTCATGCTTGGGGATACAGCAGTAGCCAAGACGATAAGCTTTTCACACAGCTGCATTCCATCAATATCTTCCTATTAACACTTCTTCTAACTTCATACAGCTCTTCAAGAGTTGCTCCCTATCCATGTCTTTAAGTATCCTGATGTCATAGAAAAACTGAAAATAGTTGCTATGACCTCTAAGTTCTTCAAATCTCTCCTGAACAGAATTGATTACGACATCCAAGATAGAGTAGAAGACCTGACCTTTAAACTGTTTTTGTAGATCTTGGATTGTAATTTCTCCCTCGTAGGGAAAAAGTATCTTCTTTTTCCTCTGTTTATGCACCGAAGAAGGGAATGCAGGATTAATATCCATTTGCAATGCCATTTTTCGTGATTGTGAATAACTCCTCAAATCCATTGTCAGACCGATAAGTTATCAGGTAGGCCTTGCTGGCTTCCAAAAGCTCCACCACATCCGGCAAGTACATTGTTTGACTCTGAAGAAGTTTGTTTACTTGATTAATGTGACTTAATATGTTAAACCACATTACTGTCAAACAGAAAAACATAAAGCTGTTCACCTCTTTTGCCAATGATGCGGCCTCATTTCTTGCAAAGAAAAATATAAAATAATCCCTCCCTTAGGCAGGGACTATAAAGTGTGTCCTGATCATATCCAAACAGGGGATAAACCTCAATATTGAACTAACAGAAAAAAGTGTGATTCTAGGGCAAAACAGTCCAGGATACACAGGATATATCAGAGTGACTTGTAACTGATAAAAAACCATAATTTATTAAACAAATAAGGACTAAACAAAAAATAATAAAAGATCACTAACCCAAAAGAAATACAAAAATGGGGGAAATGAGGAAACTCTGTAAGCTAAATGGAGTGATAATGCCAAAGTTACTGTATGGCATACAAGGCACCTCTAGGCTAGATATGTAAATATATCTCGCTAGTAATGCTCATACTAAAGTCACTGAGCATAAAATTCTACCGCTGATATAGCTTAAAACTGTATAAATATACGTGGGTCAATTGGAGGCTGATGCTGTTGGAGTTGAGATTACCATCTCATCAAAATGGCCTTTATCCTGGACTTACGTTAACGTAATGCTGACCACTTGCCGGCCATTGTCTCAGTGGGCACATCCGTTAACCAATACTTTTACCCGAGGTTATGGGGGGGATCAGCCCCGACCATCCATCTTCCCACGGACCGCTGGTCCAACCCCCAGTTGGCAAGGGCCTTTATCCGCTTACTGTGACAAGACAAGAATTAGAACAGGAAACTAACAACCACCACACAGGAGGGAGGGCTTTGAGCTTTAACCAAGCCAGTCAATTAAGATGGCTACTTGCCCACTAAAATGCCTACCTATTTATAATGCAACACCCCTTTGCTTTACACTTTCCACCATTCTCTTAGACCTCTCTATTATTACCCTATCTACACTCCCCTCATTCTCACATGTCCCTGTTCTGTCTAGGTTTTGCCTGGCTCCTCAAGATCTTTTGTTCAACAGATTCTTTAGGAGGCAATAGTGTCCATCAGTTTCTTTGTGTTCACTAACCTCTACTTCATATGTTTTTCCTTGTCAATATTTCTCATATCCAGACTAATGACCTCTTCCCTTTGCACAGTTGTTAAAC
This sequence comes from Pelobates cultripes, assembly GCA_933207985.1. Lineage (NCBI taxonomy): Eukaryota > Metazoa > Chordata > Amphibia > Anura > Pelobatidae > Pelobates > Pelobates cultripes. The sequence goes on from OW240920.1 coordinate 84,047,685, forward strand.
TGATCATTTCTGGAACACGTACAGCAGCTATTTTTTATTTTATATCTTTGTAGTGCATATATGCAATCGGGCTGATAGCGGAACAGCAACAATAAGAGTACAAAGCTTTGGTGCTGTAAGACATTCTAAGCAAGTAAAAATAATCAGGCTAGGCAAACCCGTATTGAACTTCCACAAAGAGCTATTAAATGACATGCAACAAATTTGTCAATTCGCATTGGTGTTTGATTATGCCAAAGAATGGAGTTCTTCAGAAGGCCGCATTTTCCCTCAACTGATGCAGAGTAGGCCAGGTTTATTTAATGATCAAAAAACTGGTTGCATTACAGATGTCCAAGTGGGAAAATGTTTTAAATGGAAAATGTTTTAAAGTGTGTCCTGATCATATCCAAACAGGGGATAACCCTCAATATTGAACTAACAGAAAAAAGTGTGATTCTAGGGCAAAACAGTCCAGGATACACAGGATATATCAGAGTAACTTGTAACTGATAAAAAAACATAATTTATTAAACAAATAAGGACTAAACAAAAAATAATAAAAGATCACTAACCCAAAAGAAATACAAAAATGGGGGAAATGAGGAAACTCTGTAAGCTAAATGGAGTGATAATGCCAAAGTTACTGTATGGCATACAAGGCACCTCTAGGCTAGATATGTAAATATATCTAGCTAGTAATGCTCAGATATAAGCAACTGGTATCAAGTGCTAGTGTGTGTGTGTGTGTATATATAATATAGCTAATCCTATAATTAGGAACCTAATAGATGCTGCCTGCTCAGGAAACCAATTCACTTCCTAAGTGCCACTTAAATCTGGCTTCATTCCCCGAAAGTTAATCATCCCAAACATTATGTGAATAAAGTGAAAATAAAAGTGGTGATTTTATAAAAGAGCTATCAACCTAACGCGTTTCGGCGCTTAAACGAGCACCTCTCTCAAAGGCTATCAACGAGGACACTGACCTGAGCTTGCATTTATCTCTGAAGCGAAATTGTGCCGAACCAATACATGGGGTCGTGGGTGGCATTACATTGACATGCCCCCTGACAAAGTGGTTAGTACCTTATGTCATTCATCCATAGTTACACCAATCAGAATAGTAGTGGACGGAGCTTATTGCCAAAACCGGATTGACTTATTTGTTTTATATTGCCAAGGTTGCTATCTCAATCACTCTACAGCCTTAGCTATAAACTAGCCGAAAAAGCAGTAAAATACTCAGCTCAAAATGAATTTTTAGGACGAAGCCCAATATAGATGTTACAATAGTGTAAACATACATATATAAATGATGTAATAATAAAATCCAATCAGAAAAATAAAATAGAGATGTCTTAAGGTTTATAGCATAAAGCTGATTAAATAAGAGACACCAGGTTATATAGCTATAACTATGACAATAGCTAGAAAAAATATTTTTCTTAGAGAATTAAAAGAAACAGAGCCCAAAACAGATGTAACATATAAAAGGATATAGACGGGTACAGTAAATATATATTATATGATGGTAAAATGTCCTCAATAGTCCATATTTAGAATAAAAATATTTGCAATGGTATAGTTAGTAACAATTCATCTAATATATAGTCACTAGAAATAATGTCTAGGATTCAATAAAGGGGGTAAAGGTAAATCCTTTGTTGAGGCCATTTGGAAATAAAGTATCCAACTTGTGAATCCATTTTTCCCATTTGTACATTTTCAACACCAGCGAATTTAAAACATCTGGATGAGTCGCTGTGATGTAATCTAGCGTGTCTCGCAACAGGATTGTCTCTTTCAGATGTTACTGAATGGATATGTTCCATCATATGTCTTTTTAGAGGACGTATAATTTTCCCTACATATTTACCACATTTACAAGTAAGGAGATAGACCACCCCTGTTGAATTGCAGTTCAAGAACTGTTTAATTGGGATCTTCTGCATACCAGAGGAGTCTGTTATGAACTTGGAGTCTCTATATAGCGGCAAGCTACACAGCGTCCGCATTGATAGGTACCTTGCACATTAATCCAGCTCTTCTTGTTAGTATTAAGTATTGAAAAATGACTTGGTACCAGAAGATCCTTTACATTTTTCCCTCTCTTAGCAGTTATAGACACTTGTGGGGAAATTACATCTTTCCAATGACTGTCTTGAGTGAGTAGTGGCCAGAATCTTGCCAAAATCTTTTTGGCTGTATCCCACTCTGCATCATAATTTGCAACACCTAATTATTTTTGGGGGAGATATTTTTGGTTCATCCTTCAAAAGGGCCTCACGTTCACATAAAAGAGCTCTTTGATATGCCTGTTTCAGGCACCTATTGGGGTACCCTCTTGCTTTAAATCTAGCTCTTAACAAAGAGGCCTTTTGTTTGAAATCCTCAAGTGAGGAACAGTTTCTTTTTAATCTCAAGTACTGTCCCACTGGAATACCCCTCTTAAGCGAGATGGGATGGTAGCTTCCCCAACTTAACATGTTAGTGGATGTGGGTTTACGGTATAGGGTAGTATGAATCTGTAGTTCGTCAGTAATAGTCAATGTACAATCAAGAAAATTCAGTGATGGGGTGCCTACCTACATGGTAAAATGTAAATTTAAATCTTTTTCATTAAGAGCTTTGACAAATTCAGTGAAAAGCTTTCGTATTTGTCCATATTATTAGGATATCGTCTATGTAACGTTTCCATAAATATACATGGTCCATATATTGTTTCAAATGTTCTGAACATACAATGTAGTTTTCCCACCATCCCAGGTTCAGGTTAGCATAGGAGGGGGCACAAGTCGTCCCCATAGCTGTACCCCGCACCTGGTGGTAGAACTTGTTATTAAACAAAAAGAAATTGAGTGAGTATAATCTGCAATAAATAACAAAAGTAGTGTCGCCAATGTTGTGGGCCCCTTGTTTCTAAGAAAGAGCCTACATGTTCTATGCCACTCGTGGGGTATAGAAGAATACAGTGCCTCCACATCGAGATTGCATATTAAAGCTCCAGATGGTACCTTTAGAGATTTTAAGCATTTCAATGTGTCTTTTTAGTGTCTTTCAGGTAGGAAGGTAATTGTTCTACATATGGTCGTAGAAGCTTGTCTACATATATGCTCCCTTTACTTGTAAAGTTATTAGAACCTGACACTATTGGTCTAGCAGTCAATGTCTCGTACTGCTTATGAATTTTCGGAAGGCAGTAAAATGTTGAGATTACAGGATTTTTAACAAAAATACTACCGTACTCATCCAATAGAGTTTTATACTCAAGCATAAACTTTGATGAAGGGTTGACAGTAAGTACTCTATGTATTTTCATCATTGAGTATAACTTCATCCATTTGGACATAATGGGGTCTATTCATAATGACAATGTTGCCCCCCTTATCTGCCGGTTTAATGATATGTTCTTTCATCTTTAATTCATTTAGTGCCCTCCATTCTTTTTTAGTGAGGTTTTACTGTCAACATATCCACATTGAATTTTTTTTTATCATATTGGTGGTTGATTTAACAAACATATCAATATTTTTTAAATCACGGAAATTAGGGGTGAACTTACTCTTAGGATGAAGGTCTGTATACGGAGGTGGGGAAACATTGTCATTAGATTCTAAAAGCGACACCAAATCCAAAAGACATTGATATTCCTTTATATCAAAGCCCAAGTCTTTTGCTTTTTTCTCATCTCTCACTTTAAAGAATTTATGAAGGGCAAGTTTCCTCCCAAACAGATTGATATCCTTAATCCATTCAAATTTACAGAATGGAGGAGTTGGAACAAAAGACAGACCCTTCATAATTACTTCACTCTGTATCATCGTGAGAGGAGTATCTGATATATTAATTATTCTGGTGTCTTTTTCTAATATCGTCTGCGAGTTCTTCCCCTGTTGCGGGTTTGTCTGAGTTGGACATGTCTCTCCCTCTCGGGGGAGTTGTCCTTAAAAAAACACACCTTTCTTAAGGATACCTTTGCCGGGATTATGCATCGTCTGAGATACGGGGGCTTGTTCAATATCTGTATCAGAGGTTTCATATTCAGACGTAGTACAGTAATCAATCAAATCTCGTGATCTTTTTAAAGCGTCTTTAGACTCTTCCTGATTTATAGTCATCGTTATCTCTAACAAATTTTTTATGTTTACTTGCCTTGATGATATTGATATTTTTTCAGATTTTCTTGTAATCTCTGTTCCTGAGTTTGAAAGGAGGGATCTGCTGTACATTTTTGAATACCCTCAACTTCTATATTAACCTTCTCATCAATCTGCTTCAGTATCTCGGATTCAAACTTTACTAAGATCTCCATATGTTTTTTGGAGCAGACATTAGATGCCTCATCCCGTTCTTTCAATAAACAGGGATCATCCATTTGTGCATTAGGTGTGGTCTGAATCCTCAGACCACTCGGAATCATTGATTTACTCAAATAGTTCTTTAATGATGTAACTTCACACCCAATTCTAATTTGTTGTTTACATAGATTGGTTAAAGTCCTAAATTTATAATTGACATTGTCTTGTTCAGGTAATTGAATATTATTTTTGTCTGAAAAAACAGACTGCATCTATACACCATGTTTTTGAATCTTTCAACTGAGACAGAAAATTCGCCATGGTATCAAAAAGATATATTAAGACCTTCTAATGAGTATATATTGACACACTAATAGGCCTCATTTCTTGCAAAAGAAGCAAATACTGCATTTCCATCAGCAAGTAATATATTTCAGCCATTTGGAATCTGAAACGACGAATGGCATGAATTCTGCTAGACCATCTTGTATTTGATAGTGGTTTCACTGTCAGCCTACTGATGTGCTTCAAGATGTCCCACCGATTTGTTGAGCCAGACAAAAAAATATATATTTTCTGCAGGGTACCAAAAAACGAATTGGCTTCCCTACAACACATAGCAGCATCATTGACAACAAGGTTTAAAGAATGAGCACTGCAAGGACCATAGAATACCCTTGAATTCAGAAAGGACGACTGAAGGAGATAGGTTAAATAAACAAATGCACTAGCAGACCTAGTATCCTTTGATAGGTTAAAATGCCTTCATTAATTGAGAGCTAAAGAAAAGAAACTAGAATTTTTAAAAAAACTAACCTACACATAAAGTGTAGGAAAACCTAATGGTGTGAAAAGAGAAGAAAAAATTAAAATAGGACCAACCGTTGTAACAATTATCCAAGTAGTTACAAACAGAGACCGCTATTTACTATAATGTTGCAAATCGTTGCAACAGAATTGCACGTCTGTGTCTGGCTTTAAATTGGATCTTACTATAAAGGGTATATAGCAGGGGTAGGTAACATTCGGCACTCCAGATGTTGTGGACTACATCCCCCATAATGCTGGCAAAGCATCATGGGAGGTGTAGTCCAAAACATCTGCCGTGCCGAAGGTTGCCAATGCCTGGTATATAGATTGGTGCTTGATTGTGGCTATGATAAAAAATCTCAATAGAATTAGGTCATGAGTGACTTGAAATATGGGTATCCTAATTGCCCATGTCTAGATCAAAGCACATATGTACCCTAGGGGATAATAGAAAATAGATGTTTACAAGCTAAGGGATATTTGGGGAGATACAAAGCAACAAAACCCCAGACTGAAAGCTCAGTCAATCGGGAAACTAGCTATAGTAGATAGAGTTGAACGGACACCTGGATGTTCGGGTTCGCCGGGTACAGCCGAACATCGGCAAAAAGTTTGAGTTTGACCCCGAAGCCCATTGAAGTGGGGGTCCCGAACTTTTGGGCACTAAAATGGCTCTAAAAAAATGTCCTGGAAAGGGCTAGAGGGCTGCAAAAGGAAGTAAAATGGTAAGAGTAGGACAAGTGCCCTGCAAACAATTGGGGTAGCCTCCAAAATATTGGGACATATAAAAAAAAAAAAAGAAAAGAAAGAATAAGTGCACTGGAGTATAACTGGCTGGGTGAGGCCGGTATAAATGTGTATTCTGCACAAGGTACAGACAAGTCTGGTGGGATCCATGCCTGGTTCATTTTAATAAACGTGAGCTTGTCCACGTTGGCTGTGGACAGGCGGCTGCGCTTGTCTGTGATAACACCCCCTGCCGTGCTAAACACAAGTTCAGACAATACACTGGCTGCAGGGCAGGCCAGCACCACCAAGGCATAAAGGCCCTGTGCCCAATTTGGAGACCCAGAAGTTGAATGTGGCAGACCCATCAGTCAGTATGTGTAGGCCTGTGCACCTGTACTGTTCCACCATGTTGCTGAAATGCTGCCTGCATTCCATATCAGCTGGTGGTGCTGGTTGTTGTGGCGTGCTGACAAAGCTTTTTCAAATTTCGGCCATGCTAACCCTGCCTTCTGAGGTGCTGGCGACCTCCTCCGCCTTCGCCTTGTGCTTCCACTGAGCCCCCGGTGTCAGTTGGGAATGCCCTTAGCAGTGCGTCTACCAGCGTGCGCTTGTAGTTGCGCATCTTCCGATCACGCTCCAGTGAGGGAATTAAGGACGGCACGTTGTCCTTGTAACGGGGATCCAGCAGGGTGGCCACCCAGTAATCAGCACCAGTTAGAATGTGGGCAACTCGGCAGTCATTGCGCCGGCACTTTGGTGACTCTAGATAACCCCGGGCCAATCGCACGTCCCCGTGACGGCGACAATGCATTCAGATGTCTGCCCTATCAACTTTCGATGATACTTTCTGCGTCTACCATGGTGACCATGGATAACCGTGAATCAGGGTTAGATTCTGGAGAGGGAGCCTGAGAAACGGCTACCACGTCAAAGGAAGGCAGCAGGTGTGCAAATTACCCACTCCCGACGTGAGGATGTAGTGACGAAAAATAACAATAGAGGACTCTTTCAAGGCCCTGTAATTGGAATGAGTACATTTTAAATCCTTTAACAAGGATCTATTGGAGGGCAAGTCTGGTGCAGGGCAACTGACCCGTGAGTGCTGCAGCTGAAACTCCACTATCACCTGCTGCTGCTCGCACACTCTCTCCAGCATGTGCAAGGTGAAGTTCCACCTTGTGGGCACGTTGCATGTGAGCGGGAAGGCCGAAGTTACGCTGCAGCGCAGACAGGCGAGCAGCAGCAGGGTGAGAACACCTGAAAGCGCGCACAGACGGCCCGCACTTTCTGCAGCAGCTCTGATATATCTGGGTAGTTTTTCAGGAATTTCTGCACCGCCAAATTCAGCACATGTGCCAGGCAAGGGATGTGCGTCAAACCGGCTAGGCCCAGAGCTGCTACGAGATTTCGCCCATTATCGCACACCACCAGGCCAAGCTTGAGACTCAGTGGCAACAACCACCCATCGGTCTTTTGTTCCATGCTCGAACACAGCTCCTGTGCGGTGTGGGGTTTTTCCCCCCAAACATATGAGTTTTAAAACAGCCTGCTGTCGTTTCCCCCTGGCTGTGCTGAAGTTGGTGGTGAAGATGTTAAGCTGACCGGATGAGGAGATGGTAGAGGAGGAGGCAACAGGAGGCAAAGAGAATTGCCCTGCAATCCTCGGTGGTGGAAGGCCAAACTGCTACCCGCCTCAGGCCCAGCCGCCACTACATTTGCCCAGTGTGCAGTTAGGAAGATATAGCGTCTCTGCCCGTGTTTACTGGTCCGCGTATCAGTGGTTATGTGGACCTTGCCACAAATGACGTTGCGCAGTGCACACCTGATTTTGTCCGCCAATTGGTTGTGCAGGGAAGGGATGGCTCGCCTGGAAAAGTAGTGGCGGCTGGGAACCACCTACTGTGGAACAGCCACCGCCATCAGGTATTTAAAACTGTCCGTCTCCACCAGACTGACAGCATTTCAAAGGCCAGGTGCTGGCATTCAGGGCTAGGGATCGCGGGTGGGTAGGGGGGTACTTCCTCTTTCTCTCCAGTGTTTGGGAGATGGACAGCTGAACGCTTCCATGAGACAGTGTGGAGATGCTGGGAGACAGTGGCGAATGTGGTGGCGTTGCTGCCCCATCCTCTGTTTGCGGGGTGTCAGGTGCCACTGTCATTCCAGAGGTGGAGGAAGAGGCCGAGACAGCAGCAGAAGAGGAAGCAGGAGGAGCCTGAGACCTTTCTTAGTTTTTGAGGTGTTTACTCCACTGCAGCTCGTGCTTTGCATGTAGATGCCTGGTCATGCAGGTTGTGCTCAGGTTTAGAACGTTTATGCCTCGCTTCAGGCTCTGATTGCACAGCGTGCAAACCACTCGTGTCTTGTCGTCAGCACATTGTCTGAAGAACTGCCACGCCAGGGAATTCCTTGGAACTGGCTTTGGTGTGCTCGGTCCCTGGGTGCGGTGGGCAGTACCAGGCCTACTGTCTAGGGGACGGCCGCTCCGCTTTTGCACCCTGCTCCTTCTTATGCTGTGCTGGTGCCTCTGTGCGACCACCTCCTCTTCCTCCAAGCTGGACACGTCACTCGCATTACCTTGATTCCATGTGGGGTCTAGGACCTCATCATCCTCCACGTCATCTTCCACCCTCTCCTCAACCCTGCCCTCCTTGCCGGTCTGCACACTGCAGAAAGCCACAGCAGTTGGCACCTGTTTCATCATCATCAGAGACGTACTGCGGTGGTCCTCGCATGTCCACATCCCAACACGTAAGTGGTTGTGCATCAGGGCACTCAATCTCTTCCACTTCTAAGGCAGGGCTTGGTGGGTGGCCCACGGAAACCCCGCCAGCAGTCATCAAAAAGCGTAAGACTGCTGCATGACTTGTGGCTCAGACTGCTTGGCTGATTTGCAAACTGATCACCAAACTAACATGGTTTGAATTTTTCAAAGTGCGATGTAACCACAGTATTTGACGGTTCTATTTGACTCAGATATGAAGTGCACCGCAGGCCGAAAATGTACTATTTAGCACCAACAAAAATTAGAATTTTTAAAAGTGCGATGTAACCACAATATTTGACGGTTCTATTTGACTCTCAGATATGAAGTGCATGCCTCAAATTTACTTTTTAGCCCCCCAAACCAGAACAGGATTATAGTAATGTGCCTGGCACACATGCAGTTGCAAGTGCCCACCTAACAGACTGCTTATTTCTCTGTGGCACTGGGCTCAGGGCAGGGTGCAAAAATGTAGTAGGCACCCACAAAAATAATCGCTGTAGTTTGCAGATTCAACACCAGAATTCTTTCCTAATCTGTCCCTCACAGCTGCAGCATCCTCTCCCTACACTAAGAGCTCATGTGACTCCAGCTTATATAGAGGCTGGGTCACATGCTGCACTGGCCAATCACAGCCATGTCATTAGTAGGCATGGTTGTGATGGCTTGTAAGGGCACACAAGTCAAACACTTGTTGATTTGGCTTTTCAAAATGCGCCATTAAATCGCCGAACTCGAACCGTTACTGAAATGTCCGGGTTCGGGGTCAAAAAAAATCGCAATGTTCGCTTCGAACCCGAACTTTACAGTTCAGGTTCGCTCATCTCTAATAGTAGATACAAAATAGATAAATTCATCCCCGGATTACAACATCCCAGCAAGTAACAGTATCATGAGCTGATAAATGCATATAACAATGTAAGATAAACTGAAAAAGGTCCCACACTCAGTAGCATAAAGCGCTGTGGATAAATTTATACATGCATAAAAAAGGTGAGGGAATGGGTCTCATAGTATGAACGGTGGCCAAATCTGTCAGAGCCCTGGAATAACAGCCGTAATGTCAGGGTTCCAACTCTGCAACACAGCCGTAACAGAACACACTCTCCCCCCCCTCCCCCCCAGGAGAATAAATGAAGATGTACTGTTCAATGATACAGCAAATATAGACGTCCCAGTGCTAGCGAATAGAGGTCATTACACCTCAAATCAAACCTTGCTGTTATAATACGAACGGAGATTTGGGGTATAGGATTTCCCTATGTTGATCGCACAGAAAAAGGTTTAAAGTTAGCTGTGATGGTAGGAAAAGAATATTCAGTAAAAATACTTCTACTCAAACTATTCCCCCTAAAAAGGGAGGAAAAAGTAAGAGACAGCGGTGGTCCTAATATAAAAACATCCACAGTAATGGGAACCTAGCCCGACGTGCGTTTCGGCGTTACCATGCACCTTTGTCAAGAGCTAAATGTGGACTGCTCACGCCACTTTTTAAACCTTATAAGACACACCCCTTGGAATCAAGATGCTCGCGAATCAAATACAAAAGTGGGGGGGGGGAGCGTATCCTACTTATGTGGGTGGCCTGTGTTGGAAGTACTGCAGGGGATAAATCATTAACTCCCAAAGTACCGAAATTGTTGAAGGAATCATACCTCCCAATACCATCAATGGGAACAGAATACCTATGTCTTAGTTTCAAAGGGGAAATTTTGTTTGATCATTGCAAAAATAAATAGGGATATGGTGAGTATACCGATAGTATTGGAGATATAGTTCAGCTATTGGTATATATCTAACCATAATGACATTATTGGATTATCGGACTGATACAGTTGTCAGTCTAGTGAAAGCCAAAGGGCTAGCTATGATCATATTACATCCTGCATTAGTATGCATAATATAGAGTAAGTGTTTTATACTTAAGACAATATGTTACCATATTGACGAACTGGCACTATTGTATAGATGTCAGTCCCAGTTGTAAGCAAAAAGGTTACGTAAGATCATGTTTCATCTTATGATAGGCATAATATAAAGAGTAAGGGTTTTAGAATTAGATCCATGTAAATTACCATATTCATATAAGGCATATTACAGTTGGATCATGGACTTATGGTTTTTAAATTATTGTATACGTGACCGTATTGATAGTCAAACTTAATGCTTTCCTATGGCGCTGGCGTGCTCTCACTGTGAAAATCAGTGAGAAGCACGCACGCGCCTCTAGTGGCTGTCAATGAGACAGCCACTACAGGGAGTGCAGAATTATTAGGCAAGTTGTATTTTTGAGGATTAATTTTATTATTGAACAACAACCATGTTCTCAATGAACCCAAAAAACTCATTAATATCAAAGCTGAATATTTTTGGAAGTAGTTTTTAGTTTGTTTTTAGTTTTAGCTATGTTAGGGGGATATCTGTGTGTGCAGGTGACTATTACTGTGCATAATTATTAGGCAACTTAACAAAAAACAAATATATACCCATTTCAATTATTTATTATTGCCAGTGAAACCAATATAACATCTCAACATTCACAAATATACATTTCTGACATTCAAAAACAAAACAAAAACAAATCAGTGACCAATATAGCCACCTTTCTTTGCAAGGACACTCATAAGCCTGCCATCCATGGATTCTGTCAGTGTTTTGATCTGTTCACCATCAACATTGCGTGCAGCAGCAACCACAGACTCCCAGACACTGTTCAGAGAGGTGTACTGTTTTCCCTCCTTGTAAATCTCACATTTGATGATGGACCACAGGTTCTCAATGGGGTTCAGATCAGGTGAACAAGGAGGCCATGTCATTAGATTTTCTTCTTTTATACCCTTTCTTGCCAGCCACACTGTGGAGTACTTGGACGCGTGTGATGGAGCATTGTCCTGCATGAAAATCATGTTTTTCTTGAAGGATGCAGACTTCTTCCTGTACCACTGCTTGAAGAAGGTGTCTTCCAGGAACTGGCAGTAGGACTGGGAGTTGAGCTTGACTCCATCCTCAACCCGAAAAAGGCCCCACAAGCTCATCTTTGATGATACCAGCCCAAACCAGTACTCCACCTCCACCTTGCTGGCGCCTGAGTCGGACTGGAGCTCTCTGCCCTTTACCAATCCAGCCACGGGCCCATCCATCTGGCCCATCAAGACTCACTCTCATTTCATCAGTCCATAAAACCTTAGAAAAATCAGTCTTGAGATATTTCTTGGCCCAGTCTTGACGTTTCAGCTTGTGTGTCTTGTTCAGTGGTGGTCGTCTTTCAGCCTTTCTTACCTTGGCCATGTCTCTGAGTATTGCACACCTTGTGCTTTTGGGCACTCCAGTGATGTTGCAGCTCTGAAATATGGCCAAACTGGTGGCAAGTGGCATCGTGGCAGCTGCACGCTTGACTTTTCTCAGTTCATGGGCAGTTATTTTGCGCCTTGGTTTTTCCACACGCTTCTTGCGACCCTGTTGACTATTTTGAATGAAACGCTTGATTGTTCGATGATCACGCTTCAGAAGCTTTGCAATTTTAAGAGTGCTGCATCCCTCTGCAAGATATCTCACTATTTTTGACTTTTCTGAGCCTGTCAAGTCCGTCTTTTGACCCATTTTGCCAAAGGAAAGGAAGTTGCCTAATAATTATGCACACCTGATATAGGGTGTTGATGTCATTAGACCACACCCCTTCTCATTACAGAGATGCACATCACCTAATATGCTTAACTGGTAGTAGGCTTTCGAGCCTATACAGCTTGGAGTAAGACAACATGCATAAAGAGGATGATGTGGTCAAAATACTAATTTGCCTAATAATTCTGCACTCCCTGTAGAGGAAATAGGGGAAGGCTTAACCCATTCATAAACATAGCAGATTCTCTGAAACTGCTATGTTTATGAAAAAATGGGTTAACCCTAGCTGGACCAGGCACCCAGACCACTTCATTAAGCTAAAGTGGTCTGGGTGCCTAGAGTGGTCCTTTAATTTAAGCCTTTCGGTTGGAGAGTTTTTAACAGGTAGATCCAAAAGCTTTCCCGTTGTCTCAAATACCTATCATAGTTGCCACTTCTATCTCGTCGCACCAATTCAAGTCCACAAAAGTGAAGACCTTGTGGATTACCTGAGTGGTGCTCTTTGAGATGACGGGCAATAGGGGTTTCAATGGAAAGTTTGGGGGACCTAACGTGTTCTTTAATTCTCTCCTTAAAAGGTCTGACTGTTTTCCCTACGTATTGTAAACTACACTCACAAGTAAGTAGACTAACCCAGTGGTATTATGATTAAAGAATGACCTGATATTAAAACATTGTTTTCCATCACTATCCATAACCTTTTTTGAGTCGCGTTGGATGTATTTGCAGGCGAGACAGCGCCTACATTTAAAAGAACCTGTGATGGAAGTATTCAGCCAGGTGTGTATAGTGGGACATTGCGACTGGAAGTGGCTCAGAACTAGAAGATCTTTAAGATTTTTACCTCTACGGGCAGTGATTTTCGGCTCTTTGGCTGAGAATCAGTTTTAAATGTACATCCTCCAATAGTAGGGGCCAGAACTTTTGGATGCTGTTTCTCACTTGATCCCACCCTGCATCGTATGTTGCGATTGAGGAGGGGGGTGAGGCTTTGTGGGGGTTTCAGAGTGATTGGTAACCAGTAGCGTGTCCCTATCCGCCTCCAACGCTCTCCTATATTCATTCTTTAAGCACTTATTGGGATATCATTTATCTTTAAATTGTCGCAGGGCATTTGCTTGTATCTTGAAGTCCTCCACATTAAAATTCCAAGGGCCCTAAGATATTGGCCAGTAGGAATGGCCTATCTCAATGGTCTGGGGTGAAAGCTTTCCCAAAGTAGACTATTGGAGGCTGTCGGTTTTTTGTAGAGTAGTTTGAATAGATTGTTAATCGAAATTGTGAGGTCCAACATATTAAATTTATCGCCTCCAAATTCTGAAGTGAATCTTAGATTGAATTATTGTTAAAAAGAGTTACAAATGAATTAGTCTTCAGATGATCCCTTGCATTTGATCAAGATATCGTCTATATATCTAGCCCAAAGGTGTATCATAGGGCTAAAAGACGAAAATCTATCTGATTACACAATTACCTCCTCCCACCAACCCAGGTAGAGATTGGCATACGATGGGGCACAAGCCGTCCCCATCACAGTGCACCGCACCTGGTGGTAGAACTTATCATCAAAGAGGAAGTAATTGTGGGACAGGATGAATTGAAGGAATTTTTTTTGAACACCAGAGTGCTTGCCTTTCATATTAGACCCGTTGTCATACCCTTGACCTCTCATATCCCTTAATGGTATGTTCAGTGTCTCAAGCTCTGCCAGAATTGAGTCAGTCAAACCTTCACCAGTTGAACTATAAACTGGAATGAATCGAAGAAACCTTTCTTTGATTTTTCACTTCAGGGTTTGCTGTTGGTGAGTTCCCTTGTGTGATTGACACAAACCTAACAATGATGGTCATCTGTTCCACAAGAATGATGGAATAGTATTTAGCTTTTTTTATTTGTAGCAAATCAGTCTTGTAATTTCTTTGGAAATAAGGCCAATCAATTCATTTTGAATATCCATTCCCAGATAATGGTAATGAATTTTTGAATTTATTTTTTTAAGGTGATTTTGCATCACGGTATCAAATGTAGCGAGCATTTCCACGAGTTGCAAATAATTACTATTGTTTTCACTATATAGAGTATCGTTGCATCCTCTGAAAGCCAAGCATTGTTTGGACAATAGCTACAAGGCGTTGAATACTTTGCCAGTGCTTTGTTTCTGCTGTTAGTAATCTCTGGTAAGCCTGGTTAATAGTTCTTCCTGATCCAAGTCTTATCAATAATTCCACCTTCCCATAGAAAGATGATGATTTGCAGACTGTTCATGTCCTGTCAAAATATGAGATTTTTCCAGTAACCAGCACCTCCAGCAGTTAGACTTATTTCTTTGTTTGTAAACCGTTTGCAACAAAAACAAAACACTTTGTTTTAGCTTTAGGAATAAATTAGCCAGTGTCTGTTCTGCAGTTCTCCATTTCCAAGGTGGCATTTGTAATGGACTGCTTTAAATCATCTTAGATGCATCTATGGGAAACACAAAGTGCTCATATGGCTTTGCAGGCCCATTCAGTACGATGGTGTTACAAAGTGCCCTCTCTCTGCTACAACCCTGTTATTTTGTTGCTACTTTTGTTGATTTTTACCAAAGATACTGTTGCAAGCCATTCGTAAATACGAATAGCCGACCACCCGGCCCCTGGCGTGTGCCGCCAGTTAACCCTGTTCACCTCTCAGAATACCGAACAAACGGTCGACCACCCTACCTGAGGAGTGTGTCCCCAATTAACCACCCAGGAGCTGCGATTTTGTGGCTAACCGCAGCTTAATTGATCGTAGACGGGGTGGTCACCGTTCGTATGAGAGTTGAACGGAGTACCGAATTAAATGACGAACCAACTACTGAACGACCGACCACCCTACCTGAGGCGTGTGCCCCTGGTCAACCACTGTGAAGCTGCGGTTTTGTGGTTAACCGCAACCCAATTGATCATCAACAGGGTGTGCATGAACACGTGGCGGCGGCCATATTTTGTTGAACGCCCAGCGGGACCTGGTCGTCAAACGCCTGGCACTCTTTTTGGACACTATTCTGTGCGAACCCCGCTGGGATCCACCTTGCCCTGTCCGTTTGTGCATAAAGCATCGAAGAGCGTGCCGTTGGACACTTTAATACTACGAAGGATACACCGACCCTCGCGGACACTGGCCATGAATACATGGGCTGCTACTTGCCGAACAGCCCTCTAGACAATCTTCATTCCCATGGCGTTCCCCTACTGTTTGTGAGATCTGAGCGCTTTTCGTGTATCTTGTAACTGTAACCGCTGAGACCAATTATCTCCAGGCTAGGAGGGAGTGTTTTAGAAAATGCACTTTGTTGTTATTGGCTGCTACACTTTGTAATCCTGTGTACCATCAGGTTCAGAGGGGTGTTCCTCTGGCCTGAAAATATGTATTTAAGCAGTGCCTGAGTGATCAATAAACCAGTCCTCCTTACCCTCAACTCGCAGCCTTGACTCGTGTTGTAGGGAAATGCTTTATACTAGCTCTACCTATAGCTAGCTGGATATCTACACTTACAGGATTATCACTGCATGCTGTTTGGAACTTTGCTACTACTCTCCAGGATCGGGAACTAGGACATCTAAGCGGTCCAACCCTCAGCCAGCCTGGGGTCAACCGTAACAGATGGTATCCCGAAATGAGTTAGTGATGACATCTGGCCAGTCTGCCGGATCTGAGAAATCCAGTGGTAATTTGATGTTGAAGCACCCACTGTCATGGTTGTTGAAGGTCCTTCATCGATCTCCAGCGGTACAGGATTCTCCAACTTTACAATCTGGTTCGTCATTAGATTGTGTGGCTTTCTGCTTTTGATCTACATTGAAGAATTTGTTTAATGAACCAGACTTTTTTTTTGTTCCTCTTCTCGAAGTTTCCTTTTCCTTTTCAAACCTGCACCAGACAACTTCTTACGAGGTGGTCCAGACATAGCTGGCTCAATGTGAAACAATCTAGTGCAAAAAAAAAATAAACCAAATAATTAAACTATTTCTTTATTAAGTAAAAAAAAAAAGCATTGTTCCTTCACTCAAATTCCAACAAAGTCCTGAGACCACTGTGTGTTGTTAACGCTCTAATAATGAGTCTGCAGTCACTTTAAGAATTCGGCTGTGGACTTTGTAGGATGCAGATGCAGCCGTAAGAGGGTGAGAGAGCCCTCTTGTGGCAAATGTGATGTTGTCTTGCCACTGCCTTGTATGATAGTCATATCTGACACCTATACCCCTTCTGCACACAGCCAGTGGCTGGTGGAAGTCCTGAGTGTCCATATGCGTGCTGGCGTAAGTCCTGGGTGGCCACGTGCGTGCTGGCGTAAGTCCTGGGTGTCCACATAAATGCAAAGAAAATGTCAAATGAAAATAAAGCAAATGTCAAAATGCTGAAGCATATAACTATTCGACATGTCAAAGCTATTGCAAACATAAATTGTCAAATGTAAGCATATGTTACATATTTCATAAAAATTGGACAAAACCCACAGTGGATCTAGTATCTTACAATGAAGCGCTTTTGTATTATGGAGATTATATAATTATTCACCTTTGGGAAATTGAGGGGTGTTCTCTTGCATGCCAGAAAGAAATGTGTTGCTATTTATAAAAGATAACCAAACATAGTATAGACTGTATATAATTTTACAGAGATTTATACAATAATATTTAAACTCACAAACAGATAGCTATAGACCCAGCTCTGGTGTATATCGCTTCTGGGTCCGTTTAGGCGACCCACCCGTATTATCAGAACAAAATTTCTTGTCCTGCAGGGGGGAATGAAAGCACACACGATTGCGCAATATTGCTGGTACTGTTCTTAATATACAAAGCAGATTCCCAAGTGGGTACTTACAATAACTGGAGTCAGTATTAGTGACTCAATTCCACAGCGTTGTGCAGATTTGGGACTGCACTCCCATCTGTTAAAATGAATTCTGGAACCAGGATAAGGTCATAAAAATAAAAGTTAAATTTATTGTAATAAAGTATAAAATAAAGGCAACAATGTCCTCTAAAACCAGAACGCGTTTCACCACTTCACCATGGCGTTTTCAACAGGAGAAAATGATTTCAAAGTCCCTTGGTTCCTTATCCTTCTTAAATACCGCTAAAAACAGTGGGTGAAGGGTCAAAGCAGGTGTACCTCACACGTTGTTACCACCCACAGGTAGAACGTGTGCGGTCCATGCCTCCCTCTCACCTCACTATCAGAGACGGCCAGTACTTTTCCTCTCTGGAATTGTCAGCTATATTCGTCTCGTGCTGTGTTCTGTTGTAAATATTCAAAGGTCTCTTGATTTCCCGAATCCAATTTTGTGTATTTCTGGCGTTTATACCTATTAGAGAGATCGTTCTCGTATTTTCCCTTAGGATAATTCAGGTCCATATCGGGTAATATTAACCCATTGATTGCCACAGTCCATGTTAGTTCATATATACATAAATAGAAGAAAAAGAGAAGAAGGTGTTTAACATTCGTTTTTCTTCATTAAAAATCATTTATACCTGTCATTACTTGCTTTGGTGTTTAATCCAGTAAAATACCTTGTAGCAACAAGTTAGCAGAAATTTTTTGCGGTATATAGAAAAAATATAGCTATATCCTTTTAGGAATAACTCACATTAAATTACTTTTAGTTTCTATTTATTCCGTTTTTTGTATTTCGTATAGATTACATGTCTAAAGTTATTTTTTTTTTTTTGTAAACTACAGGATTGCAATAACAATCCTATAAATTCCTTGTTAGTATAAATTCCTTATTAGTTCATGTGTGTATAAAGTAGAAGAAACAGATAGGAAAAAGATATTCAACATTTGTTCCTGTTCATTAAAAATCATTTATACATATATCGCACTCTGTCTTTTCTTGCTTTGATGATTAATTCAGTAAGATACCTTGTGGCAATAAGTTAGCAGGAATTTTATATAGTGTACAAAGAAAATGTAATTGTATCTTTTTAGGAATAATTCACATTAAGTTACTTCTAGTTTCTGTTTATTCAGTTTTTGCTTTTCATACAGGTTACATGTCTAAAGGCAATTTTCGATTTTTGTAAACTGCAGGATTTATATCTTTGTTTGTATTTTTGTAAATTGTAGAATTTGTCTCTATTTGTTCATAGGATTCCATCCTATATTTTCTTTTCCATAATTTTCATTTAGTTTAAAAGAGAAACGGTTAGTTGATTTTTCTCTCTTTTAAATGGCAAATTTATATATCATTCATACTTTTATCGATGTTATTTGGAATACTTTAAAAATTTCGTTTTTTCATTCTGACTATTATAATCTATGGAAAATATCTAAAATAAGAAGGGATATCTACAATGAAAAGTAAAAAATGAATATTCTAAAATATAAAAACAGTAAAGGTATTCCAAATCAATGTTATAATTTAAATTAAATAAGGATATCTAAAAGTAAAAAAGTCTAAGATATAAAAACAGAAGAGGTTTAGAGTAATAGGAAACTACAGAGAGAAATTGTTAACTAATATGTTACTTCTTAATGTATAAAATGACATAATAATTATGCATAGGTAAAAAAATATATGGGGAGTTTTCTAAAAGAGATAGGGATATCTAAATTAAAGATTAAATATACTAAATATAAAAACAATAGGAGTATAGGGTGGTTGGAGATGACAAAGTGGAAGAGTAGTGTTATAGGAAATGGCAAAGTTCGAAGTCAGCATTCAAACCGTAGGGGATTAATGTGTTTAGTTTATAAATCCATTCCATTTCGGTCTTTCCAAGTTCTTTAATAAAATCACCTCCTCTCCAGTTTTTATTCAGTTTCTTTATTCCCATAAACGTAAGGTCTTCTGGTTTTTGGTGATGGAATTTTTTAAAATGACAGGAAACACTATGTTGTTCGAATGCTGTTTGGATCTTATAAATGTTCCCTAATTCTCACATGTAGGGGTCTAGTAGTTCGACCTACATATTTCAATCCACAGGGACACATTAATACATAAACCAAATTTTTTGTGTAGCATGTCATGAAATGTTTAATAGGGATTTTCGTATTTTTATTGTTAACTATTTCCTTTATTACCCTCCGAGTGCATCCTGATTTTTTACAGGCTGTGCATAGACCACACCCATAGAAACCCTTTTCATTTCTAAATATAGTTTGAGGAATGATTCTGTTCTTTAAGGGAGCTTTGTACTAGTGTGTTCTTAAGATTTCTCACTCCTCTATAAATCCTGTAATAAGATTGGCCAATATTTGTGTATAATTTTACGTACTTGGTAATTATTCATATTATAGTTGCTAATAAAGGGTATATCTTGTGTATCCGTGTTACTTTTAGTTCTATATTTTAGCAATTCCTTTCTTTCCCTATTTTTTATTTCCAATCTGGAATTTTCTAATTTTACTGTATCGTATCCTTTCATTAAAAAATCTGACTTAATCCTTAGTGACTGATCCTCATTCGTTAAGTCACTGCAGTTTCTGCGAATCCTGAGAAATTGTCCCTTCGGGGCATTTTCCAACCAAGGGGAGTGGTGACAACTTATACTTTCAATGAAACTGTTGCAATCTACTTTTTTAAAATGGTTTTTAGTTTGTTTTTTCATCTTCAATGTAGATGTCAAGGTCCAAGAAAGTGACTTGTTGCTTGCTCCACACGCTGGTTAGTTTGATGCCCCAATCATTATTGTTTAAAAATTCTAAAAACATTTTTAAGGTGCTCTCTTCTCCCTTCCATATTAATAAAATATCGTCGATATACCGGCCATAAAAAAAACAAATTATGCCCCCAGTCATGCCCACCATATATAAAGGAATTTTCCCAAAAGGCCATAAACAAGTTGGCATAACTGGGGGCAAACTTCGTCCCCATGGCCGTCCCCTTAATTTGTAAAAAATAATCATTATACCAAAAGAAGTTATTTCTTAAAATCAGTTCTATCCCTTCTAAAATATATTCTGCTTGTTCCGTTAAAAAATCATCTGATTGGTTTAAAAAATATTTTACTGCTTTACATCCATAAGCATGAGGTATATTGCTGTAGAGGGCCGCTACATCGCATGTCACTAAAATACAATTAGTGTCCCAGACCACATTTTCTAAAAGGTTAAGAACTGTAGTTGTATCTTTAATATGAGACTTAGTTTTAAATACTGGAGGTTGAAGCTGGACATCTATATATTGTGATAATCTAGTGGAAATAGAATCTATTCCAGCGATAATGGGTCTGCCCGGGTTTTTTTTTATGTCCTTATGAACCTTAGGTAAAAAGTAAAAAACTGGGATTTTCGGGAATTTAATGTTCATAAACTGGAATTCTTTAGGGTTTAAAATATTTTTATCTCGTCCTTTCTCAAAAAACTTTAAAAATGTCTTTGGGTTCTTATTAAGTTGCTGATAAGTATTCGTATCTTTTAAAATATTCTCTGCTTCTGTATTATAAAACAGCTTGGACATAAGAACTATTCCTCCTCCTTTGTTAGCAGGTTTTATTATTAAGTCTTTATCAGTTTGTAAATCTTTTAATGCTTTTTTCTCTGATACAGTGAGGTTGCTTTTGAATTTATCTTTAGGGGCAATTTTGTTTATTTCTGTCATTACCATGGTTTCGAAGGATATCATTTCGTTCAAAATCATTTGTTTAGGGTAGAAAATTGATTTGTTTTTTAAAGTGGTGTGTTTATAATTTGGGGTCTCCTGATTATTTGCTGATTTAATTGTTCTCTATCTAATGGATCTTTTAGAAAAAAAAATGTTAAACATAGTTTGCATTTAAAACGGTTTAGGTCAATGTACATATTGAAATGTACATATATTTTTTTACCTATGCATAATTATGAGTCATTTTATACATTAAGAAGTAACATATTAGTTAACCATTTCTCTCTGTAGTTTCCTATTACTCTAAACCTCTTCTGTTTTTATATCTTAGACTTTTTTACTTTTAGATATCCTTATTTAATTTAAATTATAACATTGATTTGGAATACCTTTACTGTTTTTATATTTTAGAATATTCATTTTTTACTTTTCATTGTAGATATCCCTTCTTATTTTAGATATTTTCCATAGATTATAATAGTAAGAATGAAAAAACGAAATTTTTAAAGTATTCCAAATAACATCGATAAAAGTATGAATGATATATAAATTTGCCATTTAAAAGAGAGGAAAAATCAACTAACCGTTTCTCTTTTAAACTAAATGAAAATTATGGAAAAGATAAAATATAGGATGGAATCCTATGAACAAATAGAGACAAATTCTACAATTTACAAAAATGCAAAGATATAAATCCTGCAGTTTACAAAAATCGAAAATTGCCTTTAGACATGTAACCTGTATGAAAAGCAAAAACTGAATAAACAGAAACTAGAAGTAACTTGATGTGAATTATTCCTAAAAAGATACAATTACATTTTCTTTGTACACTATATAAAATTCCTGCTAACTTATTGCCACAAGGTATCTTACTGAATTAATCATCAAAGCAAGAAAAGACAGAGTGCGATATATGTATAAATGATTTTTAATGAACAGGAACAAATGTTGAATATCTTTTTCCTATCTGTTTCTTCTACTTTATACACACATGAACTAATAAGGAATTTATACTAACCTGTTATTGCAATCCTGTAGTTTACAAAAAAAAATTGGAAAATGTACTTTAGACATGTAATCTATATGACATACAAAAAACGGAATAAATAGAAACTAAAAATAATTTAATTTAATGTGAGTTATTCCTAAAAGGATATAGCTATATTTTTTTCTATATACTGCAAAAAATTTCTGCTAACTTGTTGCTACAAGGTATTTTACTGGATTAAACACCAAAGCAAGTAATGACAGGTATAAATGATTTTTAATGAAGAAAAACGAATGTTAAACACCTTCTTCTCTTTTTCTTCTATTTATGTATATATGAACTAACATGGAATGTGGCAATCAATGGGTTAATATTACCCGAATTATCCTAAGGGAAAATACGAGAACGATCTCTCTAATAGGTATAAACGCCAGAAATACACAAAATTGGATTCGGGAAATCAAGAGACCTTTGAATATTTACAACAGAACACAGCACGAAACGAATATAGCTGACAATTCCAGAGAGGAAAAGTACTGGCTGTCTCTGATAGTGAGGTGAGAGGGAGGCATGGACCGCACACGTTCTACCTGTGGGTGGTAACAACATGTGAGGTACACCTGCTTTGACCCTTCACCCGCTGTTTTTAGCGGTATTTAACCCCTTAAGGACTGGACTGTTTTTGCGATGTTGTACATTTGCGACCAGGCATATTTTTACACTTTTGTGGTGTTTGTGTTTGGCTGTAATTTTCCGCTCTCTCATTTACTGTTCCCATACAAATTATATAGTTTTTTTCAGGACAAAAGGGGCTTTCTTTACATACCATTATTTATATAATCTCATGTATTTTAATTTAAAAAAAATAAAAAAATGATGAAATTGAAAAAAATACATGTTTTTTTACTTTTACTTGAAAAAACTTTACTCATCTACAAAAACGAATGAAAAAAACTGCTAAATAGATTAAAAATTTTGTCCTGAGTTTAAAAATACCCAGTGTTTATGTGCTTTTTTTTGCATGTTATAGGGCTATAGGTACAAGTAGGATATTGCGGTTTCAAAACATACATTTTTAAAATTTATCAATAGTGACATTGTAACACTATTATCTGTCATAAATCTATGAATAACACCCCAAATGTACATTTTTTTTTTTTTTTTTAAGTAGACAACCCAGGGTATTCAATATGGGGTATGTCCAGTCTTTTTTAGTAGCCTCTTAGTCGAAAACACTGGCCAATGTAAGCATTCATATTTGTTTGTGTGTGAAAAAAGTAAAAAAACTAAATTGAACGCTAATTTTGGCCAGTGTTTGTGACCAAGTGGTTACTAAAAAAGACTGGACATACCCCATTTGCAATACCTTGGGTTGTCTTCTTTTGCAAATGGTATGCCATCATGGGGGTAATTCTCATTCCTGGGCTACCATAAGCTCTCAAAGGCAACGTAACCAACCTGGCCATTTTCAATGTAAAAATATTTGACCCATATATTTGACCCTGTAACTTTCAAAATGCTATAAAACCTGTACATGGGGGGTACTGTTATACTCAGGAGACTTTGCTGAACACAAATATTAGTGTTTCAAAACAGGAAAACGTATCACAACAATTATATCATCAGTAAAAGTGCTGTTTGTGTGTGAAAAATGCAAAAAAAGTCATTTTCACTGACAATATCATCGCTGTGATATATTTTACTGTTTTGAATCACTAATATTTGTGTTCAGCGAAGTCTCCCGAGTAAAACAGTACCCCCCATGTACAGGTTTTAGGGTGTCGTAGAACG
This sequence comes from Pelobates cultripes, assembly GCA_933207985.1. NCBI lineage: Eukaryota > Metazoa > Chordata > Amphibia > Anura > Pelobatidae > Pelobates > Pelobates cultripes. Next base: position 84,071,243 of record OW240920.1, read on the forward strand.
TTACAGGGTAAAATACAGTGCTAACAAATTAAATTCTCTGGAATTTCGGCCTGGGTTGGCAGGCAGGTCCCTCAAATTGCAATCAATAAAATTACTGAATTATGTAAAAATATTACATAAATACGCACGTAGAATTTAAATATATATGCATATTTATATATTTGAAGTCTACGTGTATATTTATATTATTATGTAATTTTGTATATGGACATATGTATATTTCGTATTTTTATTTATATATACATAGATTTATATACAAATTCATTCTAAGTGTATTTTGATATAAATATATATATATATAAATTTTAAAATAGTTAGAATAAAATTTCATATAGATATATAAAAAAAATTCAATTTTTATTTAAATTTTTTTATTTAATTTAATTACTTATTTATATTTTATAATATATATATACACAATATATATAATTATATATATTATATATATATGTGTAATTTAATTAAGTATTTTTATATTAATATAACTACATATTAATATAAAAATACACTTAGTATGGCATATATATATGATATATAGACATATATAGATATGTCTATATCATGTATACACATATATAATTTTTTTTTTTTATTAACATTAATTTTTTTTTTACTGATTTTACACTAGCAGGGAGACACATGGACACCTATTGTGACCATGTGATAGCTGTGTTGAGCGATCACATGGCCACAGGGGTCCTAATCCGGTGTGGGGAGACTGTCTGGGCTGCAGGCAGTCTCCCCACACCGGGAGCACCGCTGATCGCCGCCGGGGGAACGACGGCGATCAGGTAAGTAACTCAGATCGTTAGGACGGTTCAGGACCGCCATCGGTCGGCAACGCAAAAATGCCGATGACGGTCCTGAACCGTCCTCGGTCGTTAAGGGGTTAAGAAGGATAAGGAACCAAGGGACTTTGAAATCATTTTCTCCGGTTGAAGAAGCAACGGTGAAGTGGTGAAACGCGTTTTAGAGGACAGTTCCGTTTTTAAAAGGACACTGTTGCCTTTTTTATTTTATACTTTATTACAATAAATTTAACTTTTATTTTTATGACCTTATCCTGGTTCCAGAATTCATTTTAACAGATGGGAGTGCAGTCCCAAATCTGCACAACGCTGTGGAATTGAGTCACTAATACTGACTCCAGTTATTGTAAGTACCCACTTGGGAATCTGCTTTGTATATTAAGAACAGTACCAGCAATATTGCGCAATCGTGCGTGCTTTCATTCCCCCCTGCAGGACAAGAAATTTTGTTCTGATAATACGGGTGGGTCGCCTAAACGGACCCAGAAGCGATATACACCAGAGCTGGGTCTATAGCTATCTGTTTGTGAGTTTAAATATTATTGTATAAATCTCTGTAAAATTATATACAGTCTATACTATGTTTGGTTATCTTTTATAGATATCAACACATTTCTTTCTGGCACGCAAGGGAACACCCCTCAATTTCCCAAAGGTGAATAATTATATAATCTCCATAATACAAAAGCGCTTCATTCTTTTTACTGTACACTTTTCGTTTGTGATTTTAGAAGGTATCGCATGAATGCACAGCAGCTGTTTTTTTTTTTTTTTTAAATATCTATATATAGACAAATTAGAGAAGTGATAAATAAGCGCTGATCCTTATCCAATTTCTTGTTTTGCATCGTTCTAGTATCTTACAATATTGTCAGCACATCTGCTAGTCAAATCAATAAAGTCAAACAACCAAAATAGGTGAATGACAAATTTCATTCAAATTATATATCATGAGTTAATCATAGGGTATTACGCAGATGAAAATTCCATTGGCTCTCTATGAAGTTAAACAAAATATCACCCGAGATCCCTGGAGAGGGGGGATCTCAGGTCCTGGTATTTAAAAAGTGAGCAACTTGGATGGAACTTGTATATTAAGTACAGTAGGGAAATGCAGTTAGAGTAGCAGAATAAAGTAATCATTTATGAGATACTCATCCAGACTTTATTGTGCATTGCATAAGAGAACACCCATACACATTCATTAACTGCTAATTAAATTAAGGGATAACGTTTAGAGCAAAAAGTTATCATCCTCTCTGTCCATGATTGTAACCAAAAAACAAAATAGACTCCTACCAATTAGACATGTGATGCTAAAAAGAGCATAGATATAACTATATAATTGGGTGTGATTAAAATGGTATAAACACTCATGGAAAGAAAGTAATATCCACTAAACTATCAATTTGACTTAAAAGTGCATACATAGAGCATAGTAATTCGATGAGGCATATATGATAGGAAGCTTAGAATAAATGATTTGAAAAAAGTACTTGGGAAAAGTAATAGCCACAATGGCTCAAAACTTGTTAGAAAAGAGGTAGAAGTATTCAGTTAGAAATTTATTCTACATATAAGAAAATGAGCGCAGAGCATGATCATTTCAAGTCTCATCAATCCTAAATTCCTAAAAAGTAGGAGGGTGAACATAGTATAGTGAAGAGGCGGCTAGATTTAAAATAGCTTGTAGTAGTAATTTTCTTATACGCACTCTCAATATACTAAAATCTAGTCACCTGTAATCTAGGTTCACTGTGTATTATAGCGATCCTACACTCCTATTAGCCTCAATCTGCCTCAATGACTATGCTCAGTGCACTTAATCAATTAGTATCCCTCAATACCCTTCCATTCCCAAACCCAAACTAAATGTGAACAAACAAGTGTTAGTTCATAGTGCTTTTTGGTGCTTAATGCAGCACCTTCAAACACACACTCTGCATTCATTATATACACACGCTCTGCATTCATTATATACACACACGCTCTGCATTCATTATATACACACACTACACACACGCTCTGCATTCATTATATACACACACTACACACACGCTCTGCATTCATTATATACACAAATCACACAAACACACACTCTGCATTCATTATATACACAAATCACACAAACACACTCTGCATTCATTATATATGCACACACACTGCATTCACTTAGCACACACTACACAAACAAACTGCATTCACTATATATACACACTACACACTCACTGCATTCACGATACACAAACACACTCTGCATTCATTATATACACACTGCATCCACTACATGTGGCATGTATATTTTGTGCATTTACCTTTAGAAAGTTTATTTTTTCAAAATGGTAAATGTACAGAATATCAGTAAGTTATCGGCTATGAAAGTTCACAGATTATCTGTATCGGCTCTAAAAAAATAAATATTGGTCGATCCCTACTGGGCATACCCCCATTTTGAATACCCTGGGATGTCTACTTTTTCAAATGGTATGCAATGATGGGAGTAATTTTCATTTCTTGGCTGCCATACGGTCTTAAAGGCAGCCTAGACACAGCAAACTACATAAAACCTATACAGGGGGGTACCGTGGTGCTCGTGAGACATTACTCAACAGAACTAGGAGTGTTTCAGGGCAGTAAACTATATACCAACAATTTTATCTGTGTAAGTACAGTTTTTATGTGAAAAATGCAAAAAAAGATCTGAACAGTAACTTTGGCTAGGGTTTGTGCCCAAGTGGCTACTACAAAAGACTGGGCATACCCCATTTTGAATACCCTGGGATGTCTACTTTTTCACATGGTATGCCATGATGGGGGTAATTTTCGTTTCTGGGTTGCCATACGGTCTCAATGGCAGCCTAGACCCGGCAAACCAATCTGTCAAATTTCTATGTAGAAAAAAAAATAATTGATGTACAAGCCGTATATTTGACCCTGTAACTTTCCAAAAACCCATAAAACCTATACATGGGAGTTACTGTTTTACTTGTGAGACATTTCTGAATACAAATATATGTTTTATTGCAGGAAAACCAAACAGTATTCTGACATTAACCGTTAAATTGCCATGCAGAAATTAAAAATAAAATTTCTTAATTTTTTAAACTTTTTTTAGATTTTATTCATATAAAATGGAGTTCCATATATGAACATTCGATATGAAATAAAAGCTCTGTTTCTTCTTAACAAAATGATATATGTGTGGGTGCACTTAGTATGAAAGAGGTAAATTATTGTTGGACAGTCAAATTCTGTGGTTTGTTTACATTTTGTTTTGTTCACATCTTGTGCATTTGGCTCAGTCCTTAAGGGGTTAAACTCCATAATCTCCAGGCACAGGAAACATATATTTTCGTTATTTTCTTTCAAAATACCTTTCAGCACACACAATCCCTACACAAGTTGCACCCCCTGACAGCCCAGATCTGGGTGACCAACATATCCAAAAAGCACATAAATCACTTCAGGGGTTCAGGAATGTCATGGAAGTAATAATTTGACCGGTAACTGCTCGGTTCCCTTAGCCGAAAATAGTTCCATAGAATCCCAGCTAAGTGCTGCTGGAGACTGACCGGGAAACCGCAAAGTCTTCATGCTGAAAATAGTTCCAGGGCTTTGAAGTCTATCCTCGGTTTTGGTCCATGTGAACAGCCGCCAGGGAGCTAGCGTACGGTTCTACTGCTAACCTGGCCCATAGTCGGTGGGCAGGAGGCTGGCAGGCAGGCAGCTGGTAAGTTTACCCGGTGACCTCACAGAGGCTGATGGAACATTGAAGATGTCATCCAGCCCCAGCCTGGCAGGCTGCTGGTATCAAGTTTACACTGTGACATCACAGAGGCTGATGGAACATTGAAAATGTCATCCAGCCCCAGCCTGGCAGGCTGCTTGTATCAAGTTTACACTGTGACATCACAGAGGCTGATGGAACAATGAGGATGTCATCCAGCCACAGCCAGGCAGGCAGGTTGCCTGCTCTGCCCACGGAGGGCATCAAGCTTTCATCCAGCAGCCTCCCCTGCTTCTGGGACGACCAGGCTTAAGCCCCCTCCGCTGATTGCCCTCTTTCCGCTCAGGACTTAAGCC
>OW240920.1:84078634-84254927 GCA_933207985.1 Pelobates cultripes
AACTGAGGGGGCGGAGGAACCGGTGGGGGGGGGGAAATAAAACAACCAATTGGAAGGGAGGGACAGGGGGCGCAAACTGGCTGTGAATGAACTCTTCATATACATTAACCAGTGTAACATAGCCAGTGGGCTCAGTTACATACCCTGTTTCCCCATTCCCATCACCCCCAGCCGGTGTAGGACCATCAGTGGGGTCAGACAACAAGTTGTTACACATCAACTTACCCTCAGCAGTAGTCCTGCTGAGTTGTACAGCTGGCTGAGGCTGATGGGAGTCCGGCACCCGCATGGACACATGCAACCACTACCCGCACGGGCACCCGTGGCATGTGCAGCCAGCATGATCGTGCACATCACCCACATGCACGATCGTGCAGGGGGGGGAGACAGGGGTACAGACGGGGGAGGGATAAACTTGGGAACCACTGGAGCAGAGGTGGAAGAGCCATCATCCATTCCCTCCAAGGACTGCACAGCAGCTGGAGCAGCCTTCAGGGAAAGTCCAACGGCACCATTGTTTCTCCCAATGTGCTGCACAGCCTCAGCAGCCGTAGCAGCTTTCATGGAAGGCCCAGCAGCGCCAGCTGACCTCCCAACAGGCTGCCCAGTACAGTAACACAACCTGCCACATCTGGGTCCAAGGCATCAGACCGTCCTGCAGCCACCTGAGGATCCAGCCTCACCAAGGACCCCTGCAGCGGAGGTGACAGAAGGAAGGTCGGGGGGGAGGGAATGGGAAGGGAGGAGAGGAAAGCCCCCTCCATGGGTTCACTAGTGTCCGCCATGACACCAGTGGGGATGGTCTCCCTGTCACCATGGAAGGCGGTGGCGGGCCCATAGACATCGACTGAGGTAGGGTGGGCAGACTCCTGAGGCACACAGGTGTTGTCACCTGTGGGGTTGCTATCCCTAGCCCCAGGAGCCTGCAAGGCTGGAAATTCCTCCTCAGAGTAAGAATACTCTGAGGGGTTGTTCTCATCCTCCAGACCCCCAGACAGGGGTCTCGGACGGTCGCGTTGCTGGGTTTTTACTCTTTTTCTTTACTGTTATGTCTTCACCCAGATCATCCCCAAAGGTTAGGAGGGTTTCTTTTATGTGCCCTTGACCCCTGTCCTCTGGGATGTTAAGCTTCCAGGTGCCTCTTTTCTCTTCCTTCTCTCAGTCTCTGGCCTTCCTTCCAGTGTTTGCTGCAGGTGCTGCAGGGCCCTTTGGTGAGGCTGAAGGAGGAGGGCGTCTCCCTCCGGTGAGGACGTTTGGTCCCCTTCTGACTCCACACTGGACTCCTCACCGGCAAAGATATCCCTTCTACCCTCCAGGATGCCCTGACTCCTTGTCCTTGCTACTGCTTTCAAACGTTGCTGCATGACTGTTTAAATATCTGCAATTTTTGCCTCCAGCTGCAGCAAGTTGTAACTGATTTGCTGCTCTTGCAGTTTTCTTTCTGTAATAATGGCTCTAATGGGACCTCTTTTATTGCTTGAAGTCTTATTTGATTTCTCTTTGCTCTTTAAGGTCTGCCTGGACACTAGCTATGCTGTTGTTGGCTTCCTCATGGCTGGCCTTCAGGGTCTTTAATATGGCTAGGAGTCTGTCTGAAGGCAGCTCCTTAACCGCCCTTAGCATAGGTAAAGGAGGCCTGTGGGGCACTGGTGTTACACACTTCTTCCTGGGGCATCTCAGGAACTACCTCCATGGGGCCCCCTCTTCCAGCTCCAGTGGAGGGGAGGGGGGGGATGCTATAGGAAGTGGAGGCCAGCTGCAATGTGCTCCCTGCATAAAGAAGCACCCCAGTGAGCATTATCTCCTTTTTGTAGGAAACCCCTGCTCCCTGGGCGACCCCCACTCCCTTCTTCCATTCAGTGAGCTTTCTAGCCATCCCCCCCTCCAGTTCTTGCAACTGGTTTACCTGCAAACGAACAGTCCTGGAGAGGGCCTGGTGTTCCACCCAGGACAGACTCCCAGCCACAGGTGCTTCTGCCCCAAAGACAAAGTTTTTCTCCAGCTCCTCCAGCCTGGCCCTCCATACCCAGGCAGGGGAGGAAGGACCTGAATCCATTTTGATAGGTCCAGAAAGACCCTCCACAGTAGTTTCCAAACAGCCCAAAATGAAGCACTCCAGCAGGGCAGGGAAAAAACGAACCACAGGGTGTGTCTGGAAGTAATCAGGAGCTCAAACAGCACACAGCCTTCTCCTTCCACTATCCAGCCCCAAGTGGTTGGAGCTGGATATGTTTCTTGATTTTAGAAAGCATCCATAATATCTTATAACAAATGTAACAGAAACAAACAAAACAAGCACCAACCAGCAAATAAACATACAAGATTACATCAGCCAATAAAAAAAAAAAAAAACATAAATACAGAGACTGAACATAACTTGTCTAAACCATACATATATACACTGAACATAACTAACTGCACATACTAAAGCCTCTTGGGCACCAGAAAAGGGGGAGGGGGACCCCATTATGTCATGGAGAAACCTGGGAGGGATAATAACATAAAGGGGGGATCCATTATATCTATGGGGAGACCTGAGGGGGGTACAACTTAAATGGGGGGGGAGACTCGCGTCACACCGGAAGTGACGCGGCATATAAGCCAATGGTAGCGTACTGCGTTCTACTCTTGGAACGCATGCAGTCCCGGACAGCGTGGCAACGCCCACCATATTAAATAACATAAGTCCCAGACTGTGGGCGGTTATTATGGAAATCGGTCCGTGGACTGGTATTTCCATCCAGTGAGGGAATGTCAGCATGTACTATTTTTTGCATCTAAAAGTAGTTCTGGCCGTTTTTCGGCAAAGCCAGCAAATGTTAATAAAAAAAATACTTAGTGATGCTTCATAGCATATAGAAAATAACAAACTAATGTTCAAATTCCAATGTGCAGTCACATAATGTGCACAAAAATATATACATACACTAAAACGTACTATAAAGACCACTATAGACCAAATAAAATAATTATAATGCAAACTATAAAATACATCTTGAGAATGGAGACTATGGTACTAAAAGAAAGAAGCATTGGAATTTAAAATACACAGTGTGTCCAGTAATATTTTATATACACATAGTGATATAATTAAAGACTAGATTGTGATAGAAGCAAAAAAAATCAGTTGGATGACTAACGGTATAAGGTGGAAATAATAAAAAATGTAAATGCATAAATAACTTAATATAATGGAAAGGTAGGAGATAAAACAGCGATAAAAGGCAGGATAAATATAAAAATATATAAAAAATTATGGCAATATAAAAATGTAAGAGTAACTACTTCACAGATGAAACTGAAACAAACCATAATATTGTAAAGCGCTACGGAATCTGTTGGCGCTATATAAATGATGATAATAATAATAATAATGAAAGTGGGCTAAAAAATATTGTAGAATCTTAAAAATATAAATTCAAAATATAAATAATATTTATAGAAAATTAAAAAGGTCAAACTCAACATTTAGCCCCTTTGGGTGTAGGGTATCTAATTTGAAGACCCACTCCATCTGTTTGTCCTATTCTCTTAATAGGGTCTCCTCCTCTCCAATGATTTTTTTTTACCGTGGCTATCCCATAAGAGGTGTTTGGGGTTATTGTTGTGTATACAAAAATGAGATGACACTGAGTGATTTTTATAATTTTTTTTCAATATTTCTACAGTGTTCATTAATCCATACTCTTAATGGTCTTATGGTACGTCTGACATACTGGAGGCCGCAAGGGCACTCTAGCAGATAAATTAAATTTTTACTTCCAAGAGTAATACTTTCTTTCATATTGTACATTTTGCCGGTGTTATTCGATTTAAACGTAGTCATATGTTTTACTGCTAAATTTGGTTTTCGGCAGGCTAAACACGTATTACACCTGAAAAAAACTTTTCTGGATGTCATGGAATTACTAGCCCCTTCTTCATTATCCTTAGTGTAGTTTTTCGTGAGGTGTCTCTTTAAATTAGGGGCGCCTCTAAACGCACTTTTTGGTCTTTCAGAGATTATGCCTCTAAGAATGGGATCTTCTTTTAGGAGGTGCCAATATCTATTAATAATCTTTCTCAGATGTTTATTTTTATCCTTATAGTCTAATACTATAGGCAAAGTGACCTCATTTTTTAATTGGGTTTTTTCTGTGTATCAGGTCTCGATTAACGGCAAACGTGTCTTGTATAGTAGATTCTATCATTTTGTCATCATACCCTTTATGTAGAAAACTTTTTTTATATTATTAGCCTGTTCCATAAAAATAGTAGTGTCTGTACAATTCCTCCTTAATCTGGTCATCTGACTCTTTGGGATACTATCTAACCACGTTTTATTGTGGCAATTTTTTGTATCAATATAATTAACATGTACATCTTTAAAATGGGTTTTTTGTATTAATTGTATTGTTATTGATATAGATGTTAAGGTCCAGGTATGTGATTTCGGTATCACTTCTCTCCGAGGTTAAAATAATACCTTCTTGGTTCGAATTTAAAAACCTGATAAAATCCTGTGCTGCAGTGATACATCCCCTCCAAATAAAAAGGTTGTCTATATAACTTGAATAGGACACCAGGTTATCTACCCAGCCATGTCCACTCCAAATGAATCTCTTTCCATTAAGCCATATAGAGATTGGCATAGCTGGGTACAAACCTGGTGCCCATAGTTGTACCTGTACTCTGTAAATAAAAATCTTTGAACCAGAAGTAATTATTTGTTAAAATAAGCTCAATTCCTTCAATTAAAAAAATAAGTTGGTCTCGTGCCATAAAATCATCCTTTTCTAAAATCTTTTTAACTGCTTCACAACCTTTCTTATGTTGTATAATAGTGTACAATGATTGTACATCACAAGTAGTGATGTCGCAAACCCGAAATTTTCGGTTCGCAAACGCGAACTTCCGCAAATGTTCAGGAACCGGGCGAACCGCCATAGACTTCAATGGGCAGGTGAATTTTAAAACACACAGGGACTCTTTCTGGCCACAATAGTGATGGAAAAGTTGTTTCAAGGGGACTAACACCTGGACTGTGGCATGCCGGAGGGGGATCCATGGCAAAACTCCCATGGAAAATTACACAGTTGATGCAGAGTCTTAATCCATAAAGGGCATAAATCACCTAACATTCCTAAATCACAATGGATATGGATTGACACCTGATATATGACATATTGACACCTTGACATATGGATTGACACCTGTCCTCAGAGACCCTGATACACACTGACACAGAGCAGAATAGAGACTGTTCCCCCTACATAGGGTCACTTGGCAGATATGGATTGACACCTGTCCTCAGATCCCTGATACACACTGACACAGAGCAGAATAGAGACTGTTCCTCCTACATAGGGTCACTTGGCAGATATGGATTGACACCTGATACACACTGACACAGAGCAGAATAGAGACTGTTCCTCCTACATAGGGTCACTTGGCAGATATGGATTGACTGTTCCCCCTACATACACACTATTGGATCTCGCAAAACTTACCAAGGATCTAAATCATGTTCCCATATTGTACATGAAAAACCTACTCATACAAAATCTCTTCCCAAATGTCATTTCGTTCAAAGTGGAGAGAATTTAAAAAAATATATATTTTTGTTCGGAGTGTGAGAAATGCTTTTCAGCCGCTTCTAATCTTAAGCATCATTTGAGGAGCCATACAGGAGAGAAACCTTATTTTTGTTCTGATTGTGGGAAATATTTCTCTCAAAGAGGCCACTTTTATATTCAATCTATAACAGTGAAAAAAGTTTTTTGGTTTTAAATGCAAGCTATTGTGACACCAGTGAGTGAGTGGTGGCACTGGGCACAGTATCCACTGTGAGCCTGACACACCCGCTTTGAGACAACTAACTGCTATTCAATCTATAACAGTGAAAAAAGTTTTTGGGTTTTAAATGCAAGCTATTGTGACACCAGTGAGTGAGTGGTGGCACTGGGCACAGTATCCACTGTGAGCCTGACACAGAAGCTGGCAGGCAGGCAGGCAACTGCAATTACATTACACAGAAAAAAAAAAAAGCAGACTGATGTTCTAGCCCTAAAAAGGGCTTTTTGGGGTGCTGTCCTTACAGCAGAGATCAGATGAGTCCTTCAGGACTGTAGTGGACACTGTATACCCTAACCTAGCTATGCATTTCCCTATCTAATCAACAGCAGCTACACTTTCCCTCCTCTCACTAAGCATGCAGCTTGAGAATGAATGTAAAATGGATGCCATCCAGTAGGTGGGAGGGTCTGCTAGGGAGGGTGTGCTGCTAATTGGCTGGAATGTGTCTGCTGACTGAGGTACAGGGTCAAAGTTTACTCAATGATGACAAATAGGGGGCGGATTGAACCGTGCATATGTTCGCCCGCCGTGGCGAACGCGAACATGCTATGTTCGCCAGGAACTATTCGCCGGCGAACCGTTCGGTGCATCACTAATCACAAGTAATAAGTAAAAAATCTTTTTGCCAAGTAATTTTTTCTAATTTCTTTAAAAGGTCTATAGTGTCTTTGGGGTAGGATTTTGTTTTCTTAACGTAAGGCTGAAGTAAAATATCTATATATTCTGATAGATTCGAAAGCGCAGATCCAATCCCTGAGACGATAGGTCATCCAGGGGGTTTAGTTAAACTTTTATGGATCTTCGGTAAAAAATAAATAACGGATTTTGGGATACAGAACATTAATATACTGGAATTCATCTTTATGCAGGATGCCAGCTTTAAATCCCTTATCTAGATATTCACTAAGTTTCTTTTTAATATTTAATGTGGGGTTGGCAGAAAGCTTAATATAAGTAGTGTGATCATTTAATTGTCGGAGGGCCTCGTCTTCATATTGCTCTTTGGATAATATGACGAGACCTCCGCCTTTATCCGCCAGTTTAATTACAATAGACCTGTCATTATACAGATCCTTTAGTGTTTCTTTCATTTTTACTTAAATTCGCCCTTTCCTTATACTTGTCATTTTTTTTCTAAGACTTATATCTTTAACTATTTTTTTCTCAAAAATATCTAAAGCACTAGATTTACAGTATGCCGGATAGAATTTTCATCTATTTTTCAAGTTACTTTTTATATACAGATTATCTTGATTTCTATCAGGAGTATTACTAGTGCTTGCCTGTCCAATGTTGGTCTTATTTAGATCTATAAAAGTCATGGAGTTATAGGGTCTGGTGGGAGCGAACTTTAGACCCTTTTTAGGCACATCAGTCCCAATCTTACTCAGATTCTTGTCTGACAAGTTAAAAATGCCTGTATGTGAATTGTTGGACATAACATCTAAAGTCTTTCTATTCTTCCTTACTTGCTGTCTTCTGCCTGATCTCCGTCCTCTAAATCTCTTTTGCGGATCTTTATTGGAGTAATATTCAGGTGATTGGTTTGGCGTTCTCTGTTGGACGGAATTTCCCAAAAAATAAGTTTCATCGAAAGGTTCGCAAAAAGACAAAGCGTGATACCTATTTTTAGTGATTAGGTCATTTGGGGTATTTGGTTCAAGTTCTTCACGTCTTCTATGATTTTCTTGTGGTCACTTTCTCCCAGGAGTAATTTCTTGTTTTAATCTTGTGTTGGGGGAAACTGGATCGTAAGTAAATCTCACTGGATGGAAATACCAGTACACGGACCGATTTCCATAATAACCGCCCACACTCTGGGACTTATGTTATTAATTATGGTGGGCCACGCTGTCCGGGACTGCATGCGTTCCAAGAGTGGAACGCAGTACGCTACCATTGGCTTATAGGCCGCGTCACTTCCGGTGTGACACGTGCGTTTCATCAATGGTCACAGAAAGCAGGAAGGGCACCTGCACTACGCAAGGAATTTATCATCTAACACCCCCACTGGTGTATGTGACGCATGCATTCCACCAGTGGTTACAGGAAACCGGAAGGGACCTTTTACATCACACCAGGAAATCATCATTCAATTTGGAATATCTATATAAACGGACGGAATTAGGACTTCACCCACACTTCTGAGGAAGCCTTTTTAAGGTGAAATGCGTCAAGTGGGACTTTTTTTTAGCTATTTGTATGTTACTCTTTTGTTAATTTTTGTTAAATAATATATATTTTATATATTACTATTCTACTTATTTTACTTACCTTGGATACCTGATTCCGTTCAATTCCTGGTTACCTTCATATTCCCTGGTGGGGATGATACCACCTATGCCATACTGACTAGAGCAAGTTGTGCTCTAGCAAATGTGAGTACGTTACCATTTTTTTTTTTTATACTTTGCACTATTGGATTTCTATTTCCCCACATATTACCTGTATTCTGCTCGGAACTACTAAGACGCACTCTGCAGTATATATCCTGAGACGGGGATTGTACCGTCCACGCGCATTAACAGCTGAGCTCTGGGAAATGTGAGTGAAAGCACTAAAAGTATCCACACAACCTGCTTGATATATTTACGATATTTTCACTATTGGTTTTTTTTTAGGTCAGTTGGACATAGACCGTACACACTTGTGTACGTATACAATTTATTTGTATCACACTGTCTAGGGCGCGGTTTCTTAATCCTATTTGTTCACACTACTTCTGTCACAAGGTTGGGAATCCTTGTGTTGGTTATTGCTGCCCAATACTATTGTTGTACTTGTTACTATAGTGAGCGTCTTATCACTCTGTTTCTAAAACTACACAAACCCTAAACACAACACTGAAAAACCAGCCTATCCATAATTCTCGAAACATAAACATTCCCTAACAATCCACCACCCAAAAGAAAATCCAAATCCCACCCATCCATAAACCCAAATTTTCTTCTTAACCCACCACCCACAAGGAGTCCATCCCTCCGTCCGATAACACCAAGTGCCCCACCCAAAACAAAAAGGCCCAGAAGTCAACATAATATGAAAACATAATAAACATAACAAGAAAACCCACCCTAACCCAAACAATACATAAATAAACCCACCCACACAGAAACAGAACACCACCCACACAACCATAACAATAATCACATTAAAAAAACTCTACAAACCTATACAGAGGAAGATACTAGTCTACTAAGCTGTGGCAGCCTTCCATGAAACAAAATCCATCTCAAAATCTAAGGGGGAAAGGTGAAGAAAGATGTTAAAATTCCCCCCACCAAGACAAGGGCACCCATGGAACGGTTCAAGGCGGGTGGACCTTGAAATTTCACCAAAAACACTGCCAAATTGTGGGATCCATAGAAGCCCTTTCGGTGTTGCAGATCCCACAAACCGCTCTCAGAATGGCTGCTACCACCACTTGACAGGAAAGGTCTTTTCGCTGTAGGGAGACCTGACACTGTGCCATCCAAGTGAAATACTTAATTGAGCTGACTACATAAAGAGTGCTCAAATCAAAGGCCCTCCCCTGTGAGTTGGACGTCCCGTACACCCACTCCACATAAGTCATGCGGGATAGGCAGGGGATGCCCAAGGCGGTTGAGACCTCTTTGTTGACCTGGACGTTAAAGGGGCACTCGAGGAGAAAGTTGTCCATGGACTCCACTCTCCCGGAACATTCCACTCGTGGACAACCGCGATCCGTGATGTTCCTGTACTTCAAGTTCCCTCGAACATAAAGTCTACCGTGGAAGGAAAGAAACGCCAAGTCTCAGAATTTCTCCGGAAGGCACCTGGAGTTGTGAAAATACTTGGTGGGCAGTCCTTCGAAGCAAGCTGAACGCCAAAGTGAGTGGCCAAGACCCTCCCATCGAGAAGCCTCTTGGGAGAGTCCGGAACCTCGTCCACCGTGACGTTCCACCTGCGGAGAATCCCCACTCCCTCGACGACCGAAGCCGGGCGGTAGCTAGACTGCAGGACCCTCAAACTCTTCACCTTCCCGCCACGAAACCAGTCCACCAAGAACAGAGCGGTCCACTCCCTGAATATACATGCCCAGCCAGGCAGCTCGTCCTTCAGGAGAGCCCCAAAGTTCCTTTTCAGAAAGTTGTTAGTAAAAAGGACGATAGGGTTGACCATGGCCAAACCCCCTGTCCTTCCTGGCCAGGTAACTGACCTCCCTCTTGATGAGGTTCAGCCTGTTCCCCCACAACATGCGGAAGAACAGCGCAAACATCCGAGCATAAAGAGACCTGGGCAAAAGAAAGATGTTACTGACGTAGCCGAATACAGTCAGTACATGGGTTTTGATCAGTTTCACCCGTACTCCATAGGTCAGTTTCCACCGATGGCTCTCCTCCACCTTGCGGGAAGCTATGGCAAGCTGTCGGACCAGTTCCTGAGAGCCAGATCCCCTGGTCCGAACACCACTCCCAGGATTTTAATTTCAGACTGGGCCCGTGGGAAACCATCTGGAAGAGAGAACTGGTCCCCCTCCTTCCCACATCAGAAAACTCCGCTCTTGTCCCTGTTGATACACGAGGTTGAAGCGACCGAGTATGCTAGAACTAACTCATCCACCACCGTGGAATCCCGAGTGTCGGAGACCACGATGGAGATGTCATCAGCGTAGGCAACAACCCGTAAAGGCCTCTCCAGGACCCCTGGCCACTCCCTACAACGTGCTCGCATCGACCCTCCGGATGAAGGGATCGACTACAAACACTTACAAGAGCGGGCTGAGAGGGGACAGCCTTGCCAGACCCCATATCGGATCCTAAACGTCCTGCCCCTCCACCCGTTCACAAGAGTGAAGCTCTCAGCCTCTCGGTATAAGGTGATGACCCAATTGATAAATTTCCCTGGTCAAAAGCTTTGGACTGATCAGTGCCAGAAGGTATATCCCCCTTCCTCCGGCCCTGCACTTCTCGAGAGCTTCCCTGACCTCGAAAACGGCATCAAAGACAGTTCGTCCCCTGATTGTACAGTACTGGGAGATGGACAGGATATGCCTCGCTAGGCTAATCTCTTCAACAAAATCTTTGCCAGGACCTTCCTGTCGACATTTAAAAGGGATATGGGGCGCCAGTTCCGCACATCCGCTGTGTCGAGCATGTTCGGTTTGGTTAGCAAGATCAGGGCAGAAGTCCTCCTCGAGTGTGGCAATAATCCTCGAGCCAAGCTCTCAAGAGAGCGCAGAACTGCTGGTAAAATTCAGCCTGTCAGGCCATCAGGACCTGGCGACTTACTCTTGTTCTCCAGCTGGATACTCTCTGTGAGACCTCTTCTATGGTGATCTCGCTAAGCAACTCACCAAAAGGGAGGTCGCTGTACTCAGGGAGCGTGAGCTCACTCAAGAATTCATCCACCTTGCATCCACGGGATTTGCCCGCCTCGTCCATCTGGGGTCTGCTCTTTCCGAGGATCCCGTGAGGAGACTCCTCCAGGATCCCATCGGTGCTCCACAGACAGGTAATGGTCTTCCTCTTGCAACTAAGAAAAGGATTGGGTAAGTGAAAAGACCTGTGATCCCTCTCTTTTACAAGGGAGGCATACCTGTCATACTGGTAACTCCTCATCAAGGCCTTGACCGCCAAAATGTCCTCGGGGTCACCTCCCTGAGAGATCAAGACGTCCAACTTCGTAAGTAAGCTCAGATAGATCTTGTACCTAGTAGACTGCATGTTCCGCGCGAGATTGCAAAACAAGTTCCGCCAACGTCATCTGATCATGAAAGAATTTCATGAAGGCTTGCTGAACTCTCTGTTCCACCAGGAGGTCTGAATTGAGCCGCTAGATCCCTCTACCCTTAGGTGGGGTGCCGTAGACGTTCAACTCACAAGACAAAACGTGATGGTCGGAGAACTCCACCGGTGTAAGCACAGGTGCTGCCACCAGGAAATTCTCCTTAAAGAAAAACCTGTCTATCTTACTCTGGCATCTACCTCGGTGATAAGTGTACCCACCAGTGGGATTGGGAGCGTGGTGAAGGTACGCATCAACCAAACCAGGCTGACTAAACATCTTCAGAAAATAGTCATACCCCAGCCTCTGAGTGGCGCCGCTCCTGTCTTTGTCACCAACAAATAGGATTTGCTGGGAGGTAAGGCACTATCTCATGAAACAGACATTTCCTCTCCCAGTGATCCGCTGTTAATCATCCTGAGAGGTTGTCTGCCCAGTGATAAGTCTAAAACCTCACAACGTCCTTTCTGCAACTCAATGACCCTGTTGATGCTAACATCAGCGTCCTTAAATAGGACGGAGATTCCCCTATATCTCTCTGTAGCTACAGAGAAGTAGGAGGGCCCCCATCTCCAGTCTCTCTTTGCAGCGTGCAGGGCCGCAAGGGTTTCCAGCTGGGTCTCCTGTACTAAGATGACATTGTCCGGAGCACAGCTGAGATGGTCATAGACTGAGAATCAGGCCCTGCTAGACTTAATGCTGTTAACGTCCACCGTAGCCATAGAGAGCATAGGGAAACTAGCCATAAGAGTAAATACAAGGAGATTTCTCTTGTCTTTTGTTATCCCCCTCCTCCTCCGTGTCGGAGGAGTACCTCTTCACTGAGACTCCCCGGGATAGAGGGGCCAGTCATCCCTCAGATGCACCTCGCCAATCTTAACTTCCGCCCCCACCCCAGGGAGGTTCGCTATCTCCTCCTCCAGCATGCAGTCGGCCCAGCTGGAAGATAGTGCCTCAAATCTATTTTATATGGGCACCGGGGCCTCCCGCACAGCTGAAGAGGAGGCGGCCCCCTGTGTCTTGCCACTCTTTGGAACAGCACCTTTTTTTGGGGGCTGCCCCGCAGAGGGTCCAGCACTCCTCTGGGGCAAAGGTGTACCTGATTCTGTCGAAGGATTGGGGATTCTTTGACTTCACCATGCTCCAAACTAAATCATGTGTATCAGGGGACTGTGCTGGGGGAGAGTATTTGCAACCTTAGAAGGTGGCCTACTGGACTTGGGAACGACTTTTGTGCTGGGAGTGCCTATGTTATCTTTGAGTGAGAGTGTGAGCTAGTAGTCGTCACGGGGGCTTCAGGTGGAACGGTAGAGACCAGGGGGAGGATGGACAGTGGTCAGGGCTCGTAGACCACCATGCCAGGGACAGAGATACCAGATGTTCTGGCAACCACTTCCCCTAACCCAGCTGAGTCCATATCCTCCGGCTCCATACTCCAGATGTACTTGATGTGCTGGGCTTCGGGGCAGGTATAGTAAGAGTGTCCCATCCTTTCACACAGATGACACCGGATCTCCGAGCAGGTGCCTCACAGCACCGCACATGGTGCATATCTGGACCGTACAGGTATTACTAAAATGTCTGTACGATCTGCACCTATGGCAGGTTCAAGGTTGACCAGGGTAAAAACATGATACCTGGTATCTGTGTGATACCCTGTATTTCCCGTAACAACACTGGGACAGTCCACCCACCTGTCCAAATCTCATCCTCATCTAGTATCTTAACTGGGGGACCTTTTTATGTCCCCAAATCTCCTGGCCCATACCAGGATATCCGCTATGGGAATGGACTCATTCCTCACCAGAAAGGTTACCTTCTTAATACCCTTGCGAGAAATGGGTATAGTGGTAAATCCTGCCCATCTCGACCCCTGCTAAGAGCTAGTTGCCTCCCATCCAGCCCAGAAACGATCCAGGAGCTGCGACGTCATAAAGGAGACGTCGAACTCCAAGGTTCCCGAAGCATGGATGAGGGCAAACAGATCAGAGGGGAAGAAACCTTCAAACAGGACACCAGCACCCGCCTGTCGGGCACCTGGCTCTCACCACCCCAGGTCAGCCGCACCACATTCCTCCTGCCCCCTGGAAAGGGAGCCTGAGGGCGTGCCACGGAGCAAACCCCGGCAAGGCGAGGTGGCCCCCATGCCCAGGCATTGGACACGCTGGGACCTGCCATCTGTGACACTGGGGGGCAGATTACTCCAGTGACAGGGCCATTACCGGAGACCCTGGCCACAGCACCCTGAGTGACGGCTTGGGGGTGCCTAGGAACTTGGGGACATACAAGTGATACACTGTCTTCGTTTCCAATATTCATAACCGAGCCAGGGGGAGCAGATGTAATAGTGGAATCATGAGAAGCGAAGACAGCTTAGGGACCGGGGAGGGCAGATACAATAGTGGTACCTGGGAGGTCGAGAATAGTCAAGGGAGCCGGGGACAACAGAAGGATCAGGAATAGAAGCGGATACGTTAAGAGGGACCATCACCTAAGGGGGCACATTCTGGCTGTGGACATTGTTTATTTGCTGTAAAACATCAGTCAGGTCACTGTTTTTTAACAGTCTTCCTACTCCCATCACCCCCACCCACAATAGAGCCACCTATGGGGTCAAACAGCATAGCTGCCCTACCCCCACCAGCAGTCACATATGGAGTTTCTGCCGGCTGAGGGTGATGAGTCACCTGCGCCCGCCGTGCACGCAGCCGCAGCACTCACGGCCTGCACGTGCTCAGCACAGGCGCCAACAGCTTGTACAGAGAAAGACAGTGGGGCATTTAAAGATATATTACAAGAATTTTGGAAAAAACTTTCTGCTCAGAGGACACCCCCAGAGCCACGATTGCAGAGCAATTAACCACCTCCTCCAGGCACTGCACAGCGCCAGCAGCCGGAGCAGTCCCGGCGGGAGACCCAACGGCACCACCGGTCCCCCCCAATGAGCTGCACAGCTGCCGTAGCAGCCTCCTCGGAGGGCCCAGTAGCACCATCCACTCCCCCACCAGGCCGCCCAGCGCCGGCACCTGCGGCAGCACCTGAAGGAGGGTCACAACCAACTGCAGCTGGGACCAGGATAGTGGACTGGCCCGCTGCCATCTGAGGACAAGTGACAGAGGAAACAGCCGCATCCAGGGACCCTGCAGCGGGGGGGGGAGGGATTGGGAAGGGAGGAGATGGAAGTTCCCTCCAGCGCATCACTGGTGTCCGCCACAACACCAGCGGGGTTGGTCTTCCTGTCACCATGGAGGGCGGTGGGGGGTCCAGAAACATCGACTGAGGTAGGGTGGGCAGACTCCTGAGGCTGGCAGGTGCTCCACCTGTGGTTTTGGTATTTCTGTCCCCAGAAGCCTGCAGAGACGGAAACTCCTCCTCAGAGTAAGAGTACTCAGAGGGGTTGTACTCACCCTCCTCCTCCGATCCCCTGGTCCCTCGGACAGGGGCCTCAGGCTGGCGAGTATCGGTTTTCTTTTTCTTTCTTTTGCTGTTTTTATTTGTACCAAAGTCCTCTTCTTCCTCACCCAGTTCTTCTCCAAACACCATAAGATTTTCATTAATATGCCCTTGGCCCCTGTCCTCCTGGATCTTCAGCTTCCAGTCTCTAGCCTTCCCTCCTTTACTTGTCGCTGTCTCTGCAGGATCCCCAGATGCGGCTGCGGGAGAAAGGTGTCTTTCCCCCGGCGAGGTAGTCCGATCACCCTCAGACTCTGCGCATGACTCCTCGCCGGCAGAGAGATCCCTCCTCCCTTCCAAGTATCCCTGTCTCCTTGTCCTCGCTTCTTGCTTCAGACGGTATTGCATAACAGCCTGTATGTCTATCTTGGTCTCCAGCTGCTGTAGACTATGGCACAAATGTGTTTCTTGTTGCTTAGTCTCTGCAGTTTTGGTTCTGATGGGGCCTCTTTTGTAGCTATAGGTCTCATTTTTATATATCTCTGTTCTTTGAGGGCCGTCTGGACGCTAAGGTGTTATCCAACTCTTCATGCCTGGCCTTCAGGGACTACAGCATAGCCAGGAGTTTGTCAGAAGGCAACTCCTTCAACGCCCTAGCCCCCCCCCTTAGCTGCTTCTTCATAGGAGCAGGAGGCTTGGGGGGGGCACTAGCTTCTTCCTGGGATGTCTCTTGAACCACCTCCATGGCGCCCTCTCCCGGCTCCAGCGGAGGGGGGACTGCTCCAGGAAGTGGAGGCCAGGCGTAATGTGCTCTCTACACATAGAGAGCACCCCCATTAGTGTGGCAATCTCAAATTTGTAATTGATCCCCACACCATGGGGAACCCCCACTCCCTTCTTCCACTAGGCAAGCTTTCTAACCATCCCCCCTCCAGGTCAACAAGCTGGTATACCTGAGAACGGGCCTTCCTGGAGAGGGCCTGGTGTTGCGGCCATGACAGGCTCCCGGCCTCCTGAGAACCTTCCCCAAAGACCAGGTTTTTCTCAATTTGCTCCAGTTTGGCCCCCCATCCCCAGGCTGTGGAGGAAGGCCCAGGCAGACCCCCTGTAGTGGTATCTTTGTATCCCAGAAAAGTGGCTCCAATCCTGGAAACAAATGGGCATGGTTCCTGGGAAGCTCAGAGCGCCTCCAACACACAGCCAGCAGCAAGCTCCTCCCAGCCCCAAGTGGTTGGAGCTTGAAATATTTGGTTTATTAAGAAAATGCAAGGATGAGTAACAAACTGTAACAAAAATAACTGAACAATAGTCACAAAACATGAAATTACAAACTCAAAAACAGCTTATTACAAATGCATTAGAACCATAAACAAACATAGCAGCAAACATACCCCTGAGACACGCACATCTCCGAGACACACCCACCCCCTAGATGTGCACACCCCAGGGACAAGCGTATCCCAGGGACACCCACATCCCAGAGATACATGTACACACATTGCATAATACAACCGAATAAATAGCTGAGTTTTCAGCACAAAAGAAAGCATAAAGGGGGAATAAATTATAATACCTGGGGTCCCATTATTAGCATGGGACATAAAACCCAGGGGGAAACACAAATTTAAAAGGAGGCCTCGTTGCCTTATGAGGCTTCTTTAAACTAACCTCTGTAAGGGGGGGAAACATAAAACACAAAACAGGACGCGGGACAAGACACACAAGGGGAGCCCACCGACCTGACATCCACAGCCAGGTGTCCCTTACAAAAAAAGGAAATCCTAATAAATATAGAGGGTGGGGAAACACTATATACACCATATACACACCACATATCCAAGAGTCCATAAACGTCCGTATTCATTTTAACCATCACCATAAATTGTTGAAAACGTTCACTCATAACATCTCATCAATATTTGCATCATCAATCCCCAAAACCCACCACCCAAAAGATGTCTTCTCTCCCACCCTCAAAAACCCACCACCCCAAGGAGTCTATCCCTCCGTCCGTTAACAGCCACCCCAAATAATGATAACCCACCACCAGAAAAAAAAGTTCATAAGACATCCATACTTGAGAGAATAGCGCATGCCCTCCCTCCACCATTCTTACATACCCACCCGCCACCCATGTAACAAACCGACACAATACTATACAAAACTATATACAACAATTCCCTACAGAAAGAAGGTACTTGTCTTGTGAATGTCTGGTAGTCTTCCATTAAAATCAAAAATGTCTCAAAAATCTAAAGGGAAGTGAAAGAACAGAATCAGAAAACCTCCACCAAGACAAGGGCGCCCATGGATCTGCTCAAGGCAAGTAGACCTTGAAATTTCGCCACAGACTCTGCCAAATTGTGGGATCCATAGAGGCCCTTTCCAAATTATAGATCCCGCAAACTGCTCTCCGGATGTCTACCACCACCACCTGATAGGAAAGGTCTTTTCTCTGAAGGGAAACCTGACTCCGTGCCATCCACGTGAAGTACTTGACTACTGAGCTGACTATGAAAAGAGTGCTCAAATCAAAGGTCCTCCCCCGTGAATTGGTTGTCCCGTACACCCACTCCGCATAAGTCATGCGGGATAGACAGGGGATGCCCAAGGCGGCCGAGACCTGTACGTTAAAGGGACACTCGAGGAGAACATTCCACCCAAGGACAACCGCGATCCGTGATGTTCCTGCACTTAGTTACCTTTAACGTAGAGTCTACCGTGGAAGGAGAGAAACGCCAAGTCTCGGAATTTCTCCGGAAGGCGCCTGGAGCTTAGTCAGTAAGATCAGGGCAGAAGTCCTCATCGAGGCTGGTAATAATCCTTGAGCCAGGCTCTCATTATACACCTTGGTTAGATGAGGGGCCAAGAGAGTGCAGAACTGCTGGTAGAATTCAGCCGTCAGGCCATCGGGACCTGGCGACTTACTCTTGTTCTGTTGCATGATACTCTCTGTGACCATCTCATCCAAAGAAAGGTAGTTATTCTCAGGGAGCATGATCCCACTCAAGAAATCATCCACCTCCCTCCCACGGGATGTTCCCACCTCGGCATATCAAGGTCTGCCCTTTCCGAGGAGTCCAATATAGTAGTCGCGGACCACCTTCAGAATCCCACGAGGAGATTCCTCGAGGATCCCGTCGGCGCCCCGCAGACTAGAGATGGTCTTGGTACCTTCCTTCCTCTTGCAACTAAAATAAGGATCGGGCGAGTGGTAAGACCCATGATCCCTTTCCTTTACAAGGGAGGCGTACCTATCATATTGATAACTCCTCATCAGGGCCTTGACCGCCTCAACGTCCTCGGGCTTACCTCCCTGCGAGATCAAGATGTCTAATCTCGCGAGTAAGCTCAGATACACCTTGTATCTAGAGGACTGCATGTTCCGGGCAAGATTGCGAAAAAGCCTTCGAGTCCTGGCCTTCACCATCTCCCACCACTCAGCCTTCGTCTGACCTAAGTCGGCCAAAGTCATCTGGTCGTGGAAGAAATCCTTTAAAGCCTGCTGAACCCTCGGTTCCACCAGGAGGTCTGAATTGAGCCACCATATCCCTCTACCTTTAGATGGGGTGTTGTGGACATTCAACTCACAAGATAGAATGTGATGGTCGGAGAACTCCACCGGCGTAAGCACAGGTGCCGTCACCGGGAAATCCTCCTTAACAAAAATCCTATCTTTTCTACTCTGACAACTACCTCGGTGATACGTGAAACCACCCGTGGGATTGGGAGCGTGGTGAATGTACGCATCCACCAATCCTGCCTGACTAACCATTCTATTTAGAAAAATGGAGTCATACCCAAGCCTCTGAGTGGCGCCTCTCCTGTCCTGAGGCCTAGTGATGGTGTTAAAATCACCGCCAAACAGAGTTTGCTTGGATATATACAGGTAAGGCTCTATCTCACTAAACAGGCACTTCCTCTCCCTCTTGGTTTGGGGGCCATAGATGTTAATGATTCTGAGAGGTGGCCTGTCCAGTGACACATCTATAACCACACAACGTCCTTTCTGCAGCTCAATAACCCTGTTGATGTGAACATCAAATTCCTTAAATAGGATGGCGATTCCCCCATATCTCTCTGTGGCTAGAGAGAAGTAGGAGGGCCCCCATCTCCAGTCCCACTTTGCAGCATGCAGGGCTGCGAGGGTTTCCAGCCGGGTCTCCTGTACCAAGATGACATTGTACGGAGCCCGGCTGAGGTGGTCATAAACCAGAAATCTGGCCCTCACCGTAGGCAAAGAAAGCATAGGGAACATTGCCATAAGGGCATTAAGCGTAAGGAGACTTTCCCTTCCTTCTGTTATCCCCCTCCTCCTCCGTATCGGAGCAGTACCTCTTCACAGAGACTCCGGGATATAGTGGATCGTCGTCTCTCAGAGGTACCTCCTGACCGACCTCAACCTCTGTCCCCACCCCGGGGAGGTTCGCCATCTCCTCCTCGAGCTCACAGTCAGCCCAGCTGGTAGACAGTGCCTCGTACCGGTTAGATATGGGCACCAGGGCCTCCTGCAAGCACGAAGAGGAGGGGAGACCTCTTTGCCTCAACACCCTAGAAGTGGGTTTCGCTGCAATGGGCTTGGCGGTCTTCTGGGATGCGGGCAGTGCTGAGGTCTTGGAAGGAGGGGGATGTTTACCTTTCGTGACCGTGCACCATTCTAGGGACTGTGCTTCTAAGATTTATTAGTGGGGATAACCTTAACCGTGGAGGGAGGAGGGGGGTTTGCCTAGGGGGAGCCATAGTGGCTGTGGAGGATGTGCCTATTCTATCAACCTTTGTGAGGGGATGTGAGCTAGTTGCCTTCCCGGGGTCCTGAGGTGGTACTGAGACTGAGGGGAGGATGGGCAGTGGCTGGGGCAGGGAATCCCTTGCGCCAGAAATTGGCACCGTAGATGTTCCTGCATCCTGATCCCCTAACCCAGCAGAGTCCATCTCGACTCTACATTATGCTGGGCTTCGGGGCAGGTGCGGTATGTGTGACCCATTTCTGAGCACAGATGGCATCGGATTTCCCTGCAGCTGTCCCGGAGGTGTCCCACAGCACCGCACATAGTGCAATTAAGGACCGTACAGGCATTGCTGAAATGCCTGTACGATCCGCACTTGTGGCATACCCTGGGCTGACCAGGGTAAAAGCAAGATACCCTGTCAGCCCCGATGAATAAACTATTCCGCATATGCTGTGTGACACCTCGTATCTCCCGCAGCAACACTGAGACAGTCCACCTACCTGTCCATATCCCATCCTCATCCAAGATCTTAACTGGGGGGGATTTAACATCCCCAAACCTCCTAGTCCATGTGGGGATGGACTCATTTCTCACCAGGAAGGTGACCACCTTTAGACCCTGGCGAGAAATGGGCACAGCGGTGAATCTTGCCCACTTTGTGCCCTGTGCAGACCTGGCATCCTCCCATCCAGCCCAGAAACGATCCAGGAGCTGCGACGTCATGAATGAGACGAACTCCCGGGTGCCCGAGGCATGGATGAGAGCATACAGGTCCACGGGCGCGAACCCCATATCCTTTAAGCGAGTCACCAGCCACCTTCTGTCAGGCACCTGGATCTCGCCCCCACAGACGAGCCGTACCACGTTTCTCCTGTTCCCAAAGGAAATCTGAGGACGCGCAGCAGGCCCGCCCGCTGAGAGGCGAGGTGGCCCAGATGCCCAAGCATTGGGCACACTGGTACCCACTACCTGGGAAGGGGTGGGGCGGACTCCCCCCGCAGGACCTGCAGAGGCCTCGGTCCCACCAGAACCCCGGGCGGCAACCTGGGAGTGCCTAGGGGGAATCTGTGAACCAACTTGTGCACCAACAAAATTTATAACTTTGGCACCCTTTGCCAGGGTGCCCGTGCTCGTAACCTGTGTTCCAACATAACCAACATGAGAACCAGGGAGAGGGGAAACATTACCAGGGAGGGGGGCAACATTACCAGGATGTGTACTGGCATAATTGGGGGCACCAGCGGAGGGTTTCCAGCCGGGTCTCCTGTACCAAGATGACATTGTACGGAGCCCGGCTGAGGTGGTCATAAACCAAAAATCGGACCCTGCTGGACTTAACGCTGTTCACATTCACCGTAGCCACAGAGAGAATAGGGAAATTAGCCATAAGAGCCATTTAAGCTATCCTCCTCCGAGTCGGAGCAGTACCTCTTCACAGAGACTCCGGGAATGAGGGGCCCATCGTCCCTCAGAGGCCCTACCCCTCCAATCTCGACCTCCGCCTCCACCCCAGAAAGGACCACCATCTACTCCTCTAGCATGCGGTCGGCCCAGCTGGAGGACAGTGCCTCAAACCGGTTGGATAAGGGCACTGGGGCCTCCCGCACAGCCAGGGAAGAGACCCTTTCCCCTGCCCTGCCACCATTTGGCACAGCACCCTTTTCCTGGGGCTGCTCCGCAGGGGGCCTGGCAGTTTTCCGAGGCGAGGAGGGAGCCGAGACCTTCGGAGGAGGGGGATTTCTAGATCTAACTTCCTTCTTTTTCCATTCAAGATCAAGGGGGGGTGTTGAAGGAACAGGTTGCACCAAGGGAATATTTACATTGGAAGAGGGCCCATGGGATTCAGGGACAACACCAGTGTTGGAAGTGCCTCCTCTAACCGTAGCGTGGGGGAATGAGCTAACAGCCGTCACTGGGGCCTTAGATGGTACACTAATGACCGGGGGGGGATGGACAGCGGTCGGGGCCCGGAGATCGATGTGCTAGGGACAGACACACCCGATGTCGAAGCAACCACTTCCCCTAACCCAGCAGAGTCCATCTCCACCGGCTCCAGACTCCAGATGGACTCGATATTATGCTGGGCTTCGGGGCAGGTGCGATAGGAGTGTCCCATCTCCTCGCACAGATGGCACCTGATCTCCGAGCAGGAGTCCCGGAGATGCCCCACAGCACCACGCATTTCTGGACCGTACAGGCATTGCTAAAATGCCTATACGATCCGCACTTATGGCATGCCCGAGGCTGGCCAGGGTAAAAACAGGATACCCTGTCAGCCCCGATGAAAAAGCTGTTGGGCATGTGCTGTATGACACCCCGGATCTCCCTCAACATCACTGAGACAGTCCACCCACCTGTCCAAATTCCATCCTCATCCAAGATCTTCACGGGGGGACTTTTGACATCCCTGTATCTCCTGACCCATACCAGGATGTCCGCTACAAGGATGGACTCGTTCCTCACCAAGAAAGTCACTTTCTTGACCCCCTGGCAAGAAACGGGTATAGCGGTAAACCCGGTCCATCTCGACCCCTGCCGAGAGCTGGCCGCCTCCCACCCAGCCCAGAAACGGTCCAGGAGCTGAGACGTCGAACTCCCGGGTTCCCACGGCGTGGATGAGGGCGTACAGATCAGAGGGGGAGAACCCCATGTCCTTCAGACAGGACACCAGTACCTTCCTGTCAGGCACCCGGGTCTCGCCCTCCCAGGCCAACCGTACCACGTTCCTCCTGCCCCCTAGAGGGGGGGCCTGAGGGCGTGCAGCGGGAGCGGCCATGGTCAGACGAGGTGGCCCTGATGCCCAAGCATTGGGCACACTGGGTCCTGCCGTCTGGGACACTGGGGCCCGGGTTACTCCAGTGGCAGGGCCATTGCTGGAGACCCCGGTCACGGCACCCTGAGTGACGGCATGGGGGTGCCTAGGGACGTTACTGAGTGCCGGTAATTTACACTTCTCAACAGAGAGGGCACCACTAGCAGGGGTGCCCACATTAGCAAGTTGCACAATTGATGGTACAAAATCAGGGGCAACAGAGGGACAGGGGATACCAGGGTGAGCAAAAGGGGTCGGGAGAGCAGAATGGGCAGAGGGTGCAGGAAGGGTAGGGAGACCAGAGTAGCCAGCAGATTTACCAACATAAGAAATACTAACACTTTTATTTACAATCAACTGCCCAGCAGAGGGTGCCACCTTGCTGCGGACGAAACCTTCATAAACTGCATTCAGATCAGTGGGCTCATTTACATAGCCCAGCTCCCCAGTCCCACCATTCCCAGCCAGCGCAGGACCCCCAGCAGAGCCCAAATCAGCTCCACCAGCAGCCCCACATAGATGGCCGGACGGCTGGGGGTGATGGGAGGACACTGCGCACCCGCGCGCACCAGGGGCACCCGCGGCACATACAGCGCCCGCGGGCACCATGCGCACCCGTGGAACCCGCCCGTGGCACCAGAGCACAGTGGGGGGACCAGGGGGCCAGACATAGGGACAGGCATTGACACAGAAACTTCATTCAGAGGGACACTTAAAGGGATAACATTTAAAGGGACAACAACAATTAAAGGGACACTAACAGGGGCTTCCATACCAGACATGGACATTACATTGACATACTGTGAGGGGGCAGAGCCACTATCAAACTCATCCTGGGGCTGCCCAGAGACAGCAGCCAGAGCAGACCTCATGGGAGGACCAGCAGCCTGCCTGGAGCCAGCACCTGGGGCAGCCACATTCTTGGAAGGAGCAGCAGAAGGAAGGTCAGAGGGGGGGGAGGGAGGGAATGGGAAGGGATGAAAGGGAAGCCCCCTCCATGGGATCACTGGTGCCCGCCATAGCACCAGTGGGGGCGGTCTCCCTGTCACCATGGAGGGCGATGGGGGGCCCAGAGAGATCGGCAGGAACAGGGTGGGCAGACCTCTGAGGTATCCCAGGGGTCTGCAAAGATGGAAACTCTTCCTCAGAGTATGAAAACCCTGAGGGGTACTCACCCTTCCCCACCGATCCCCCAGACTCCCTGCGGATCCTGGCTTCAGGCTGGTGGTCAGCAGGGCTTCTGGACTTTTTCTTTATCACCCGGCTGTCCACTGCCTCTTCCAGATCCTCAGTATCAAATGTAAGCAGCGACTCTTTAATGAGCTCCTTCGTATTGGCTTCAGGAATCTTCAGCCTCCATTCACCTCTCTCCTCTGCACCCCACTCCTCTTCCTTCTCTGCAACTTTTCCACCTGCAGCAGCCGCATGGCCCCCAGATGGGGTTGAGGGGGGAGGGGGTCTCCCCACCGGTGAGGTATTCTGGTCACCCTCAGACCCCCCACTGGTAGGAATATCCCTCCTACCCTCCAGAGACTCCTGTCTCTCTAACCTGGCTGTCTCCTTCAGTCTTTGCTGCATGACTGCCTGTGTTTGTTTAATTAGCTTCTCAAGGTGGAGCAGCCTGAAGCCTAATTGCTGCTCTAAAATCTTTTTCTCAGCAATTAGGGTTCTTATAGGGAGCCTCTTATGGTTTGACATCTTGCTAGACTGTATTCTTAAGGTCTTTAGCTCAGTCTGTAAGGCAGACAAACTGCTGTCAATTTCAGAGTGTTTTTCTTTATACTCTTAATAAAGCTAACAATTTCACTGCAGGCAGCTCTCATATGTTTGCAGCCGTAACCCCTCCACTCCCAGCAGCCTCAGCATAGGTGCACTGGGCTGGGGGGTCAACTGCCTCAGCCTCAGCTTCTGCCTCCAGGGACTCCTCCAGGGCCACTTCCATGGTGCTAGTATCCATTAGCTCCAAGGGAGGGGGGGTTACGCCAGAAAGTGGAGCCCTCCAGCCACCTTTTCCCTGCATAGGGTCAGCAGCCCACTTAGCATAGTTATGCTGGAGTGATTAACCCCTGCAGGTCCATGGGGTACCCCCACTCCCTTTTTCCATTCACAAAGTCTTTTGTATAATCTCCCCTCCAGTTCCTGCAGCTTGCTCACCTGCTGCCTGGTGGTCCTGGTGAGGGCTTGGTGTTCAGTCCAAGAAAACAAAGTATTTTCAGGAAATTCAGGCTCTGCAAATAAACCTTCCAGTCCTCCCATCCCCTGGTAGGGGAGGGAGGCCCTGAAGACATAGTGCCTGCCCAGAAAAGAGCTTCAAATTGGGCTTAGCAAGCCAAACTCCCAGGGTGTGGTCCTGGAAGTCAGGAGCCTGAACCACTCACAACCTGCTGTCTCAAACTCCCAGCCCCAAGTGGTTGGAGCTGGAATATTTGTTTTATTAGTAAGAAAAGCAACATAAGTAACATAATTTATAAAAGTAACAAAGTAACCAAACAAAAACAAATTGCAACCCGCAAACCATAAACATAAACAAATCCAGTGTAATATACATATCAAAAATAAATCACCAGAAGGGGACATCTGAAGGGGGGGGGAGGGGTGAGCCCCATTTCTCATGAAGCATCCGGGGGGGAATAACTGAAAAGGGGGAAACCAAGGAGGGGTAACTAAATATGGGGCGGGACTTCATTACTTTCATGAAGAAACTGTGAGGGATTAACAGAAAAGGGGTCCATTAACTTCATGGACAAACCATAAGGAGGGGAAGGGGGAATTAAATAAAGGGGAGGGGGGGACCCAGAATGCTCCATTTAGGAGCTCAGCAAGCAGTATCATAAGTAACCCAACTGACCTATAGTCCACAGCCAGATATAACAGGACACCCAACAAAAACCTTATCCCACCACCCAAAAAAAAAGTCAAAACCCACCCTTCCACAAAGTCTTCATTCCTTCCCACCACCTGCAAAGAGTCCATTTCTCTGTCCATAATATCAAACCCACCACCCACAAGTTTGGAGTCCATTTCTCCTTCCAAAAAAACCTATTAAAACCCACCACCCACATGGAGTCCATCCCTCCGTCCTTTGTACACCCAAACCCACCACCCACATGGAGTCCATCCCTCCGTCCATACACCAAAACCCACCACCCTCAAGGAGTTCATCCATAAACACCCAGTGTCCTACCCCCCACCCAAAGCAAATTGTTCAAAATGTCTCATATAATTTTTCCAAGAAACACACCCCCTCCCTAACCCAAACAATATCAAATAAACCCGCACCGAAATAACTTAACCAAACTCTTTTAAACACCTATACACAGAGGAAGGTACTCATCTGCTAATGTGTGGCAGCCTTCCTTGAAAAGAAAACAATTTCAAAATCTAAGGGGGAAAGGTGAATATAGATTTTGAATTCCTTTTACCAAGACAAGGGCGTCCATGGAACGGTTCAAGGCGGGTGGACCTTGAAATTTCGCCACAAACGCTGCCAAATGGAGGGATCCATAGAGGCCCTTTCGGTGTTATAGATCCCACAAACCGCTCTTAGAATATCTGCTACCACCTCCTGACAGGAAAGGTCTTTACGCTGAAGAGAAACCTGACACCGTGAAATACTTAACTACTGAACTGACTACGAAAAGCATGCTCAAATTAAAGGCCCTCCCCCGTGAGTTGGACGTCCCGTACACCCACTCCGCGTAAGTCCAGCAGGATAAGCAGGGGATGCCCAAGGCGGCCGAGACCTCTTTGTAGACCCGTACGTTAAAGGGACACTCGAGGAGAAAGTGGTCCATGGACTCCATTCTCCCGGAACATTCCACCCGAGGACAACCACGATCCGTGATGTTCCTGTACTTCAAGTTACCTCTAACGTAGAGTGTACCGTGGAAGGAGAGAAACGCCAAGTCTCGGTATTTCTCTGGAAGGCACCTGGAGTTGATGTTTTTCAACCCCGAGGCGAGAGTACTTGGCGGGCAGTCCCTCAATGCGAACTGAATGCCATAGTGGGTGGCCTAGACCCTCCCGTCGAGAAGCCTCTTGGGAGAGTCCCGAATCTCATCCACCGTGACATTCCACATGCGAAGAATTCCCACTCCCTCGATGACCGAAGTCGGGAGGTAATGAGAGTGCCGAACTCTCAGACTCCTTACTCTCCCGCCCTGGAACCAGTCCACCAGGAAAGGTGCAACCCACTCTCTGAAAATACATACCCAGCCAGGCGGCTCGTCCTTCAGGAGAGCCCCAAAATTCCTTTTCAGGAAAGTGTTATTAAAAAAGACTATGGGGTTGACCATGGCCAGACCCCCGTCCTTCCTGGCCAGGTAAGTGACCTCTCTCTTGATGAGGTTCAGCCTGTTCCCCCACAACATGCGAAAGAACAGAGCGAACATCCGAGCGTGAAGGCATCTGGGCAAAAGAAAGATGTTACTGACGTAACCGAATACAGTCAGCACATAGGTTTTGATCAGTTTCACCCGCTCTCTATAGGTCAGTTTCCACCGATGGCTCTCCTCCACTTTGCTGGAAGCTATAGCAAGCCGTTCGGACCAGTTTCTGAGAGCCAGATCCCCTGGCCCGAACACCACTCCCAAGATTGACCTGAGAGGAAGAAGCGGCAGAGTACGCGTGAATCATTTCATCTACCAAAGCGGACTCCTGAGTATTGGAGACCACAATGGAGATGTCATCAGCGTAGGCTACCACCCGTAAAGGCCTCTCCGGAGCCCTGGCCACTCCTTGTAGCGCACTCCCGTCGATTGCCCTTATAAAGGGGTCGATCGCGAATACATACAGGAGCGGGCTGAGAGGACAGCCTTGCCGGACTCCAGATCGGATCCCAAATGCTCTGCCTTTCCAACCGTTTACAAAAGCGAAGCTGTCGGCCCCCCTATAAAAGGTGATGATCCAATTGATGAATTTACTGGGAAAGCCATACTTCCGCAAGACTGACCATAGATAACGGTGATCAACCCGATCAAAAGCCTTGGACTGATCAAGTGCCCCTCCCTCCAGCCCTGCACTTCTCAAGAGCTTCCCTGACCTTGAAAACGGCATCGAAGACAGTTCGACCCCCAAGCGCACAGTACTGGGAGGTGGATAGGACGCTACCCGACAGGCCCTGTAAATGTTTCATCAAGATCTTTGCCAGAACCTTCCTGTCGACGTTAAGGAGGGATATGGGTCGCCAGTTCCCCACATCCGCAGTGTCGACTACGTTTGGCTTAGTCAGTAAGATCAGGGCAGAAGTCCTCATCGAGGCTGGTAATAATCCTTGAGCCAGGCTCTCATTATACACCTCGGTTAGATGAGGGGCCAAGAGAGTGCAGAACTGCTGGTAGAATTCAGCCGTCAGGCCATCGGGACCTGGCGACTTATTCTTGTTCTGCTGCATGATACTCTCTGTGATCTCTTCTATGGTGATCTCACTGACCAACTCATCCAAAGGAAGGTCGTTATTCCCAGGGAGCGTGATCCCACTCAAGAAATCATCCACCTCCCTGAATTGAGCCGCCATATCCCTCTACCTTTAGATGGGGTGTTGCGGACATTCAACTCACAAGATAGAATGTGATGGTCGGAGAACTCCACCGGCGTAAGCACAGGTGCCGTCACCGGGAAATCCTCCTTAACAAAAATCCTATCTATTCTACTCTGGCAACTACCTCGGTGATACGTGAAACCACCCGTGGGATTGGGAGCGTGGTGAATGTACGCATCCACCAATCCTGCCTGACTAACCATTCTATTTAGAAAAATTGAGTCATACCCAAGCCTCTGAGTGGCGCCTCTCCTGTCCTGAGGCCTAGTGATGGTGTTAAAATCACCGCCAAACAGAATTTGCTTGGATGTATACAGGTAAGGCTCTATCTCGCTAAACAGGCACTTCCTCTCCCACTTGGTTTGGGGGCCATAGATGTTGATGATACGGAGAGGTTGCCTGCCCAGCGACACATCTATAACCACACAGCGTCCTTTTTGCAGCATCAACTTCCTTAAATAGGATGGCAATCCCCCCATATCTCTGTGGCTAGAGAGAAGTAGGAGGGCCCCCATCTCCAGTCCCGCTTTGCAGCGTGCAAGGCCGCGAGGGTTTCCAGCCGGGTCTCCTATACCAAGATGACTTTGTACGGAGCCCGGCTGAGGTGGTCATAAACCAGAAATCTGGCCCTGCTGGACAAAATGCTGTTTACATTCACCATAGCCACAGAGAGCATAGGGAACATCGCCATAAGGGCAGTAAGCATAAGGAGACTTTCCCTTCCTTCTGTTATCCCCCTCCTCCTCCGTATCGGAGCAGTACCTCTTCACAGAGACTCGGGAATATAGTGGAACGTCGTCTCAGAGGTACTTCCTGTCCGACCTCAACCTCTGTCCCCACCCCGGGGAGGTTCGCCATCTCCTCGAGCTCACAGTCAGCCCAGCTGGTAGACAGTGCCTCGTACCGGTTGGATACGGGCACCGGGGCCTCCTGCAAGCACGAAGAGGAGGGAGACCTCTTTGCCTCACCACCCTGAGAAGTGGCGTCCCCCTCTTTCGAGGGTTTCGCTGCAGGGGGCTTGGCGGTCTTCCGTGATGCGGGCAGTGCCGAGGCCTTGGAGGGAGGGGGATGTAGATGTAGATGTTCCTGCATCCTGATCCCCTAACCCAGCAGAGTCCATCTCCAGCGGCTCCTGACTCCATATGGACTCTACATTATGCTGGGCTTCGGGGCAGGTGCGGTACGTGTGACCCATTTCTGAGCACAGATGGCATCGGATTTCCCTGCAGCTGTCCCGGAGGTGCCCCACAGCGCCGCACATAGTGCACTTAAGGACCGTACTGGCATTGCTGAAATGCCTGTACGATCGTCACTTGTGGCATACCCTGGGCTGACCAGGGTAAAAGCAAGATACCCTGTCAGCCCCGATGAAGAAACTATTTGGCATATGCTGTGTGACACCTCGTATCTCCCGCAACAACACTGAGACAGTCCACCCACCTGTCCATATCCCATCCTCGTCCAAGATCTTAACTGGTGGGGATTTAACATCCCCAAACCTCCTAGTCCATACGAGGATGTCCAC
Organism: Pelobates cultripes; assembly: GCA_933207985.1. NCBI lineage: Eukaryota > Metazoa > Chordata > Amphibia > Anura > Pelobatidae > Pelobates > Pelobates cultripes. Next base: position 84,108,217 of record OW240920.1, read on the forward strand.
TATGGGGATGGACTCATTTCTCACCAGGAAGGTGACCTTCTTTAGACCCTGGAGAGAAATGGGCACAGCGGTGAATCCTGCCCACTTTGTGCCCTGCGCAGTCCTGGCAGCCTCCCATCCAGCCCAGAAACGATCCAGGAGCTGCGATGTCATAAATGAGACATCAAACTCCCGGGTGCCCGAGGCATGGATGAGAGCATACAGGTCCACGGGTGCGAACCCCATATCCTTTAGTCGAGTCACCAGCCACCTTCTGTCAGGCACCTGGATCTCGCCCTCACAGACGAGCCGTACCATGTTCCTCCTGTTCCCAAAGGAAACCTGAGGACGCGCAGCAGGCCCGCCCACTGAGAGGCAAGGTGGCCCAGATGCCCAAGCATTGGGCACACTGGGACCCGCCATCTGGGAAGGGGTGGGGCGGATTCCCCCCGCAGGACCTGCAGAGGCCTCGGTCCCACCAGAACCCCGGGTGACAACTTGGGAGTGCCTAGGGGGAACCTGTGAACCAACTTGTGCACCAACAAAATTTATAGCTTTGGCACCCTTTGCCAGGGTGCCCGTGCCCGTAACCAGTGTGCCAACATGAGAACCAGGGAGGGGAGCAACATTACCAGGAAGGGGGGCAACATTACTATGACGTGTACCGGCATAATGGGGGGCAGCTGAACCAGGGGGAGCACCATCAGGGGCACCAGCGGAACCTGGGAGGGCACCAGAGGGATCAAGGGGAACCACAGAACCAGTGGGAGCACCAACTGAACCAGGGGGGTTAACTGGACCAGGGGGAACACCAGCGGTAGCTCCAGCGGAACCTGGGAGAGTACCAGAGGGATCAGGGGGAATAATAGAACCAGGGGGGCACCAACTGAATCAGGGGGGCCACCAGCGGAACCGGGGGGGGGGGCGGGGAAACCAGGGGGGCAAAAGAATTATAATTTGAATGTAACTGGCTGTGGACATTGCTGTACCTACTCCCATCATCCCCAGCTATCCCAAAACCACCAGTGGGGCCATACAGAGAGCTATTAATAAATTTCTTACCTCCACTGGTGGTCCTCTCAAGTGGGACTGCTGGCTTGGCATGATGGGAGTCACCTGCACCCGCGGAACCGGTACCCGCAGCACCCCGGGCATCCGCGGTACCGGCACCCGCGGAACCGGCACCAGTGGCACATTGAGAGGAAAGTCAGAGGGAAGGGAGGGAATGGGAAGGGAGAAGGGGGAAGAGGAAGGGCCCCTCCATGGGATCACCGGTACCCGCCACAGTACCGGCGGGGATGGTCTCCCTGTCACCATGGAGGGCGGTGGGGGGTCCAGATACATCCACAGAGGCAGGGCGGGCAGACTCCTGGTGCACACAGGTGTTGCCACCTGTGGGGTTAGTATCCCTGGCCCCAGGTGTCTGCAAGGCCGGGAAGGCCTCCTCATGATACACAAACTCAGCGGGGGAGCACTCACCCTCTTCCGTGGATTCTCCAGACCCCCTGACAGGGGTCTCAGGCTGACGCTGGGCGATGTTTTTCTTTTTCTTCCTCTTCTTAATCAGCCCTCGACCCCTGTCCTGCCCGACTTTCAGCCTCCATTCTTCTCCTTTCTTTTCTTCCCTCTCCGCTTCACTCTCCTTCTCTCTGGCCTTCCTCTCTGTCGTCTCAGTTGCGCCCCCTGGTGTAGCTTGGGTAGAGGTACATTGCACCCCAGGTGAGTGATGGGAGTCTGCATCCGATTCCTTACCGGACTCCTCACCTGGGGACATGTCCCTCCTACCCCCAAGGGCCCTCTGCCTCCTTGACTTTACTGCCTCCTTTGCACGCTGCTGCAGGATGGACTGAATTTCCACCATTTTGGATTCAGTCTGGAGCAAGGTGTAAGAAAGCCGCTGCTCCTCCAGTTTTTTGTGGGCTAGGATGGCCCTCATAGGACCCCTTTTGTTATTAGAGGTCCTGCTAGATTTCTCCCTCTGCTCCCTGAGCTCTGCCTGGACCCCAGCTAGGCCCGAATCCGCCTCGGCGTGCTGGGCCTTCAGGGATGCAAGCAGACCCCGGAGCCTGTCAGAAGGCAGTCCACTGAATGCCCTAGCCTCAAACCCCTCACCCCTAGCAGCAGCAGCATAGGTGAGGGAGGCCTGAGGGGTCTCGCTGGTACCAACCACCTCAGGGGGGGGTCTCAGGGACTACCTCCTCGGGACCCTCTCCCACATCCAGCGACGGGGGGGGCTGCTCCAGGAAGTGGAGGCCATCGCTGGCAAGTTCGGTGCACTCTGCCAGCAACCCAGAGAGCAGCTGGATACCTGCCAGCCTTACCTTCCATCCTCAGGCTGGGGAGGAAGGCCCGAGGGCCATGCTGTTTAGGCCCAAGCAAAGCCCCCAAGTCCAGTAAGTACTCCACCCAGAAAAGGTGCAGGGAAATCAGGGGTAACTTCAGGCAATACCACAGGCTTCCACGGAAGTAGGAGCTGCTGTGAAGCACGACCAGCAAGCTTGCACTCTCCAGCCCCCAGAGGTTGGCGCTGGAATTACCGCAGCTGCTGGCACCAGACTTTTCTGGGAGGTGGACAGGACACGCCTCGCTAGGCCCTGTACTCTCTTCAACAAGATCTTTGCCAGGACCTTCCTGTCGACATTTAAAAGGGATATGGGGCGCCAGTTCCCCACATCCGCTGTGTCGAGCACGTTCGGCTTGGTTAGCAAGATCAGGGCAGAAGTCCTCATCAAGGGTGGCAATAATCCTCGAGCCAAGCTTTCATTAAACACCTCAGTTAAATGATGGGCCAAGAGAGCGCAGAACTGTTGGTAAAATTCAGCCGTCAGGCCATCAGGACCTAGCGACTTACTCTTGTTCTGCTGTTGGATACTCTGTGACCTCTTCTATGGTGATCTCGCTAAGCAACTCGTCAAAAGGGAGGTCGCTATACTCAGGGAGCGTGAGCTCGTTCAAGAAGTCATCCACCTCTCTCCCACGGGATGTTCCCGCCTCGGCACATCGGGGTCTGCCCTTACCGAGGAGCTCAATATGGAAGTCACGTACAACATTCAGAATCCCGCGAGGAGACTCCTCGAGGATCCCGTCGGTGCTTCGCAGACTAGAGATGGACTTGGTACCTTCCTTCCTCTTGCAGCTGAGATAAGGATCGGGCGAGTGGTAAGACCCATGATCCCACTCTTTTACAAGGGAGGCGTACCTGTCATACTGATAACGCCTCATCAGGGCCTTTACCGCCGCAACGTCCTCGGGGTCACCACCCTGCGAGATCAAGACATCCAACCTCCCAAGCAAGCTCAGATACATCTTGTACCTAGTGGACTGCGAAATAGCCCTAGAGTCCTGGCCTTCACCATCTCCCACCACTCAGACTTCGTTTGGCCGAAATCGGCCAATATCATCTGGTCGTGAAAGAATTCTTTGAAGGCTTGCTGTACTCTCTGTTCCACCAGGAGGTCTGAATTTAGCCGCCAGATCCCTCTACCTTTAGGTGGGGTGCCGTGGACGTTCAACTCACAAGACAAAATGTGATGGTCGGCGAACCCTACCGGCGTAAGCACGGGTGCTGACACCAGGAAATTCTCCTTACAGAAAAACCTGTCTATCCTACTCTGGCAACTACCTCTGTGATAAGTGTACCCACCAGTGGGATTGGGAGCGTGGTTAAGGTACGCATCAACCAATCCAGCCTGACTAACCATCTTATTCAAAAATATGGAGTCATACCACAGCCTCTGAATGGCGCCTCTCCTATCTTGAGGCCTAGTTATGGTGTTGAAATCACTGCCAAACAGGATTTGCTGGGATGTATAGAGGTAAGACTCTATCCCTCGAAACAGGCACTTCATCTCCCACTTTGAGAGGTTGCCTGCCCAGTGAGATGTCTAAAACCACACAACGCCCTTTCTGCAACTCAATAACCCTGTTGATGCGAACATCAACGTCCTTAAATAGGATTGTGATTCCCCCATATCTCTCTGTGGCTAGAGTGAAGTAGGAGGGCCCCCATCTCCAGGCCCGCTTTGCAGCGTGCAGGGCCACAAGGGTTTCCAGTCAGGTCTCCTGTACCAAGATGACATTGTACGGAGCCCGGCTGAGGTGGTCGTAAACTAAAAATCTGGCCCTGCCGGACAAAATGCTGTTAACATTCACTGTAGCCAGAGAAAGCATAGGAAACGACATAAGGGCATTAAGCGTAAGGAGACTTTCCCTTCCTTCTCTTATCCCCTGCTCCTATGTATCGGAGCAGTATCTCTTCACCGAGACTCCTGGTAGACAGCGCCTCGTACCGGTTAGATACAGGCACCAGGGCTTCCCGCACGTACGAAGAGGAGGCAGACCCCTTTGCCTCACCACCCTGAGAAGTGGCGTCCCCCTCTTTCGAGGATTTTGCCGCAAGGGGCTTGGCAGTCTTCAGGGATGTGGGCAGTGTCAAGGCCTTGGCAGGAGGGGGATGCTTACCTTTAACTGTGGACCATACTAGGGACTGTGCACCTGGGGACTTTTCAGAGGGGATAACCTTAACCGTGGAGTGAGGAGGGGGCCTAGGGGAAGCCATAATGGCAGTGGAGGATGTGCCTGCTCTAACAACCTTTGTGAGGGGACGTGAGCTAGTTGCCGTCCCGGGATCCTGAGGTGGAACTGAGACTGAGGGGAGAATGGGCAGTGGCCGGGGCTGGGAAACCCGTGCGTCAGAGACGGGCACCACAGATGATCGTGCAACCTGATCCCCTAACCCAGCAGAGTCCATCTCCTCTGGCTTCTGACTCCATATGGACTCCACATTATGCTGGGCTTCGGGGCAGGTCTGTGACCCATCTCCGAGCACAGATGGCATTGGATTTCCCTGCAGGTATCCCGGAGGTGCCCCACAGCGCCACACAGTGCATTTAAGGACTGTACAGGCATTGCTGTAATGCCTGTACGATCCACACTTGTGACCCTGGGCTGACCATGGTAAAAACATGATACCCTGTCAGCGCCGATGAAAAAACTATTTGGCATGTGCTGTGTGACACCTTATCTCCCGCAGCAACACTGAGACAGTCCACCCACCTGTCCATATCCCATCCTCATCTAGAATATTAACTGGGGGGTATTTGACATCCCCAAACCTCTTAGCCCATACAAGAATATTCGCTATGGGGTTGGACTCATTCCTCACCAGGAAGGTAACCTTCTTCAGACCCTGGCGAGAAATGGGCACAGCGACGAATCCTGCCCACTTCGTACCCTGTGCAGACCTGACTGCTTCCCACCCAGCCCAGAAACGATCCAGGAGCTACGACGTTATGAATGAGACGTCAAACTCCCTGGTTTCCGAAGCATGGATGAGAGCATTCAGGTCCACGGGCACGATCCCCATATCCCTCAAGCGGGCCACCAGCCACCTTCTGTCAGGCACCTGGGTCTCGCCCCCACAGACGAACCGCACGATGTTCCTCCTGTTCCCAAAGGGAACCTGAGGACGTGCAGCAGGCCCGCCCGCGGTAAAGCGAGGTGGCCCAGATGCCCGAGCATTGGGCACACTGGGACCCGCCACCTGGGAAGGGATGGGGCGGACTCCTCCTGCAGCAGGACCGGCAGAGGCCTCGGTCATACTGGAACCCTGGGAGTGCCCAGGGGGAACAACCTGTAAACCAACCATAGTAACATTCCTAACAACAACAGTGGCACCCTTTGCCAGGGTGCCCTTAACATGTGTACCAGCAGTACTGGCGCCAACAGAAGAAACGGGGGGGGTGCATCATTACCAGTGGGGGCAGCGGCACCAGGATGGGCAGCAGAACCGGGGGGGCAGGACCAAATTTGGGTTTTGCAGTGGAACCAGAGGGGTTACCAGAGAGTGACTGGCTGTGGACCTCCCTATCCAGGTCAATGGGTCCAAACAAACTAACATTGCTCACATTACTGACATTATATACATTACTAACAGTGCCACCTGCACTCCCATTAGCCTCAGCCATCCGCTGCAACGGTAAAACCGCTACCCATGGCACCCCCAGCACCCACGGCACCGACCGCCCAGGCACCCGCGGCCATAACACTTAGGGGAACATAAGTGTTCTTGCATTCTTTCTTTTCTTACCAACGGAGCCCTCCCCAAGTTCATCCCCAAACTTGAGGAGAGACTCCTTGATCAACCCTCGACCCCTGTCCTGCCCAACATTCAGCCTCCATTCTTCTCCCTTCTGATCTGCTTTACTCCTCTTCCCTCTGGCCTTCCTCCCTGCAACTGCTGCAGGTGATGCAGTACCCTATGGTGTAGCAGGGGGAGAGGTACGCTTCACCCTAGGTGAGTGATGGGAGTCAGCCTCCGACTCCAAACTAGACTCCTCACCTGGGGACGTCACTTCTACCCCCAAGGACCCACTGCCTCCTCGACTTCACAGCGACCCTGGCTCGCTGCTGCAGGACGGACTGGATGTCCGCCATTTTAGTCTCAGCCTGGAGCAGACTGCAAGAAAACCGCTGCTCCTCAATTTTCTTTTGGGCAATGATGGCCCTCATAGGGCCTCGCTTGTGGCTTGAGGCCCTGTTGGATTTCTCCCACTGCTCTCTGAGCCCTGCCTGGACCGCAGCTAGGCCGGAGTCCGCTTCTGCATGCTGGGCCTTCAGGGATCCCAGCAGTCCACGCAGCCTGTCAGAAGGCAGCTCTCTGAAGCCCTAGCCTCAACCCCCTCACCCCTTGCCGCCTCTGCATAGGTGAGTGGGTCCTGAGGGGCCACGTTGGTAACTACCTCCTCGGGACCCTCTCCCACGTCCAGCGGCGGGGGGGCTGCTCTAGAAAGTGGAGGCAAGCATTGACAAGCTCCCTGCACTCAGTGAGAAGCCCAGAGAGCAACTGAATATCGGCCCTGGTGTGGGCCATGGCTGCCTGGGGGACCCCCACTCCCTTCTTCCACACAGCTAGCTTGCCAGCCATCCCCCCGCCAGTTCTTCCAGCAGGGAGACCTGGTGTCTCACCTGCCTGGAGAGGGCCTGATGTCCAGTCCAAGACAGGCTCCCAGCATCAGGTCTTCCCTCCCCAAAGGCCAGACTTACCTGCAGCTTATCCAGCCTGACCTTCCATTCCCAGGCGGGGGAGGAAGGCCCGAGGGCCATGCTGTGTTATGCCCAGACAGAGCCCCCAAGTCCAGCAAATCCTCTGCCCAAAAACAGTAAGGGAAAAACCACAATTCCTGCCGACGCCCAAAACTTCCAAGCTTGCAGGAGCAGTTCCAACACACCTCCAGCCACCTCCCACCTTCCAGCCCCCAGTGGTTGGAGCTGGAATATTTTATTTGAATTATGAAAAAGCTTCATAAATAACAAAGTAATAATAACAAAATAACAATTGCAACTAGCAGAAACATAAACCAACAAAGGAAACAACATAACGGGAATAATACTTAACTCAAACATAAATAGGGGAGTGAGCTCATACCGACATGAATTAACTGGAAGACAACTGGGAGAGGGATTAACATAAAGGGGGACTAATCATAAGGGGAGAATTAAAAGGCGGGGGGGGCTCCATTACCTCATGGAGCACTGGGGAGGGGAAATAAAGGGCCAAAATGCTCCATTACGGAGCTCTACATAACATTATAAGGGGTAACAAAGGGGGGGGACCCAACTGACCTAAAGTCCACAGCCAGCTAAAACACAAACCATATACCTACTTAAATAAACATAAACAAACCCACCACCCACATGGAGTCCATCCCTCCGTCCATCAACACCAAAACCACCACCCTCATGGAGTCCATCCCTCCGTCCATCCCCCAAAACCCACCACCCACATGGAGTCCATTTCTCAGTTCATCACACCCAAAAACCCACCACCCACATGAAATCAATTTCTTGTCCATGAACCCACCACCCTCATGGAGTCCATCCCTCCGTCCAGCCCCCAAAACCCACCACCCACATGGAGTCCATTTCTCAGTTCATCACACCCAAAAACCCACCACCCACATGAAATCAATTTCTTGTCCATAAACCCACCACCCACATGAATTCCATTTTGTTCATAACCCACCACCCTCAAGGAGTCCATCCCTCCGTCCACAAAGACACCCAGTGTTTTACCCCCCACCCAAAGCAAATTGTTCAATTTGTCCATATACATAATTATCATACAAGAAACCCACCCTAACCCAAACAATACCAAAATAACCCGTGCATAACCATTACCATAACATAACTACACTATACTACCCTACCTAGACACAGAGGAAGGTACTCGTCTGCTAAAGTGTGGCAGCCTTCCATGAAAAGAAAACAAGTTCAAAATCTAAGGGGGAAAGGTGAAGATAGATTTGGAATTCCCTTCATCAAGACAAGGACGCCCATGGAGCGGTTCAAGGCGGGTGGACCTTGAGATTTCGCCACAAACGCTGCCAAATGGTGGGATCCATAGAGGCCCTTTCGGTGTTATATTTCGATGCCCAAGGCGGCTGAGACCTCTTTGTAGACCTGTACATTAAAGGGGCACTCGAGGAGGAAGTTGTCCATGGACTCCACTTCCCCGGAACATTCCACCCGAGGACAACCGCGATCCGTTATGTTCCTGTACTTCAAGTTCCCTCGAACGTAAAGTCTACTGTGGAAGGAGAGAAACGCCAAGTCTCGGAATTTCTCCGGAAGGCGCCTGGAGTTGAGGTTTTTCAACCCCGAGGCAAGAGTACTTGACTGGCAGTCCTTCAAAGCAAGCTGAACGCCAAAGTGGGTGGCCAGGACCCTCCCGTCGAGAAGCCTCTTGGGAGAGTCCCGAACCTCCTCCACCGTGACGCTCCACCTGCGGAGAATCCGCACTCCCTCGATGACCGAAGTCGGGAGATAGCTGGAATGCCGAACTCTCATGCTCTTCACCTTCCCGCCGCTAAACCAGTCTACCAGGAAAGGTGCAACCCACTCCCTGAACATACATACCCAGCCAGGCTGCTCGTCCTTCAGGAGAGCCCCGAAGTTCCTTTTCAGGAAGGTGTTATTAAAGAAGACGATGGGGTTGACCATGGCCAGACCCCCGTCCTTTCTGGCCAGGTAAGTGACCTCTCTCTTGATGAGGTTCAGTCTGTTCCCCCACAACATGCGGAAGAACAGCGCAAACATCCGAGCGTGAAGGGACCTGGGCAAAAGGAAGATGTTACTGACGTAACCGAATACGGTCAGCACATAGGTTTTGATCAGTTTCACCCGTTTTCTGTACGTCAGTTTCCACCTGTGGCTCTCCTCCACCTTGCTGGAAGCTACGGCAAGCCGTTCGGACCAGTTCCTGAGAGCCAGATCCCCTGGTCTGAACATCACCCTCAAGATTTTAATTTCAGACTGGGCCCGCGGGAAACAGTCTGGAAGAGGGAACTGGTCCCCCTCCTTCCCGCACCAGAAAACTCCGCTCTTGTCCCTGTTGACACGAGAGGCTGAAGCGGCAGAATACGCTAAGATTAAATCATCCACCTCCGTGGCCTCCTGTGTATCGGAGACCACAATGGAGATGTCATCTGCATAGGCAACTACCCGTAAAGGCCTCTCCGGAGCCCTGGCCACTCCCTGTAACGTGCTCGCCTTGACCCTTCGGATGAAGGGATCGACTGCAAACACGTACAGGAGCGGGCTGAGGGGACAGCCTTGCCGGACCCCGGATCGGATCCTAAACGTCCTGCCCCTCCACCCGTTCACAAGAGCGAAGCTCTCGGCCCCTCTGTACAAGGTGATGACCCAATTGATGAATTTACCCGGCAAGCCATACTTCCGCAAGACTGACCATAGATGACGGTGATCGACCCGATCAAAAGCTTTGGACTGATCAAGTGCCAGAAGGTATATCCCCCTTCCTCCGGCCCTGCACTTCTCGAGAGCTTCCCTGACCTCGAAAACGGCATTGAAGACAGTCCTCCGATTGAACAGTACTGGGAGGTGGATAGGATACGCCTCGCTAGGCCCTGTACCCGTTTCATCATAATCTTTGCCAGGACCTTCCTGTCGACATTTAGCAGGGATATGGGGTGCCAGTTCCCCATATCCGCAGTGTCGATCACGTTCGGCTTGGTCAGCAAGATCAGAGCAGAAGTCCTCATCGAGGGCGGCAATAATCCTTGAGCTAAGCTCTAATTAAACACCTCGGTTAGATGAGGGGCCAAGAGGTCGCAGAGCTGTTGGTAAAACTCAGCCGTCAGACCATCAGGACCTGGCGACTTATTCTTGTTCTGCTGCATGATACTCTCTGTGACCTCTTCTATGGTGATCTCGCTAACCAACTCGTCAAAAGAGAGGTCGCTATGCTCAGGGAGGGTGAGCTCGCTTAAGAAGTTATCAGCCTCTCTCCTACGTGATGTTCCCCCCTCGGCACATTGGGGGCTGCCCTTACCGAGGAGCTCAATATAGTAGTGGCGGACCACCTTCAGAATCCCGCGAGGAGACTCCTCGAGAACCCCGTTGGTGTCCCGCAGACCAGAGATAGTTTTGGTACCTTCCTTCCGCTTGCAGCTGAGATAAGGATCGGCCGAGTGGTAAGACCCATGATCCCTCTCCTTTACAAGGGAGGCGTACCTATCATACTGATAACTCCTCATCAGGGCCTTGACCGCCGCAATGTCCTCGGGGTCACCTCCCTGTGAGATCAAGGCATCCAACCTCCCAAGCAAGCTCAGATACATCTTATACCTAGAGGACTGCATGTTTTGGGCGAGATTGCGAAACAGCCCTCGAGTTCTGGCCTTCACCATCTCCCACCACTCAGACTTCGTTTGGCCTAAATCGGCCAGTGTCATCTGATCGTGAAAGAATTCCATGAAGGCTTGCTGAACCCTCTGTTCCACCAGGAGGTCTGAATTTAGCCGCCAGATCCCTCTATCTTTAGGTGGGGTACTATGGACGTTCAACTCGCAAGATAAAATGTGATGGTCGGAGAACTCCACCGGCGTAAGCACGGGTGCCGTCACCGCGAAATTCTCCTTAAAGAAAAACCTATCTATCCTACTCTGACAGCTACCTCGGTGATACATGTACCCACCCGTGGGATTGGGAGTGTGGTGAAGGCACACATCGACCAATCCAGCCTGACTAACCATCTTGTTTAGAAAAATTGAGTCATACCCCAGCCTCTGAGTGGCGCCTCTCCTGTCTTGAGGCCTAGTAATGGTGTTGAAATCACCGCCAAACAGGAGTTGCTGGGATGTATAAAGGTAAGGCTCGATCTCACTAAACAGGCACTTCCTCTCCCACTTTGTTTGGGGGCCATAGATGTTAATCATCCTGAGAGGTTGCCTGCCCAGTGAGACGTCTAAAACCACACAACGTCCTTTCTGCAACTCAATAACCCTGTTGATGCGAACATCAACAACATCAACGTCCTTAAATAGGATTGTGATTCCCCCATATCTCTCTGTGGCTAGAGAGAAGTAGGAGGGCCCCCATCTCCAGTCCAGCTTTGCAGCGTGCAGGGCCGCAAGGGTTTCCAGACGGGTCTCCTGTACTAAGATGGCATTGTACGGAGCCCGGCTGAGGTGGTCAAAAACCAGAAAGCGGGCCCTGCTGGACATAATGCTATTAACATTCACCGTAGCCACAGAGAGTATAGGAAATGTCGCCATAAGGGTATTAAGCACAAGGAGACTTTTCCTTCTTTCTGTTATCCCCCTCCTCCTCCGTGTCGGAGCAGTACCTCTTCACTGAGACTCCGGGATACAGTGGCCGATCGTCTCTCAGAGGTACCTCCTGTCTGACCTCAACCTCTGCCCCCAGCCCGGGGAGGTTCGCCATCTCCTCCTCGAGCTCACAGTCGGCCCAGCTGGCAGACAGTGCCTCGTACCTGTTAGATACGGGCACTGGGGCCTCCTGCAAGCCCGAAGAGCAGGAAGACCCCTTTGCCCCACCGCCCTTAGAAGTGGCGTCCCCCCCTTTCGGGGGTTTCGCCGCAGGTGGTTCGGTGGTCGTCCGGGGAGCGGGCAGCGCGGAGGCCTTGGAGGGCCTCCACTCTAGGGACTGTGCATCTAGGGGCCGTGCATCTGAGGACTTTGCAGTAGGGATAACCTTTACCGTGGAGGGTTTAGGAGGGGGGGGCCTAGGGGGAGCCATAATGGCTGTGGGGGATGTGCCAACTCTAGTCACACTTTTCGTGGGGGGACGTGAACTAGTTGCCACCCCAGGGTCTCGAGATGGTACTGAGACCGAGGGGAGGATGGGCTGTTGCTGGGGCAGGGAGACCCCTGTGCCAGAAATGGGCACCGTAGATGGCTTCGCTACCTGAACCCCTAACCCAGCAGAGTCCATCTCAACCGGCTCCTGACTCCAGATGGACTCCACATTATGCTGGGCTTCGGGGCAGGTGCGGTACGTATGACCCATCTCTGAGCACAGATGACATCGGATCTCCATGCAGTTGTCCTGGAGGTGCCCCACAGCGCCGCACATAGTGCATTTGAGGACCGTACAGGCATTGCTGTAATGCCTGTACGATCCGCACTTATGGCACACCCTGGGCTGACCAGGGTAAAAACAGAATACCCGGTCAGCCCCGATGAAAAAGCTGTTTGGCATATGCTGTGTGACACCTCAAATCTCTCGCAGCAACACTGAAACAGTCCACCCGCCTGTCCATATCCCATCCTCATCTAACATCTTAACTGGTGGGGATTTAACATCCCCAAACCTCTTTGTCCATACTAGGATGTCCGCTATGAGGATGGATTCATTTCTCACCAGGAAGGTGACCTTCTTAAGACCCTGGCGAGAAATGGCCACAGCGGTGAATCCTGCCCACTTTGTACCCTGTACAGACCTGGCCGCCTCCCACCCAGCCCAGAAGCGATCCAGGAGCTGCGACGTCATAAATGAAACGTCGAACTCCCGGGTGCCCGAGGCATGGATGAGCGCGTACAGGTCCACGGGCGCAAACCCCATATCCTTTAGTCGAGTCACCAGCCAGCTTCTGTCAGGCACCTGGGTCTCACCCCCACAGATGAGCTGTACCACGTTCCTCCTGTTCCCAAAGGAAACCTGAGGACGCGTAGCAGGCCCGCCCGCAGAGAGGCGAGGTGGCCCAGATGCCCAAGCATTGGGCACACTGGGACCCGCCGCCTGGGAATGGTTTGGGCGGATTCCCCCCGCTGAACCAGAGGCCTCGGTCACACCAGAACCCTGGGCGACAACCTGGGAGTGCCTAAGGGGAACCCGTGCACCTGCTTGTGTATCTAAGATATTTACAACCTTGGCACCCTTTGCCAGGGTGCCCGTGCTCGTGCCCGCCACCTGTGTGCCAGCTAAACCGTGTGAACCTGGGGCGGGGGCAACCTAACCAACACCAGGGGCAGAGGCAACAATACTGGGTTGGGGGGCAACATAACCAGGGGCAGGGGCAACAGTACCAGGGGCGGGGGCAACAGTACCAGGGGCGGGGGCAACAGTACCAGGGCAGAACAGCAGTACCAGGGCAACAACACCAGGGGCAGGGGTAACAGTACCGGGTTGGGTAACATAATCAGGGTGGGGGGCAACAGTATCAGGGGCGGGGGCAACAATACCGGGGTGAGAAGGAACATTATCAGGGTGGGGGGCAACATAATCAGAGTGGGGGGCAACATCAGGGTAGATCCCTCCAGTGCCATCCTGCCCAGCAGCCGCCTGAGGACAGGAGGCAGAGGATCCAGCTACTCCAGAGGGCGCAACCACATGAAGAGGAAGGTCAGAGGGAAGGGAGGAAGGGAAGGGCCCCTCCATGGGATCACCGGTACTCGCCATAGTACCGTCGGGGATGGTCTCCCTGTCACCATGGAGGGCGGCGGGGGGTCCAGATACTTCCACAGAGGCAGGGTGTGCAGATTCCTGGGGCATACAGGTGTTGCCACCTGTAGGGTTAGTATCCCTGGACCCAGGCTTCTGCAAGGCCTGAAAATCATCTTCATTGTAAACAAACTCAGCATTAGAGCACTCACCCTCCTCCATGGAATCTCCAGACCCTCTGACAGAGGTCTCAAGCTGACGCCGGGCGATGTTCTTCTTTTTCTTCTTCTTCTTCTTATTCTTTTCTTTAACGGAGCCCTCCCCAAGTTTGTTTCCAAACTTGAGGAGAGACTCCTTAATCAGCCCTTGACCCCTGTCCTGCACTCTCAGCTTCCACTCTTCTCCTTTCTCTCCTTCCCACTCCGCTTCACTGTCCTTCTCTCTGGCCTTCCTCTCTGTCTCAGCTGCGCCCCCTGGTGTAGCAAGGGCAGAGGTACATGGCACCCCAGGCGAGTGATGGGAGTTGGAATCCGAGTCCTTGCTGGACTCCTCACCTGGGGACATGTCCCTCCTACCCCCAATGGCCCTCTGCCTCCTGGATTTCACAGCGTCCTTGGCACGCTGCTGCAGGATGGCCTGGATTTCTGACATTTTTGCTTTAGTCTGGAGCAAGGTATAAGACAAACGCTGCTCCTCCAACTTTTTCTGGGCGATTATAGCCCTCACAGGACCTCTTTTGTGATTTGAGGTCCTGCTTGACTTGTCCCTCTGCTCCCTCAGCTCTGCCCGGACCCCAGCTAGGCCCGAATTCGCCTCGGCGTGCTGGGCCTTCAGGGACACAAGCAGACCCCGGAGCCTGTCAGAAGGCAGTCCCTTAAAGGCCCTAGCCTCAAACCCCTCACCCCTAGCAGCAGCAGCATAGGTGAGGGAGGCCTGAGGGGCCTCGCTGGTACCAGCCACCTCAGGGGGGGTCTCCTCGGGACCCTCTCCCACCTCCAGTGAAGGGGGGGGGGGTGCTCCAGGAAGTGGAGGCCCTCGCTGGCAAGTTCACGGCACTCTGCCAGCAACCCAGAGAGCAGCTGGATATCGGCCCTTGTATGGGCCGTGACTCCCTGGGGGACCCCCACTCCCTTTTTCCAGGTAACAAGCTTTCTAGACATCCCCCCGCCAGTTCTTCCAACTGGGAGACCTGGCTACGGATTTGCCGGGAGAGGGCCTGGTATTCAGTCCAGGACAGGCCCCTGGTATCCGCCTTACCTTCCCCAAAGGCCAGCCCGGCCTGTAGTTCGTCCAATCTTACCTTCCATCCCCAGGCTGGGGAGGAAGGCCCGAAGGCCATGCTTGCCTAGGCCCAGGCAGAGCCCCCCGCTGTAGTAATCCAAAGCCTAGAAATCAAGCTCCAAAAGCAGCCACAAACGGGTGTGGTCCTGGGAACACTCAGAGCAAACACAGAGCAGCTCACTCTCCAACAGCAGCGGCAAACTCCTCCCACCCCAGTGGTTGGAGCTGGAATTACCGCTGCTGCTGGCACCAGACTTGCCCTCCAATAGATCCTCGTTAAAGGATTTAAAGTGTACTCGTTCCAATTACAGGGCCTCGTAAGAGACCTGTAATTTGCGGGTGAGGGGGGGACCTTGCCGGGCTGCAGCGCTGGCCTTCTCCACGGCCTCTGCTTCTTGGCAGGGCTTGGGAGGAAACTCAGGTGGAGGTCGCCGGACAGGGAGGAGAGCGCTCGGCTCGTGGACGGGAAGCACCCTCCCTGGCAGAGCCCGGGGACCACGGCGGAGGGGAGAGGGTGCCTGTCGCAGGGAGCCACCAGGCAATGCCTGAGCGAATGCCTCTTCCCCCACTCAGGTGCGGGGAGCTAGATCGATTGGAGTAGGTAGGGGGGCGCCACTGGGAGTAGAGGTGGCCGGGGGAAGGCTCCCATCCCCTGCCTGCCCTGCCCTGGGAGGCTGGGGGCGAGCTAGGGCCCGTGGCGTCCCTTATCGTTTACGCTCACCAGGGGTGCAGGGGGCCTGGGTCAGGCTCCCTTCCCCTGCCTGCCTGGCCCAGGGAGGATGGGGACGAGCTGGGGCCCATGGCATCCCTCATCGTTTGCGCCCACCGGTAGTGCGGGGGGCCCGGGGCAGGCTCCCTTCCCCTGCCTGCCCGGTCCCGGGAGGCTGGGGGTGAGCTGGGGCCCGTGGCGTCCCTTATCATTTTTGGCCACTGGAGGTGCGGGGGGCCCAGGACAGGCCTCCTGCCCCCCCCCAGCCCCAGGAGGCTGGGGGCAAGCTGGCGCCCGTGGCATCAGTTACCATTTTCTGCCGGGGGGAAGCCACTAAGGATGCAGGGTGCCCAGGGCAGGCTCCCTTCCTCTGCCTGACTGGCTCCCGGGGTGAGGGGAGGTTGAGGAGGCCAGATTTCGATACCAGGGGGGAAAACTGCCTGTCAGTATGGAAGAATCGGCCAGAGTCCCCCGCCTGCTGTTCAAAATTTTAACTCCTCGAGGCTGTCCCGGACTATTGTTGTCCAGTTCTCGCACGCACGTCGCTCAGGGGTACCTACCTGAAAAAGTGCCTGTCCCCGTGAAATGGTGCCTGGGAATGGTGGGGTAGACCTGACCTCATTTTTGTCTCAAGCCTGGAGCTCTCGGGAGAACTTGGCCTGAGAAAGTCAGGACTTAAAAAATGTATAAAAAAAACATTTCTAAGGGAGAACTTGGCCTGGGAAAGACTGGACTTATGTAGCCCCTATTCAACATGGAGAGCTTGCACATTGCTGGTGTGACGGACCGCCTGGCACCCCGACTGGGTACCTCCACCAAACGCTGCTTCCTAGTAATCCTTGAGTACCGTAAGCACCACGTTGAACACCATAACCACTATGTACCCCACAAACAGCTGCAGCTTGGTTGGGGGTCCTCGCTGTCAAGCACTGTATTAAACAAAATAGCTGTATCCTTATAAGTGTGAAGACTAAAAAAACACTTACAATGCAAAACTGCATGCATAAAGGGAAAAAAGGAATATGGGACATGAGCAGAACCCATAAACCAGAATAAGGTCTTCATTGGTGAAATGTATTTTTAAGTCTTGGAGGGGATGTGTATTTGGAATTCTTTGAAATTTTTTTTTTCCTTTTCCTGCAGGTATCAGACAACTCTTATATTATCAACAGGAAATCGCATAAGCGATAAACTAATTACAGAACCCATACCCTAAAATTTTTAGCCAAAAACACTACTTGTCCGATACCTAACCACAACACCTTTAATAGACAATGTTCACCCTTTTCAAGGCGACCACCCATCCGTCAGCCACTCGATCCCACAACAGGGCTAGCAAAAAATGAATTCCCTGTCCCCCTCCAAGTGGAATATTCCTCTAGGAATTTAGTGTACCATGGATGCCATATCTTACAGAAACCTTCTAAATTTTAATGAGATATAAAATACCCCTTTTCCATCCTAGCTACATTATCAATCTGATCTTTTACCTCTCTCCAACTAATATAATTCAGATTTTTCCAGTTTCAAGCAGTTATAAGCTTCATGGCCAAAAGGACATGAATTACCAAACTCCTCAATGCTGATGGTAAAATTGTTAAACCACAAGAAGTATGAAGTATAGCTATTTTCGGATGAGGATTAATTACAGACTTAGTCAGGGCAGAAATAACCCCCAAAATCTCTTCCCATGTAGATTTAACCCCCTGGTGACCAGAACTTTTTTCCAATTTTCTTACCGTTTTTACATTTCTGACGTGTTTGTGTTTAGCAGTTATTTTCCTCAAACTTATTTACTGTACCCACACATTATATAACGTTTTACTTGCCATTAAATGATAATTTGAAAATCAAAAATGATTAGATATCAATTCAAAATTGGAGGAAGAGATTGAAAAAGTGAGTCAGTACCAGTCTGACTGTAATTTAATTCAGTTTGAATCCAAAAAACAAGGGGAAGGAAGATAGTACAATAATCTTACTCCTGAGCGGGGGTTAACCCCTAGTGCAACGAAATGCACTATAAAACTAAACAATAGGCAAGGGAGACAGGAGAAGGGACAGGATAAATGATAGTGTCCTGCAGAGTGGTAGTTGCCTCGTTATAGAGGGGTGACCTTAGGATAGGTTTGGCTCAGGGAGATCACAAAAGAGGAAAGATAATTAAAACTTCACTTTTAATGTAAATAGTTAAAAGAATGTATACAAATTTTAGTTCAAATAACTGTTGTAAGAAATTATTTCTTACAACAGTTATTTGAACTAAAATTTGTTTGTATACCCCCCTTTTAACTATTTACATTAAAAGTGAAGTTTTAATTATCTTTCCTATTTTGTGATCTCCCCGAGGCCAACCTATCCTAAGGGGAGATCACAAAATAGGAAAGATAATTAAAACTTCACTTTTAATGTAAATAGTTAAAAGGGGGGTATACAAACAAATTTTAGTTCAAATAACTGTTGTAAGAAATAATTTCTTACAACAGTTATTTGAACTAAAATTTGTATACATTCTTTTAACTATTTACATTAAAAGTGAAGTTTTAATTATCTTTCCTCTTTTGTGATCTCCCTGAGCCAAACCTATCCTAAGGTCACCCCTCTATAACAAGGCAACTACCACTCTGCAGGACACTATCATTTATCCTGTCCCTTCTCCTGTATCCCTTCCTCATTGTTCAGTTTGAATCCAGATTGAAACTAAATTTGGACAAAATACCAACATACAATTAAAATGAGAAACCATCATAAAACATTTTACATGTAGGATCAGACTTAATTTGGAAAGTTACCTAACATCTGATTATGACTCACTAGACACTGAAAATGAGAACCCAGCCGCAGACTCCCAATATGTACACCCTGTTCCAAATTATTATGCAAATTATATTTTTCTCATTTACCTAAATAATTGATGTAAATAACAGTCAGCATAATTCTCATGTTATCAACTATTAAGAGTACAATTCAAATTTTATTGAACAAACCTCCTAATGATAACAGTATTTTTTTAAACATAAAAAACTTGCAATGCACTGTTACAAATTATTACGCACAGTAAGTTTCAAAACACTTTATAGGTTGTAAAGAACTGAAAATTGTCATTTGTTGTGTTTGCAGCATATTTACTGAAATCAAAAGCTATTTCAATCAAACTTATAACAACATTTTAACATAGGACCCCTTATTTGATAGCAGCTTCACAAGTCTTGCATCCATTGAACTTGTGAGGTTTTTGGACAGTTTCTGCTTGAATTTGTTTGCAAGATGTCAGAATAGCCTCCCAGAGCTGCTGTTTGGATGTAAACTACCTCCCACCCTCATAGATCTTTTGCTTGAGGATGCTCCAAAGGTTCAGGGGAGGATGCAGGCCACACTATGACTTTCTCTCCTTTTATTCTGTGATAGAATTTATCTTGATTCCAAGGCTCAAGCTTATAGGTGTCATATAATATCATATATTAAAATTGGCTAACTTGGACTCAGGAAATGCTTGATGCTTAAACAACACTTAAGACCATATATGTCTAAGTTCCGGGAGCAGAGAGCCCCCACCTAAGATGTCTCTGCTCTAATCATTTTGTTCTCTCTTACCGTGAAACGTATTTATTTGTACATGACACTCATCCCTATGTCTTATCTGTACTCTCTTCCTATTACTGTTCTAAGAGTATTTGCACGTAAGCACTTACTTTTTAATGTATAAAACTCAGCTGATGAATAAAACGTCAGAGGCTTATTTTGAATACCAACAGGTGTCTGGTGTCTAATTCTCGCTTCTCCAAGTGCACTTGTAACAACAATTTGGGCTTCCTCTGAAGATAACAAAGATCAACATTTCTGATCCACAACAATTCCCATAGCAGCCATTGATGCAGAGGTATTCTTTGCGGCATGAGCTGGTGCATTTGAACTCACTGCTATACTAAGCCAAATGCATGAACGGCCCCGTTCGTGCATTCGAATGGGACTTTTTTCTGTGTAAAATCGACCGAACGCACAGCCCAAATCTATGGAACTGTTTTGGGCAGGAAAATGTGTTTGCAGTCGGTCATAAAGGACTTCCGTCTAGCTTTTTATTCACTGGATGGATTTGTCTGATTGTTGGTTATGTTTATATTTAACGTGTGCTGATTAATAATATGTAAGTTTTATGAAGATTGGATGTGTGGTTTTAAAGTTACAGTGTATGTGTAAAAACTGTATTTTTTCTGCCTGTGATAATTATATTAAGTATTGTGTACTATAATTATATCACAGGCAGTGTGGGAGGATTTTGTATGTAATTGCTGGGAGTTAGTTCTGTAATGTACGTTTGTTATTGGCTGTTCTGTAAAACCCTGTGGGTGGTCCTATCTAAGGGAAACCTGCATAAAAGAAGCCCTTTGGGTGCCAATAAACAGAAAGACTTGACCCTCTAACTTGCAGCCTTGACTCATGTTTGTAGGGGACAGCTATAATCACTACAGGGATTGCTATGCTCTTCATTCTCCCTTAGCTAATGGGCTCTTGAAAGAGCTCTTGTTCCTGATCCTGCTTTGCTCTACAGAAGGAAGAGGTTCACCTACTGGAACCTGGAGCCTAGTTGTAGCTCCAGGGTGGATAGCAGACGTTGAAATCCTAGCCCAGCAGCGGTGGTTCATTGAGTCTGCAGTACTTATGGTGTCTACGCAGTAGTTATGGTGTCTACGGTGCTGATGGTCCTTTGGTGAGCACTAGGAGCATCCTTTCTAGGTCTAACTTCCAGCCAGCCTGGAGGCAACCGTAACACAATTGGTTAGTGGTGGCCGAATAGAAGGTTTATGCACAGTTGGAAGACTCTGGAGAACTCCAGAGGCACCAGCAGCTTCAAATATCTGTTTGCGGCTATGTAATGGTATTTTAGCAGCTGCTCTCTTGATCCGATGCATGGATCTGGCAGAAATCTTCCTCAATGTGCCTTTATCTGCACAAACCCGTCTGTGCTTTGAATCAACCACAAAATAGTGTGATGATCACGCTTAAGTTTTCGTGAAATATCTAATGTTTTTCATACCTCGTCCAAGGCATTGAACTATTTCACTCTTTTCGGCAGCAGAGAGATCCTTTTTATTCCCCATATTGCATGAAAATGGTGCTCTGCTTAATGTGGAACACCCTCCTTTTAGTAGTTTTTCCTTAAATTGGGCTCACCTGGCAATCTAATTATCACAGGTGTCCGAGATTGTCTTCAGTAATCAAAAGAGCCCTGAAACATAATGCCATCCATTAGTTAAACTGAAAAACAAAATATTTAATCTTTGTGACACTTAAATAGAATTTGCATAGTAATTTGGAACAGGGTGTATATTCCAAACAACTCCAGAAGTAGTTTAAAGAAGGGTGCGAATATTTTAGCACAAAACCCCTCAAAGGGATTCAGACCCGCAGAAATTTATACCAAACACGGAACACGGAGGGTGCCAGAGGGGAAGGAAGAGGGAGAAGGAAGAGATATTGACAATCCAATCTATAAATCAATCCACAGACACTTCTAAATTAACCCCTTAGTGACCAGACTGTTTTAAAATGTTCTTACAATTAACGACCAGGTCTGTTTTTACATTTCTGCGGTGTTTGTGTTTAGTTGTAATTTTCCTCTTACTCATTTACTGTACCCACACATATACCGTTTTTTTCGACATTAAATGGTCTTTCTAAAGATACCATTATTTTCACCATATCATAATTTACTATAATTTTTTACCGCCAAAAAACACCTGTGCTAAATAGTTTCTACATTTTGTCCTGAGTTTAGAAATGCCCAATGTTAACATGTTCTTAGCTTTTTTTTGGAAAGTTATAGGGCTATAAGTACAAGTAGCACTTTGCTATTTACAACCAATTTTTTTTTTTTTTCAAAATGAACACAAGTTACATTGTAACACTGAATCCCTGAATAACCCTTAACATGTATACATTTTTAAAAAGACAATATAAAGTATTAAACTTGGGGTATTTTTAATCTTTTTCATGCAACCATTTTACCACCAATCTATGCCAAATTAAAAAAAATAATAATTGCTAATTTTTTTGACACACATAGCAATTTAAGAATACATGTACAGAGAACTTTTAGGGTTACTGTAAAAAAAACATCCCAATATGTGTTCAGCAACATCTCCTGAGTACAGTGATACCCCAATGTATAGGTGTGTCTGGTTCTCTGGGGGCTTAAAGACCTTTTTCGGAGGATGCACATTCCAGTTTTCAAATTGGAATTTTCTTAGCTGGCCATCATGCACCCATGTCCTATTTGGGACATTTTTTAAGATGGCAAATGTTATTTACCCCCATCAAACCATATATTTTTGAAAAGTGGACACCCTAGGGTATTTCAGATGGTGGTAATTTAACACTTTTCATGCACTAATTCTATTACCAGTCTTTGTCAAACGTTTGGGTAGTCATTTTTTTTGTTATTTTTCTCTCACAATGTACTTTAGGCATGGATTCTCAATTGCTGTTGTGTTACTGACAAAGAACACTCCAATATGTGTTCAGTAACATCCCCCGAGTACAACAGTGCCCTCAATGTATAGGTTTTATGTTTTTTTGCAAACTTACAGGGGTCAAATGTAGGGCTTTCTCCTTTTTCATGTTTGCACATTGAAATTTGCCAGATTGGTTTGCTGGGCCTATGTTGCCTTTGAGACCGTACAGCAGCCCAGCAATGAAAATCATGGCATACCATTTGTAAAAGTAGACAACCCACAGTATTCAAAATGGGGTATGTTCAGTCTTTTGTAGTAGCCACATATGCTTTCCAAAGTTAGCAATTTTATTTTTATATATATATATATATATAAATCCCCTGCACTCAGGCTTTAATTCCTCAATTGCCGGGTGCCTAAGCCTGGGCTCCAAAGATACAATTCCAATTCAGAGTAGCTGCTCACCGGTCTTTAAAATATAAATTCTTTATTAAATCAAATATGTAACGGCACCCCCAGGCATAAAAGAGCTTAAAAGCTGTTTAGTATATCTTCCCTCCCAGAGACCGGCAGCTACTGCAGAACACCAAACTCCCGAACTGGAAACACAGGAATGATCCGAACTGGAACCTCACGAGTAGCTGCTAGCAGACGAACAGGAAAAGCACCCAAGCGGCTTACACTTCTAGCAATCAGTCTCTAACAGCATACAGTAAATCCCCCTAAGAATGAGACCAGGCTCCATGTTGATTGTCAAGCAGTGGTCTGGTTTATTCAGGGCTACCTGCCCAGTATTTATGCAGGTCTCCCACGTGGTGGACACTCCCCTAGGGGACCAAATGGGGGACTGTGACAGACATAAACCAATGACAGACACACAGAAGTAAAACATCTCCACAATGCATCCTAATTCCCTCCCCTCTATGCTGGAGATAATTGGGAAGTGTCAGGGTCTTACCTGGGTTGGGAGTCTGTAGCGCAGATATGTTGCTCACCCTTGCAGATAGCCACAGGCCAAGGTGGTCAGGTAAGAATTCACCCGGCCTGTGGGTCTGTGCACGGGGGCTGTGCAGGATGAAGTACCAAGTCGCAGGACAGGCAAGGACTCAAACAGCAGGATCGTCAAAGGATAGCCGAGGTCAAAGGATGCCAGAAGACAGGAACAACGAGGAGTAGCCGAAGTCAAGGGATGCCAGAGGTCAGAGTAAACGTAGTCAGAAGCCGGGGTCAATAACAAGTAGCAGTTCAAACAACAGGAACACTGGTACAAAGCACACAACAGGATCAGAGACTTGATCCTGATCACAGGGCGAGGCTGAGTTTAAATACCCTGCTAATGTCTGATCAGGGTCAGGTGCAGCACAGCCAAATTCAAGGTACAGCCCCCAGAGTGATAGACAAGCCAGGATGAACAGGACCGGAATGACTTGCAGAATACAAAAGCTGCTGTGGCTCAGAGGTAGGAAGCAGGACCAGGACTGCGAAGTTCCCCGGTTCAAGTCCCTTGTTGGGATCTCCACGGGTGACCACGTCTAGCAGTCTGTTTGATGTGGCAAGAACCGTGACAGGAAGTAATCCAATCCTAGAACAGAGGCAAATCGCCATTACACACATGGTAACAATAAAACACTAAAATACAATAAAATACATAATGTTACATTTATCACATAAAATACAGACATGTAACCCATCCCCAGATAGCTGGGATCTGAGCGCACAATTGTATCGAATAGTACTCAGATCCTATACACACAGTTCAATTGCCATGGAGCAAAAGTCCTTTATTTCACGAATAGGCTCCATGGCAGGGCTATCTGGGTTAAAGCATTCACATAAAACTAAGTCCCGAATGATCAGGTGTTCGGTTAAATAGCCACGAATAGAAGCAGGGAAGGCTGGAGGCTCAGCGGTGCCTGCACGTTAAAGTGTCCACTTTTAGTGCACTGAATCTGGGCTGAGCACCGCTGGCCGTCCGGGGAGCTCCATAACACCGCCACCTAGCGGCCACCAAGTGTAACCGCGCCCACCCAGTAACAGTCAATTAAGCTGCGGTTAACCGCAACTACTGGGTGGTCAATTGACTGTACATGCGAGCTTCAGGGAGGTAGATTGTCAGCGCACGCCAGCTTCTGGGTGGCCGATTTACAGCGCTTGACGGCTCACCACGGCTCTGGGGAGGCTAATAGAAGGCTGTTTGTGCGGTAGACTAAATCTACCGAACGGCTGTGCAGAAAGGCATGAATAAACCTTTCTGCACAGTAAAATTAACTGTTTAACTGCCGGTCCATAATCCAAAGGCAGCAGGCAGGCAACCATGCTCCTCCAATGCAATGTGGTGAGATTGGTCTCGTCACAAAATAAAAATAGCGACCAACGTTTCAGTCCCCGATCGGGACTTTCTTCAGGGACAATAACTGGACAACCAGTTGTGTGTGTATATAATATATATGTACTATATAAAGTTATAAAATACAAGAAAATGATACTGCACTCACAAGTTCAAGATAGATTTCATTACTAAATTTAATGAATCATTAGTAAATTCATTGTCTTACGTAAATATAATTCATTAATCAAGTATGTGTTAAAGTCTGAAAAATTGATAATATATACACACTTAAAGTAGAAATATGTACAAGTGAGTAAATTTAGTAGAAATAAAGCATATTGAGTCTACTGCTGTGACTTCATGTTAACTATAAGAGTCCCTGACCATGATATTAAATAGCTGTATCAAATATTCCAAAAAATCGTGTCATCCAGAGAAAAAACGGATAAGTAAAAAAAAAAAAAAAGGGAAAACCAAAAAATATCAAAAAAGTTATTTTCAAAAAAATCAGAAAAAAGAAAAAAAAGGGGAAAAAAAGAAGAAAAAAAGTAAGTATATACAGTCCCAGTGTGTACACACTATAAAGTATGGGTGGATCTCACCAGTGGAGGTATAAATTCTGTTGTCCAGTATCTTTTAGTATAAAGGTGAATCCCTGTAGTTGTAGTTCCTCTTTTCTTCTTTTTTTGCAGATAGTGTGTATAGAACAGTTCCTCACTTATTCCTCTTTGTTCCCTGAGGTACCAAGATGTATGCCTTGTTAGCTGGTGCAGGGTCTCCTGTGCGGGCTGCGCGCTGGGGATGTCGATATATCCCTACAATGGCCCTGTCAGGAAAAAGCAGTATGAGTCCCATACTTATATGTAATATGGCGCGCCCACTTGTATGCGTGGGTCGCGCCTGAATGACGTCATGACGCTCATGACAGTGGGTCGCGTCTGTTTAGCGTCATGGCGCACGCGTCAGATTACTATGCCTGACATGCGTGCCGTTAACTTTATGTAAATGTCCATGTAAATGTCCTCATTCAATAAACAGATGTATAAGTTCTAATGCATTCACTAAATCTATTACATAAAGAACAAAATAAAAAAAGGCTGATTATATAAAAAAAGAAACATATATATATATATATATATATATATATATATATATATATATATACACAATCCTCTTCAATCCATATGTATGGGAAAGGAAAGATTCCCTGGTGTAAATTTTAAAGAACAGTGATGTACATTTAGAAAAAGGGAATAATTTTAACATAAAAAATGTACATTTAAAAAAAGGGAATCATTTTAACATGAAGTATAAAATGATCATTTACTGTGAAGAAATTTTTATCCAATAAAGGGATACTGATCATATTTATATATATATATATATATATATATACTTAGGGGTTATTTATACCTAAGGGGGCTAGAGAAGCTTATCATTTTCATCCAAGAAAGGAGGAGTTAAGGTCATTAGTGTACTGTGGCTCATAGAAATTCTAAGGTTAATTGGAACAGCTATGCTCCTAATAATAAGAACCCCAATTACATATTCATGATTTAATTGTAATATATATAGAATTTTACTTCAAAAGTATAGTCACTAATGTAAGACCCAGAAAATGCCAATACTTAATCCAATGAATATGAAGTAATTAGAAGCTCAAGATATAGTATGATTACAACAGTTAATCAGCGGTGACCGTTCACCCATTTAGATATCATATTTTTATTAATGTTTGTGAATTTATTGTTGCATACTCACCAGCAGTGTAGTGTGTGAAAAATGCATGTGGTTTCTCGCAAGTTGGACCCCGTGATTTCCCGGGTAACGGGCCACAAGATGGTCAAACTCTTTAATAGCTCTTAAGTAGTAAAAGTGACAGGCATGCCATATAGGGTCCCAATGACTAGCTGTGGATATAAAATAATAAATTAGCCCAAATTAATGGACCAAAGGTAGAAAGGTTGAACAGTGCTGTAGTATCCTAAGTCATCCTACAAAAAATGTTTGAGGTCATAGTCCTCATTCAACTATGCATAAAAGTGCTTTTTGTCTGTCTCCACCTCTACGCAACGGTTTAACACCATCAATTACCTGAAATCGTAATTGATTGACATTATGACCATGCTGTAGGAAATGCCTTGGTACTGGTTTGTCACACGTCCCTTTCTGTATGGCAGCTCTTATGTCCCTCTAATGTTCTCCTATGTGTATTTTCACTGGCCTAATAGTTTCCCCAACATAGAGAAACCCACATGGGCATTTCAGAATGTAAACCACATATTGAGTTGCAAGTGTAATAGTCAAGTATTTTAAAGGGTTTGCCTGATCTTGGGTGTACAAAACGATCACCCCTGATTATACTGTTGCAGTGTATACAGTTTGGGCACGGGAAGGTGCCTTTCTTAGGTTCAGAGAAAAATCTTCTCTGTTTTTTGTTGCTGCCTATGTCTGAGTGCACTAATTTATCCCTAAGATTCTGTGCCCGTTTATACAAGAACAATGGAGGATTCCTAAATTCGATTGGTAAATTAAGATCGCCCTCAAAGATGTTCCAATGCTTTAATATGATCTTTTTAACAGCATTACTATAAGGCGTATATGGGGATATAAACGGAATCCTTTGTATAGTGTCCTTATTTTTGCCCATAGGTTTAAGTACTTCTTCCCTGTTCATATCTGTTATCCTGGCTCTGTGTCGTGTCACTAGTTCTAATGGGTAACCCCTATCAATGAATTTATTGCACATGTACTCCATCCCTGGTTCTACACGATCTTCCTGTGAGATTATTCTTTTCACTCTCAGCATTTGGCTATATGGTAAGCCATCCCTAAGATGTTGGGGATGGAAGCTGGTGTATTCCAAAAGATTATTTATGTCAGTAGGTTTTGTGTAAATGTCTGTGTACAGTTTATTGTTAATCAGATGTACCTGGGTGTCCAGGAATGGAACCATGTGTCTATCACAGGCCATAGTGAATTTGATGTTAGGGTCCAGGGAGTTCAATTGGTCAAAGAAATTGTCCAACTAGACCCTCGTCCCCCCCCAACATACAAACACATCGTCAATGAACCTCTTCCACATGAGGCATTTCTCAAACAGTGGAGTGGTGTATATGTATAGTTCCTCCAACTTATTCATATATATATATTCGCATAAGTGGGGGCTACATTCGAGCCCATTGTTGTCCCTTTGATTTGCCTATAGAAATTATCTTCAAAAAGAAAATAATTCTCAGTCAGGACAAACCGTAGTAGTTCCAATATGTATATCTTGGTGTCCAAAGATTGGATTAATATTGGGTCCTGATCTAATGTCCACTCCACTGCTCGTAGTCCCCCTATATGATCAATAGCTGTATATAATGATTGTACGTCCAGCATGACCAGCCAAACCTCTGTGGAATGTTCAATATTGAGGTTATCAATTAATTTTTAAAAAATAATTTGTGTCCTTAATGTATGATTTTTGTTTTGAAATGTACTTGATCAAGAATTTATCTAACATTACTGCTGGTGGTTGTAAGATGGAGTCCGTACCACTGCCTATGGGCCTTCCTGGTGGGGTCTGTAAATTTTTGTGTATTTTTGGGAGAGTATAGAAAACAGGCGTTGTTGGATATTTCTTGGACATGTATTTATATTCTCCCTCAGTGATAATGCCTTTGTCCATGGCTACCCTATTTAGTGTCTGTAATTCTGTCTGTAACCGCTGGATGGGATTCCCGTCCATTGGTTGATAACTGAATATGTCATTCAATTGTGATCTAATCTCCTTGACATAGTAATCCCGATCCATGATGACAAGTGTCCCACCCTTATCTGCTGGTTTGATGATAATCGAATTGTCCTCTCTAAGTGTATTGAGTACCTGCCAATCTTTCTTAGTGAAGTTGGGTTTATGTTGGAAATTTCTACTCTTCCCCTGTTGTTTTCGTCTCAGTTTCTTAATATCTTTTTTGATTAAATTAGAAAATATATCTATAGACTGATTGAATACGTGGGGTGTGAATGTACTGTTTGGTTTCAAACCTGTATTAAGTGGTAATGATAGAGCAGGCGTTGATGGTGTCGGTTGGTGTGTCTCTATATTCTCTTGTCCGTAGATATTAGTCTGGGCTAAAGTAGTTCTGTGGATATTCTTCAAAAAGAAAATAATTCTCAGTCAGGACAAACCGTAGTAGTTCCAATATGTATATCTTGGTGTCCAAAGATTGGATTAATATTGGGTCCTGATCTAATGTCCACTCCACTGCTCGTAGTCCCCCTATATGATCAATAGCTGTATATAATGATTGTACGTCCAGCATGACCAGCCAAACCTCTGTGGAATGTTCAATATTGAGGTTATCAATTAATTTTTAAAAAATAATTTGTGTCCTTAATGTATGATTTTTGTTTTGAAATGTACTTGATCAAGAATTTATCTAACATTACTGCTGGTGGTTGTAAGATGGAGTCCGTACCACTGCCTA
The DNA here is from genome assembly GCA_933207985.1 of Pelobates cultripes. Classification (NCBI taxonomy): domain Eukaryota; kingdom Metazoa; phylum Chordata; class Amphibia; order Anura; family Pelobatidae; genus Pelobates; species Pelobates cultripes. Next base: position 84,137,146 of record OW240920.1, read on the forward strand.
TGGGCCTTCCTGGTGGGGTCTGTAAATTTTTGTGTATTTTTGGGAGAGTATAGAAAACAGGCGTTGTTGGATATTTCTTGGACATGTATTTATATTCTCCCTCAGTGATAATGCCTTTGTCCATGGCTACCCTATTTAGTGTCTGTAATTCTGTCTGTAACCGCTGGATGGGATTCCCGTCCATTGGTTGATAACTGAATATGTCATTCAATTGTGATCTAATCTCCTTGACATAGTAATCGCGATCCATGATGACAAGTGTCCCACCCTTATCTGCTGGTTTGATGATAATCGAATTGTCCTCTCTAAGTGTATTGAGTACCTGCCAATCTTTCTTAGTGAAGTTGGGTTTATGTTGGAAATTTCTACTCTTCCCCTGTTGTTTTCGTCTCAGTTTCTTAATATCTTTTTTGATTAAATTAGAAAATATATCTATAGACTGATTGAATACGTGGGGTGTGAATGTACTGTTTGGTTTCAAACCTGTATTAAGTGGTAATGATAGAGCAGGCGTTGATGGTGTCGGTTGGTGTGTCTCTATATTCTCTTGTCCGTAGATATTAGTCTGGGCTAAAGTAGTTCTGTGGATATTCTCCATAGTCGTCATTGACGTGGAGCTGATAGGACCACCTTCCATGTCTGTATTAAAAAAATACGCTTTTAGTTTTAACTGTCTCAAAAATTTATATATAGACACATCATATTCATGCCATTGTGGTATGGGGGTGGGAACAAATGATAGACCCTTATTCAGTACTAATTCTTCCTGTGTGCTTAATGGCCTACCTGATAAGTTGTATATTAATTTCTCCGCCTGCTGGTTGGTAACCCCCCCTCCTGACTGGTCTCTGTAATTCTGGGTGCCCCCTAAAAAAGTGGTTCCAAAAGAGGAGGAGGCAGAGGAGGATGTAGATGGTGCATCCGAGTCCTGTTGCCATTTCCTTTATTCACCCTGTATTGTCTAAAGTTACGTTGGTACCACGTATAGACATGCTCTCTCTGGTAGTCGTTAGTGTCTCGCTGAAATTTCTTTTTCTTATATTCCTCTGTATCTTTCTGGTATTGTGCTAATTTTTCGTCAATATCTTTTTTCAACTTTTCTAATTCCGTCTGTGTTGTAGAAATTTCTAGTTCTCTTTCCAGAGCGGCTATTTCCTTGATCAGTTTTACCAACTCTTTCTGGAGTGTATCAATGGTTAAAACCATTGTCAACTGAACATGTATTTAATATCTTATACCAGGTTGTGCAATGCTCAGAATTATCTTTCCCTAATGTGGGGTGTAGTCTCACTCTCAAGCCCCTTGGGATGCGCTTTTGCCGAAGGTACTCCCCTAGGTAGTTGATGTGTAGTTCCCAACTGGTTTTTCTCTTTAATTCCCTTTCCAATTTCAGAGCTATACTCCTCTCACTGTCAGAGGTTAAAAATTCTCTTGTACCCTTTAATGCTGCAGTATAAAGTTATAAACTAAAAATGTTTTTAAAATACTGGCCGATCCTACAGAATGACGCACTTTTGAACAAAATTCTGCCAGCAGAACCTATGTTCACCTATAGGGGAGTACCCAGTCTAAAAGATAACCTAGTATGAAATCATATAAGAGACCCAACAGGAAACAGGAATGTTTTCAATCAAAATAATGTTTTTTACCGACGCGGCGCATGTGGTGCCTGCAAAAACAGTGGATCACAAAGAAGACGTTACCTCATTTTCCAATCCTCAACAACTTCATAACGATGTTAAAAACATCTACCAGATAAAACAATTGATAACATGTCATTCTAAAAGGGTTATCCACTTAATTATTTGCAAACGTGGGTTGGGGTATGTAGGCAGAATCACTAGAGTTTTGCAAGTATGAATACAAGAACATATTCGTAACATAAAAAAAGGGGTTCAAGAAACACAGCCTTTCAGCACACTTCAGATGCTACCATAATTGTGATCCCACCCAATTATCATTTATGGGTATACAATTAGTACAGCCCAATTGGAGAGGGGAAGATCCAATTAGGAAGATGGGACAACAAGAGATGAAATGGAACTTCAACCTCAATACTATGATCCCTATGGGTCTGAACAGTGATTTCGAAATGTGCCACTTTTTGTAGATTCATCATTTTTTTCTTTCACCTAGTTTTTAAAAAATTTCATTTTTAAATACCATATTTTTTACTTTTTATATCCTACATTTAAAATACATATTTTTAATGTGAGTAACCCTGCACCTATATTAATCTCAACAATTTATTATTGATATAGAGGTCCAAATTTGGCATTTTACACATTTGATCACTGTTTTGATCTCATTTGGGAACCCTATAAATGTACATTTCATTTTTACGATGATATATGCAATATGCTAATTTTTATTATATATTTGTTTAATATTTATATGCTACACTACTTAATATTTAATATATATTTATGTTTCTATTTATCAATGAACAGTTACTAAAACGTTAAGTGCACTTTTGACTTATATGAATAGTCACATATAAAGTTTTTTCCTCTTTTCTTAATACCGTATATACTCGAGTATAAGCCGACCCGAATATAAGCCGAGGCCCCTAATTTTACCCCAAAAAACTGGGAAAACTTATTGACTCGAGTATAAGACTAGGGTGGGAAATGCAGCAGCTACTGGTAAATTTCTAAATAAAATTAGATCCTAAAAAAATTATATTAATTGAATATTTATTTACAGTGTGTGTATATGATGAATGCAGTGTGTATGTGAGTGCGCAGTGTATGTATGAGTGCGCAGTGTGTGTGTATGAGTGCAGTGTGTGTGTATGAGTGCAGTGTGTGTGTATATAAATGCAGTGTGTGTGTATATGAATGCAGTGTGTGTGTATGAGTGCAGTGTGTGTGCGTGTGTGATGCAGTGTGTATGTATGAGTGCGCAGTGTATGTATGAGTGCGCAGTGTATGTATGAGTGCGCAGTGTGTGTATATAAGTGCAGTGTGTGTGTATGAGTGCAGTGTGTGTGTATGAGTGCAGTGTGTGTGTGTATGAATGCAGTGTGTGTGTGTATGAGTGCAGTGTGTGTGTGTATGAATGCAGTGTGTGTGTGTATGAGTGCAGGGTGTGTTTGTGTTGCAGAGCCTTGGTGGGGGATGGGCATTTTTATTAAAAAAAAAAAAAAAAAATTATTATTTATTATTTTAATTTTTTTGGTTATATTATTTTTTAAATTATTTTTTTATTTATATTTATATATTATTAATTAATATTATTTAAATTTTTGGTTATATTATTTGTTTTATTATTATTTTTATTTATATATTATTAATGTATTTATTTTTCGTCCCCCCTCCCTGCTTGATACATAGCAGGGAGGGGGGCTCTCCTTCCCTGGTGGTCCAGTGGCATTGGCAGTTCAGTGGGGGGAGGAGGGGGGCTGTCAGAGCTGTTACTTACCTCTCCTGCAGCTCCTGTCAGCTCTCTCCTCCTCCGCGCCGGTCCGTGCAGCTCTTCTCTCAGCTCACACTGTAAGTCTCGCGAGAGCCGCACTATGACCCCGCGGCTCTCGCGAGACTTACACTGGGAGCTGACTGAGGTGCTGACCGGACCAGCGCGGAGGAGGAGAGAGCTGACAGGAGCTGCAGGAGAGGTAAGCGCTCGCTGCCAGCCCCCAGTCTGTATTATGGCAATGTAAATTGCCATAATACAGACACTGACTCGAGTATAAGCCGAGTTGGGGTTTTTCAGCACAAAAAATGTGCTGAAAAACTCGGCTTATACTCGAGTATATACGGTATGTCCTTGATGGATACAAACAGTTGGTGATGAGGACTCTTTGGTATGTGCCACTGCAATATATACGAATATATCATCTACTCAATCACAAATCACTGGGCAACTGGGTAATGGCAAACATGCTTAGTGGTGCTATGCCATTCCCAGTAATAACGGCTGTTTGCCAATATATAAGATGGCGATCGTAATACCGGAAGTGACGTGGCAAAGTGCGTGACATCACTTCCGGTACGGACTGAATTAGTGAAATTATCACACCGGAGCATTTAAACACACCTCCGGAATATAAAAAAATCGGATTTGTTAAATAATGATCAACTCTACCAATCAAGAATCTAACCGGCATATTTAAATGAAGGAGCACAACATACCGATTGAGAAAGCCCCCAGGCAGGGCGAAACGCGTTTCGGAAGAGGAAGGCTGCTGGACTACTTTTTATTTAATCACTTTTTTTTATTTGTTTGATTTCATTTGTAGAATAAACTCATACTTTTATTCAAGTCCTCTCCTGCACCTCCTTATCTGCTCAAAGAAGGGTGGTGTCCTCTTTATAGACACCTATGCTGTTTTAACCCAGAGCCAGGTATTTAGGCTCTGGAGAAGGTGAGCGAACATTTAAAGGTGTATACTCTATAACTGTTTTATGCATGCTGCACTAGTTTGCTCTCTATTTGTCAGGATTACAGAATGATCCAGCACATAGAATTGTGTAACACAGAGGACTAATAGGTAATGTATACCGGACCTTAGAATGGCCGGACTAACGTACCAAAGAATAGCCGAGATCAAGGGAAACAGAAAGAGACACAACGATAAGGAAAAGCCAGGAGTCAGGGATGCCAAAAAACAGGGAAGTCAAAAACAATGCCAAAGTCAAATAACCAGAATTACCAGAACCAATAACGCGCTCTCTGACAACCACAAGAGAAACCACGACAGGGCACAGAGCAGGATGAGAACTGGGCCTAAATACCCCTCCTCTAGATCTGATAGGCTGTAACCGGCCTTTGACCCCAAACGCAGTTACCAGTTTCCCATTTGCATTATTGCTGCTCAGCATTAACCCTTCTGTGGATTTGGTTGCTGCTCGGCACAACTTTTCTGTGTGGACAGTAAATGTCATTAACGACATTTTTATAAGCGGATGAATACGTGACACTATTATATCACCTTTTGTTTCCTTACATTGAGGATAAGAATTGTGTCCATTTAACCCCTTAAGGACACATGACGTGTGACATGTCATGATTCCCTTTTATTCCAGTAGTTTGGTCCACAAGGGATTAAAGGGGAAAGTGCCACCAGATAGCTTTCATATTCTGTTTGGCCATGAATCTATGTTCAAATCAACCAACAAATCTTCAAATATAATAACTGGGACCTCTTGACTTATATAATTTTCATCTGGTTTTTCTTTTTAAATTCCAAATTCTCAAAAGCCCGCCTCTAATACAATTGTTTGAATCCTTGATCCTGGCTCCTACTACGTCTTGCTCCATCCACAGAAGACTTGCTAGGTTTTTAACCCCCATTAACTGTTGCTCAATCCTGTACCAATCCTCCATTATCAAGTAGGGGCATTGGGTCTTACTAACATGTGTGAGCATACTGGCTTGAACATACCTCTCCATACATGGTATCCCTACACCTCCTCGATCTTTATGTCTATATAAGGCATTGGTCTCTATTTGAAGTTTATTTTTCCAGATAAATTTACTCACAACCTTTAGTTTTTTACACCATGCAATGGGCATTGAAATAGGAATAATTCTAAGGGAATACATCCATCCAAAGGAAAATATAGGATTTAAACTGGTTAATTTTGCCCTAAAAAGACAAATGTAGGTTATTCCATTCACTAGACTGCTCTATAAGATCTTTAAACAGGGGAGTGTAATTTAAGTCAAGTATCTGATCTAGATCCCTGGGTATATACACTGCTCAAAAAAATAAAGGGAACACTTAAACAACACAATGTAACTCCAAGTCAATCACACTTCTGTGAAATCAAACTGTCCACTTAGGAAGCAACACTGAGTGAAAATCAATTTCACATGCTGTTGTGCAAATGGCACAGACAACAGGTGGAAATTATAGGCAATTAGCAAGACACCCCCAATAGAGGAGTGGTTCTGCAGGTGGTGACCACAGACCACTTCTCAGTTCCTATGCTTCCTGGCTGATGTTTTGATCACTTTTGAATGCTGGCAGTGCTTTCACTCTAGTGGTAGCATGAGACGGAGTCTACAACCCACACAAGTGGCTCAGGTAGTGCAGCTCATCCAGGATGGCACATCAATGCGAGCTGTGGCAAGAAGGTTTGCTGTGTCTGTCAGCGTAGTGCCCAGAGCATGGAGGTGCTACCAGGAGACAGGCCAGTACATCAGGAGACATGGAGGAGGTCGTAGGAGGGCAACAACCCAGCAGCAGGACCGCTACCTCCGTCTTTGTGCAAGGAGGAACAGGAGGAGCACTGCCAGAGCTTTGCAAAATGACCTCCAGCAGGCCACAAATGTGCATGTGTCTGCTCAAACGGTCAGAAACAGACTCCATGAGGGTGGTATGAGGGTCCGACGTCCACAGGTGGGGGTTGTGCTTACAGCCTAACACCGTGCACGTTTGTCATTTGCCAGAGAACACCAAGATTGGCAAATTCGCCAGTGGCGCCCTGTGCTCTTCACAGATGAAAGCAGGTTCACACTAAGCACATGTGACAGACGTGACAGAGTCTGGAGGCACCGTGGAAAACATTCTGCTGCATGCAACATCCTCCAGCATAACCGGTTTGGCAGTGGGTCAGTAATGGTGTGGGGTGGGATTTCTTTGGGGGGCCGCACAGCCCTCCATGTGCTCACCAGAGGTAGCCTGACTGCCATTAGGTACCGAGATGAGATCCTCAGACCCCTTGTGAGACCATATGCTGGTGCGGTTGGCCCTGGGTTACTCCTAATGCAAGACAGTGCTAGACCTCATGTGGCTGGAGTGTGTCAGCAGTTCCTGCAAGATGAAGGCATTGATGCTATGGACTGGCCCGCCCATTCCCCAGACCTGAATCCAACTTAGCACATCTGGGACATCATGTCTCGCTCCATCCACCAACGTTGCACCACAGACTGTCCAGGAGTTGGCAGATGCTTTAGTCCAGGTCTGGGAGGAGATCCCTCAGGAGACCATCCACCACCTCATCAGGAGCATGCACAAGCGTTTTAGGGAGATCATACAAGCACGTGGAGGCCACACACACTACTGAGTCTCATTTTGACTTGTTTTAAGGACATTACATCAAAGTTGGGTCAGCCTGTAGTGTGTTTTTCCACTTTAATTTTGAGTGTGACTCCAAATCCAGACCTCCATGGGTTGAAAAATTTGATTTCTATTTTAACATTTTTGTGTGATTTTGTTGTCAGCACATTCAACTATGTAAAGAACAACGTATTTCAGAAGAATATTTAATTCATTCAGACCTAGGATGTGTTATTTTTGTGTTCCCTTTATTTTTTTGAGCAGTGTATATATATTTATATATATTGATATCAAAATAAACTTAGAACGAAATAATATATATATCTATATACATAAATATAAAGGAAAATGTATTCATACTTAACGTAATTTCTTTTCCTGGTCATAGGCCATGGCAGCACAACAATGGGTAGCTCCTCCTTATCCCTAACCATACAGGAACCTAATTAAAACAGAAGGTATAAGTAACCCCTCCTACCCCTCCCACCCTGTTTCCAGCAATATCCCAGGGCGGGATCTTTGTGCTGCCATGGCCTATGACCAGGAAAAGAAAATTACGGTAGGAATACATTTTCCTTTTTCCTGGCCATATCCATGGAAGCACAGCAATGGGTAATATCCAAGCAATAACCAAGGGAGGGAAAGAAGTACACAAGACTTTGAAAATATGAATGCAAATTGACAACACATACACACCTCATAAGGACATTGGAAATAAAAAACTGATTGCCCATTATTGGCACATTATCAAATTGACCAACTCAAATGTGCCAAACAAAACAAATGTCTGAAAATTGATTGAGGACCAAGCAGCCATTTACCTACAAGTTCTAGGGAAACTTGGCCACCGATGCTGAAGAGGGAGAAATGGCTCTAGAGAGCAAACAGACCTTTAAGTACTGTAACCCCTAGGGCTTAGTAGCCTAAAAAACAGCCAAGACTATCCATCTGTTGATGGCTTATATAGAGGCTTGAAGATCTTTATGGTCTATCAGTAAAGATAAATAGACTATCAGAATAAATCCAGAAAGCGGATCTATAGAAATAGATCTTAAGACCTATATCTAGGACAGGAGGAGAAAGTTTTATTACTGACTCTTTATTCTGATCAATAGGCTTTAGATACATTGTAGAAGGCAGTAAAGGGTTCTCAAATATCCTTCAGTCCCTGCTAATGTCACCGATAGAGCTAACTTAATATTAAGCAATTGTGGAGAGATATGCTCTCATGGTTGAAAGGGGTGAAGATTTCAGAGCCCTAAAAAAACCCAGGGAAGAATTCAACTAGGAGCAATGGATAACCGTGGGATCATATAAATACAGCCAACAGAAATTTAGATATTTCCATATCAAAGCCCTTTCACGAAAAGAGAGATCATAGAGTGCTGAGACATATATCTCTGAGGTGATGTGGCTAATTCCTAGATGAGCCCTGGATTGAAGAATTTAGAACCTCCTTGGTAGAATGAATTTGTATGATCATCTGATTAGAAATAGACCAGGAAAAAGGGCATCTCAACTCTGTAAAGGTAGCCAAAGATAGACATTTTCCACGGCCCTCAGAAGGGTATTAATTACTGTAGTTCAAAAACTCTTATATTCAAGCCCTTTTACAATATTGAAACCTTCAGAATGAGGAAAGTAGCACTGGACCTGATGAAAGAGTGAAGAACTCTTTTGGGAGATCACATGGAAGTACTGAAGAAGATAAGTAGATGTGGAAGCCATGGACTGGGTACCCATATGGAACTGTCAGGATGATTGATATTGGCTCTTGCAACCTATGTAGAAGAGAAGTGTTGGATGTTAAAGGTGTCCCTTTCCTGAATGTATTTGATTTTGGAGAAAAGTTCCTCAACCCCAGTGGATGGTATTCATAGTTATCACTGTCCAAAGGATTTCCATAGGAAAGTTAACCTCCGCCCTTGTGACATCTTATCAGACCTATGGTGGAGGACCTGGATCAAAACTCTCTCTGCTGAGGTAATATGCAAGTCTAAAAAGAGCTGTACCGTGCCTTGGACCATGTCAAACTGTGCTCCCAGCTATACCCTGAACTGGGAGGGAGCAAGGTGACTACAGCAGACATTCATCTTTCACCTTGAAGATGTAAAAATAAAAGTGATGTGAGGCAAAGGATACATGACAATAAGCATCCTGCAATCTATAGACATTATCCAATGTACTAGGAATACTACCTTTATAAAGAAGAATATTCAAGAATCCAGTAAACTAGAATGGATCTCCAACACCTGTTAGAAACAGATTCTTTGTATTCTAGTTGCTTTAAAAAAAAAAAAAAATCTCACAATAGCTTCCTCTAATTGAAGGGAAGCCATGAGATTTACAAAGCATCTCTTTTTACCTTTTCTCTTTCTCTGGTAGAATAATGACCACTTACATCAAGGTTGAGATCTACCATACTCTCTTCCTGGTGTGAAATACCTTGGTCCAAGAAGGAAGTTAATGAGAGTCTTTGGATCAAAAGGGTCTCCTGAACCTTAGGTCTTGAAGTAGACAAGCTATCCTGCCCTCTGCCATTCTCTTGATCCATTAATATAGGAGGATGCTTCTGTGGACCAGGTACTAAGCCAAAAAGCCCAGCTAATAGACACAAAGAAAGTCATATTTCTGGCTAGAATATAATGCAACCTTCGTAGGCTTCTTAGCTGAAGACTATTTCTGGATTAATGACTTGTAAATTGTCAACAGACAAAGGAAATTTATCTCTGATATGCTCCTCCAAAATATCCATACCAATCTTAGATCCTTAGAGATTGAGGTAAAACCTTACAGCAAGTTGAAAGCCTGTGCCAGCTACCATATAGGCTTTAGAGAGGAGCAGGACCATGTATACTCCATGGAGTTTCATAAAGATCCCACATTGTCTACAGGCAGAGAGGAACATTTAGCCAGTCTAAGGACTGCATCATCTACTTAGGAGCAGAGTCCCAGGTACAAGTGTCTGAAATTCCAATGGATGAAGACTGAGATACTCCTTTGTGTTGAAAAGCTCTCTCAGTGTAGAACCATTCCTCCATTAAGGATCTTAAGGGGACTGGGAACTGGAAAAGATACTCTACACCCTCTGACATCCGAAAAGAAAGGTTAGAGGTAAAAGGACTCTGGAAATTAAATGAGCGGATTCTGAAACTACTGAAATATGCTGAATATCCTCATCCGATGATTGCATATCTCTGAATGTATCCATCTCCAAGGATTCCTAAGAGTATTCATTCTGGGAATTGTCCAGAGGAGCCAAGCTTTAACAGATTCTGTGACGTCTTGAGATACCTCCTGTTTAATTTTGCATAATACATGGGACATAGGTAGATGGGCCTGTAGCCACTTTAAGACAGTATGTGCAGAGACTTTACTTTACAAGGATCTTTTATATGCTTCACAAACAAGTCTTTAGTGTGACTTTCCTTGTATGATCCCGATTATTTTCTTCCCATAGAGCTATCATCAAAAGGAATTCCAATTATTGATAGGCACTCTTTTGTTTAGTAATGACAGAAAAAATAGAATGGCTTACCTAAGTCTCTTAGAGTGTGACCTTTTATACCTTCAATAAAGAAAATCTTACCAAAACCAAAAAGGAGAATTCAAATTAAGATGAAAACTGCACACAAATCTAATTACTTAATATAGAAAAAAACCTATAAGAAAACATTGTGCTTAAAAGGGGAAGCCAATATGACCCTGCAACCACTGCAACTGGACTTACATTTTAGAATACGCAGGAGCGGATCAAATTTTTACACGTGTGGAAACGGCATAGCGTGACAATTAGACTAGCACCTGCGTATTCGCGAGGATTTTATTTACATTAAGGACTGAGTAAGCTCTGCTGAGAATTGAACCTGTGAGCCCCAAAGTATGAACAGATTCTCCCGATGAAGCATTAGCCCACTGAACTATCTCACCACACTTAAGTGAAAAAGCTGCAATAAAAGGTTTAACAGAGGCCTAGGTATAAGTGAAGCCAAAGGCTATAATAAAAGGCCCAACAGAGGCCTAGGAAAAAGTTATTCTGGCTGCTGTATTAAAAGGCATAACAAAGGCCTAGGAAAAAGTGACTCCATTGGCTGTATTAAAAGGCCCAAGAGAGGCCTAGGAATAAATTAATCCAGCTGCTATTTTAAAAGGCCCAACAGAGGCCTAGGCAGGGCCGGAGTAACATAGGGGCTGATGGAGCTGCAGCTCCAGGCCCAGGCCCAGGCCCATGGAATAGGCCCATTTAAAAAAAAAAAAAAATTTTTTTTTTTTTAAAACACACTACTCTTAGGTTTGCCACCTGACTGGTATTTTAATGGCACAGACGGCTGCCTGGCCATGCCGGTATTGCAGTAATACCGGCAATACAAATGCAGGTAATTTTCTCAGAATAAATGGAAATTACTCTGCAATACCAGCATCGGCCAGTAGGGGTCACTGTGTGTGGAGAGAGGCAGGGATAGGAAGTTACAGAATATCCCTGCCTCTCTCTACTACTCACTGATCCGTGGGGGAGCAGCTACACAGCACAGAGAGTCCAGACAGCAGCTCTACAGCTCCGGTAAGTGAGGGATGGGGGGAAAGGCAGCAGGGACACATGGGGACACTGAGACTCTAGGGGAGACATGGGGACACTGAGACACTAGGTGACATATGGGGACACTGAGACACTAGAGGACACAGACACTAGGGGACACATGATGACACATACACTAGGGGACACTGAGACACTAGGACACAGACACTGGGAGACCTGGGAACACAGAGACACTTGGGGACACTGGAAAATATGGGGACACTGAGACACTTGGGGACATATGGGGACACAGACACTAGGGGACACTGAGACACTAGGACACATGGGGACACAGACACTTGGAGACTTGGGGACACTGGAAAACATGGGGACACTGAGACACTAGGGGACACTGGGACACATGGGGATGCTGAGACACATGGGGATGCTGTGAGACATAGGGACATTGGGAGACATTGGGACACGGAGACACTATGTCCCCCAGCCAGTGTCCCAAGTCTCCCAGTGTCTGTGTCCCATGTCTCTCAGTGTGCCAAGTGTCCCCATGTGTCCCAGTGTCCCCATGTCTATGTCCACAACTGTCCCCATGTCTCCCCAAGTGTCTGTCTCCCAGCTAGTGTCCCCTAGTCTCCCAGTATCCGCTAGTCTCCCAGTGTCCCCTAGTCTCCCAGTTTCTGTGTCCCTAGTGTCTTAGTGTCCCCAAATGTTTCAGTATCTCCATGTCTCCCAGTGTCTGTGTTCCTAGTGTCTCAGTGTGCCTGGTGCCCCCATGTCTCCCAGTGTCCCTATATGTCCCAGTGTCCACATGTCTATGTCTACAACTGTCCCTATGTCTCCCAGTGTCCCCAAGTGTCTGTCTCCCAGCCAGTGTCCCCTAGTCTCCCAGTGTCCCCTAGTCTCCCAGTGTCCCCTAGTCTCCCAGTGTCTGTGTTCCCATGTCTGTGTCCCTAGTGTCTTAGTGTCCCCAAATGTTTCAGTGTCCCCATGTCTCCCAGTGTCTGTGTCCCTAGTGTCTCAGTGTCCTCATTCCTCCCAGTTTCCCTAAATGTCTCAGTGTCCCCATGTCTCCTAGTTTCCCCATGTCTCTGTGTCCCCGGGTCTCTCAGTGTCCCCATGTCTCTCAGTGTCCCCAGTATCTTAGTGACATGGGGACACACTGAGACATTGGGACACTGGGAGAAATGGGGACACAGACACTGGGAGACTAGGGGACTGGGCGACATGGGGACACTGACACTGTGATACATAGGGACACTGAGACACTGGGTGACTTGACTGAGACTGAGACACTGGGAGCAATCCATCTATACAGCAGAATCAAACTGTGAGTAGTTTGTTGGTGATTTTACAGAATTTTCTCTGATGTCACTCCTTGTGATTTACATCATGTGATGTCACGCATAACTAATTAATTATACAAATGATTAAGGCTGGTATTTTTTTCCAAGAAAGGTGGCAACCTTAACTACTCTTCACATACTCTTGCTTAAAGGAGCACTGTAGTGTCAGGAACACAATCATGTGTTTCTTACCCTATTATGTTAAAACCACCACCCTGGCCCCTTCTTGCCTCCCTAAATATAGTAAAATATTACTTGTATTCAATTCTGCAGCTGCTGGCTCAGAAGTGGTGGTCTGAGCAAATTACAATACTTCCCCATAGGATTGGCTGAGACTGTCAACTAGGCAGATCAGGGGCAGACCAGACCCTCAGCATCTCCTCATAAAGATAAATTGAATCAATGCATCTCTATGAGGAAAGTTCAGTGTCTGCATGCAGAGGGTGGAGACACTAAATGGCAGTGCTGCATACTAGGCAGTACTGCCCCAGAAAGCACCTCTAGCAGCCATCTAAGAAGCGGCCAGTGGAGTTATTTTCTCTGAAAAGACAGTGTTTACTGCAAAAAGCCTGAATGGAATGATTCTACTTACCAGAACAAATACAATAAGCTGTAGTTGTTCTGGTGACTATAGTGTCCCTTTAATGTCAACAAGTGCACACAAGTTTTGTTCCCATACATCCCTCTTAAGCTTCCAAACTTAAAGTTAGTTTAGGTAATGCAGACGTTGGTCTCTCTAACACTGTGGCATGTCCCCTTTCTTCTACACTCACTGCAGACACCTTTTCTCTGTCTCAGACTATATACCAGGAACTTCTGCCTGCTAGTAAGAAGGTAAGGAGACAAGTGGACCAGCGAGTGCTAGGGGACAGTCCTTAGAAAAAATGGAGTGAGCGCATCATTAGACGCATTTATGTCAAGCTCAAGGTGCTGCCTGCATAGTATGCCCTTAGTTGGACAGCCTGCAGGATTGGCAGGCAGCCTGACATGCATTCATGCCAGGCTGACCTTCCAATTCTTTGGACAAATATGCCCCCTTTTTGGGAATGTTCACCCCTTTTGGCAGGTTTTGTCACGTGATTCGCGCCAGTGGCACACCCTTTTACCCAGCCCATTGACTTCCTGCTTCACTGTACACTGCTGTTAGGGGTTATGGATTTACTTGAAGGATGAAAGCATAAATTAGAGAGAAATTAGCATAGAGTATGTGTTTTCTTATAGCTGCATCCTATGAGTTTCCCTCCAGCACCATCTCCATCAGATACATGACGCTTGGGAGGTATGATTGTTTTGGGTCGATAAGATTCCGTAATTAGGCCCATCATAATTTTCAGCACCAGGCCCACTGTGCTCTTAATCCGGCCCTGGGCCTAGGAATAAGTAACCCAGTGGCTATATTAAAAACAAATGCCAGGATAAAAAAATATATATTTTTTCAAAGATAGGTCTAGAGTCTCCAAAGCAGTATAAAACAATAAGCTTTATTTGGAGATAATAAAAGGTATACAATTGATAATAAGACTTATCAACTAGGAGTGTTGCTATCAATTTTATACCTTTTATTATCTCCAAATAAAGCTTATTGTTTTATACTGCTTTGGAGACTCTAGAAGTGTTACTATCAATTGTATACCTTTTATTATCTCCAAATAAAGCTTATTGTTTTATACTGCTTTGGAGACTCTAGAAGTGTTATCAATTTTATACCTTTTATTATCTCCAAATGAAGCTAATTGTTTTATACTGCTTTGGAGATTTTAGAAGTGTTATTATCAATTTTATACCTTTTATTATCTCCAAATAAAGCTTATTGTTTTATACTGCTTTGGAGACTCTAGAGTGTTATCAATTTTATAACATGACAGGCGGCTTCGTATTTGCTTACGTCTCTCTTTACTAGAACTCCACAGCAGCACAGAAAAACAACCAATCAGAAAAAAGTTAGGTACTATAAAACTCCCCTCCCCATGCATCATTTCCTCTTTCTTTGCTGCTCTGCCTCCTGCTTATAGTGGGTGGCTTTGGGATTTTAGTGCTTATATTCAGTATTTTAGCCTTATAATGCAGTATTGTTATAATCCATGTGGGATTTTATTTTATAATGCAGTATTGTTATAATCCATGTGGGATTTTATTTTTATAATGTAGTACTGTTAGAATCCTTGTGGGATTTTATTCTTATAATGCAGTTTTGTTATAATCCTTGTAGGATTTTATTTTTATAATACAATATTGTTATGTTCCTTGTGGGATTTTTTTCTTCATATTCAGTATTTTATTTTCCCTTGTGGGATTTATTTGCTTATATATTGAATATCTTTTCAGAATTTTTTATTTAGGCCTTGTGGGATTCATTTTATATGCAGTATTACCTTGGTCCATGTGTAAATTTTCCTTACACATGCAGTTTTGTTAAAACCCCTGTGGGACTTTATTTTTACTTGTAACTTCAGGCTATCACTGTTATATACATATTTAGTTTGGATTTCTGGGGGGTCTTTCTGTCTCATCTATCCCCTTGGCCTTGTCCCCCCTGTCTGTCTCCTAACTTTGTGTATGTTCGTTGTTATATTTTGTTTTGTTCCGCCTTTGTCCTTATGTCTGGTGGTGTCTGTGTGTGCCGCTCGGGGGCTTCATTAGGCTGACTGTATCTGCCTCCTTCAATCCCCGAGCTCCTGGACCGCAGAGTTCATCTTCGGCGGTCCCGTGTGTGGCGGCCAGATCTCTCCCACGTGGACGCTTCGCCGCGGCCGCCTCCGCATGTGGACCACGTGTCTGACTGGGCGGGGGAGAGTGCGACCGCTCGCAGCCCCTCCCCTGTCTGTTCCTAACTGGTTGGAGGTCTGTTTGAGGGGCTTTCCTCCCCTCGGTCAATCAAGGCCGGATTCAGATCACGGCCACAGTTTTTTATATCAGATGAGGGCCCTTCACCCTGCTCAGGGTTAATCTATAACCCAAGATGACTCCACATTTATATAATTTTATATAAATATTTTGCAGGGCTGGAGAATAGGCTTTAGGCAGTACACTCTGTACTGCTCTGAGATGCCTGCAGTTTGGTTTTCTGCCTTTGGCCAAACATAAAAGTCTGCCAGTTCCCTGTATAGTGGTATAGCACTTCATAACTAGTAGCTGTAACATCTGTGATATTAGACTGGAGACATTATAGCAACTTAATCCAGAGGTATTATGTAAAAATACTGTTATAATCACATTACTACCCTGCTAGTGGGTTTTACATATTGAAATTATTTAACCCAAGGTTTCCCTGTTTCATTACGCATATATATATATATAGTGGACTCTACACACGCAGATGGGCCCTACGGCTGTCGGAAGGCTATCACGGGCCTGCTCGGTCTGTGCCCCTTTGATTGGCCTGCTATGTCTGTGCCCATTGATTGGCCTGCTATGTCTGTGCCCCATTGATTGGCCTGTTATGTCTGTGCCTATTTGAATGGCCTGCTATGTCTGTGCCTATTTGATTGGCCAACTATTCTGTGCCCATTCGTTTGGCCTGCTGGGCCTGTGCCCTTCTGACGAGCCTGCTCTATTGGTGCCAAATCCCCTTTTGGCCACAGGCCTGGGGGAATATCACTGAGGAAAACCCAGTGTCCACTATTGACATGGAGATAGGCAGGTGTCCAGGCAAGCACCATTGCCATACTATCCAAGAGTATGGTGGGAAGGGTGAAAGCCCTAAACCTCATTTCTGAAGGGCAAGGTTTCTTATGAAGGCCCCGGGCACGCATCCACGGCTTATACCAGCCCAGCAACGGCACATCTTCAAGGAGAACTTTGCACAGGCAGGGACCGGTACTCAGACGCCTACAAGGTGTTTCCGTGTCTTTAACAACTAACCCTCTAACTGCCTCCCGGTATCCATCAAGATATCGGTAGTTATTCTTGCGTAAGGTTAGCTCCTGGCCCTGTTCAGTGAGGCTTACTTGACTTGCCTTCCGGCCTGCTATTTGCCTTCTATCCGAGTTATAATTTACGTATTTACCCTTATCTACAATTATTATTGTTTTTGTTTTCGTGCCTTCCTTTTCCTATCGCTTGGGTCGTCGAGAGGCCTGACTTGACCTCCTCCGACCTCCCGGGCGCTCGTGGATTGCGGAGAATGTCTCCAGCTTTCCTCAGGCTACCGATGGTCATCCTGGACCCCGCGCGCACGGGATCCGGGCGGTCAGTTGGTAGTTTCCATCATTGTTTCCAAAGGTTGCATTTTCACACCATCCCTTTCTGTTATAAGAGAATGGACATGGCCCGAGGTTGTATCTATCCCATCTGCCATGGGTCTGGTTTACTACCAGTTGATTCCTTCTCAGGTGAGCGTTTCAGAGAGAGGTCTCGTGGTCAGGGAGAGACCCACCTAAGGACCTCAGTCTTATGCTGATATTAGTAATTGGTGTACCTCTGCAGTTGGTCACCCTGAGTCTCTAAGGGACTCTAGTTTGGATCACAAGAGGGTGCGGCCCTCCATCACCTCCATCCGAGAATATTTTATTTTCAGGAACAGAGAGCGAACCCCTCTCATATACAGAACCGGACACTGATTTGTTATTAGAGGGCGCGGCCCTCCCTCAACCTCAGCCCGATACTGAGCTTGATACAGAGGACATGTTTGGAGTGACACATTCTCATAGAGAGAACCAGTCACGGATGTAGACTCTACTGTCTATTAACGGGTGTGGCCCGCTCAGGCTATCAGCCGGACGCTGACACGGAATTCGGTCACATTATTACAGAGCGCGGCTCTCTCATACACTCAACGCTCTACGGTGCCGTCCATTTGTTCATCACACAGGCTTGTACCTGTACAAGACCACGATGACTGCATCGAGGGGCGTCCCTCCTGCATTCAATTAGATCTAATGACCGTGCTACTGATTTCGTTATGGAGGGCTGCCTGATCACACAGGATATACATATTTAAACTGGATCCCTTTATTTTATCTCCTGTAATGGATCTACTGGATCCGGACCACTGTACCACACGCGAGAAATACTCACAGAGGTATAACGGGGGGAGACTCCCACTTATTTACACACGCTCCTGGAGATGGTACGACTAACGGATGAGCCTCAGTTATTACAAGAGTGCAGGTTTTGGTATATTCTGTGCTATTTAAAACAGAGAATTGCATTCTGTTTTGGATATCCGGACCATTGCGAACAAACTGCGCAGAAAGTTTTCCCCATATCAAGATGACATGAGATACGGAGACCTTCATGGAGCAAACGGGCACTGCCTTGCTCGGGTAACAAGACTAGGGAAGGCCTACTACCCGGTCTGAAAGTACACCATATGCATGGATCGCATTGTAAGACCGGAAACCCCGGTTGTCTTGTGTTCCCTGGTCATTACAATCTTGGGATAAGATGGCAGGACTGCCCCTACTCCTCTGAGCACATACCTGGAGAACATGGTTTGGAGATGGAGGGCCCTCCGTCTATACTCTATATATCCCTCATGGGAGCCGTTTTGGTTTGGGTTCGCGCTAACCCAACTTTTCAACTACCATCAAGGAGACCTACGAGACTCTATGGAGGAACCTAGTGTGCCCAGTGTCACGATTCGGGGAACCAAACACGCCAACACACACACACACACAAAGTGCCGTACCGGACCTTAGAGTGGCCGGGCTAAGCACACAAAGAATAGTCAGGAAACAAGCCGAGTAAGGGGAACCAGAAGACAGAATAACGTGAAACAAGCCGAGGTCAAAGGGTAGGAGAAAGTCACAAAGTCGGATAACAAGCCAGAGAGTACGTAACCAGAAGCACAAGTTCAGAATCAATACTAACAAGCAAAGACCACAACAGGGCAAGGAGGAACAGGAAAGGTAAGTATTTAAACCATCAGGTTAATTCTGATTGGATGATTTCCAATCAGAATTAACAATCACACGTGGGAGATATTTAGACCTCCCACTGTGATTGTGGCACTTTGCCTTTAACGCCGGGTCAGGTGACTGACCCCGGCGTGTATAAACCTGGGCGGTCTCCCAGCGTGCAGCGTCATGCATGCTGCCGCTGGGGGACGTGGAGGGAACGGCGGGCGGCATCCGAGGCTGGAAGGATGCCGCTCGCCGTACCCACGAGGCGGAGGGGACCGCGGACGGCTGGAGGGTGAGTACTGCGAGCGGAGTGCAGCCTCCCCTCGCAGCCGCCCGCGGGAGCCTGACATTACCCCCCCCTCGAAGACCACCCAGGGGGTGGGAAGCGGAAGGCTTCAAAGGAAAGCGGGCATGAAAGGAGCGGACCAAAGAGGGAGCGTGCACATCGGAGCTTGAAACCCAGGACCGCTCCTCAGGGCCGTACCCCTTCCAGTCCACCAAATATTGCAGCCGACCCCTAGAAACACGAGAGTCGAGAAGGGTAGCCACCTCGTACACGTCGTCAGAGACAGCTCGAGGGGAAACGGGCCGCCCGAGGGGACGAGAGAACCGGTTACACAGCAAGGGTTTCAAAAGCGAGACGTGAAACGTGTTCGGGACACGCATGGAAGGAGGCAAATCAAGGGAGTAGGAAACGGGATTAACCCTACGTAACACCTTGAAGGGACCAAGAAACCTGGGGGCAAATTTCATCGAGGGAACCTTGAGACGGAGGTTCCGGGAGGACAACCATACCCTATCACCCGGAACATAGGAAGGGGCCGCAACCCTACGGCGATCAGCAAACTTTTTCTGAGCAGCTGCTGAACGAGACAGCGCAACATGGACTTGATCCCACGTCTTCCGCAAAGAGGCGAGGTGCTGGTCCAAGGCGGGCATTCCCTTGTCGGAGAACGCACCGGGAAGGACAGAAGGACGAAACCCATAAGCAACCTCAAAAGGACTTAAGCCAGTAGACGAATGAGACACCGTATTCCTGGCAAATTCAGCCCACGGAAGAAGGCGAGACCAGTCATCCTGGTGCGCATTAGTGAAGCAGCGCAAATACAATTCCACAGACTGATTAGCACGTTCGGCCGCACCATTAGATTGCGGGTGATAGGAGGAAGAAAACGACAAGGATACCCCCATCTCAGCACAAAAGCCCCTCCAGAACCGAGAGACAAATTGAGGGCCCCTGTCAGATACGATATCCTGGGGTACCCCATGCAATCGGAACACTTCTTTGGCAAATACCTGAGCTAACTGAACCGCAGAAGGCAGTTTCTTAAGCGGAATGAAGTGCGCCATTTTAGAGAACCTATCCGTCACAGTCAGTATCACCGTCTGACCATCAGAAAGAGGCAGGTCTACAATGAAATCCATGGATAAGTGGGTCCATGGTTTCTTGGGTATAGATAGAGGCATCAGAAAACCCTGGGGTCTCATATTAAGGGACTTACATTGCGTGCAGACCTGACAAGCCTGAACAAAATCCACTACGTCTCGCTTGAGTGAAGGCCACCAGAACTGTTGAAGGAGGCCCTTGTAGGTTTTGGTAACCCCCGGATGACCAGCAGTTTTGGCTGTGTGAAATAAAGTTAACAACTTTTTTCTGTCATTAGCTTCAACGTATAGTTTACCAACCGGCGTCTCAGGGGGTGCTTGGGTTTGGTATGTCTTAATACTGGTAAGGAAAGATGAAGAAACAACCAAACGGGTAGCAGCTATTATCTGTGACTCAGGTACAATAGGTTCAGGAGTCGGGTTAACAAATTCTACTGGTTCATGCTGCCGAGAGATGGCGTCAGCCTTGGCATTACGGCAACCAGGTCTATAGGTGATAACATATTGGAAGCGTGAGAGAAATAGAGACCATCTAGCCTGCCGGGCAGATAACCTTCTAGCATCAGCAATATAGGATAGATTCTTATGATCTGTTATAACCATAATTTTGTGTCTAGAACCCTCTAATAAGTACCTCCATTCCTTGAAAGCTAACACAATAGCTAATAGTTCCCTATTCCCAACATCATAATTCTTCTCTGAATCAGACAACCTTTTAGAAAAATAACAACAGGGATGGAGGGGTTTGTCATAAGACAACCTCTGTGACAGTACGGCTCCCACACCTGACTCTGAGGCGTCTACTTCCATAACAAAGGGAAGAGAAGGATCAGGGTGGTGCAGCACTGGAGCAGAGGCAAATGCCTTCTTGAGGGTTTCGAAGGCCTTAAGGGCTTCAGGAGTCCAAACCCTAGGATGTAGACCTTTTTTTGTCAACTTCGTTATGGGAGATATGAGTGGTGAAAAGTTTTTTATAAATTTCCTATAATAGTTGGCAAATCCTATAAAACGCTGGATAGCCTTTAGTCCTTGGGGAAGTGGCCAGGACATTATAGCTTCCAATTTAGCAGGATCCATACTGAAACCCTGTTCAGTAATGATATATCCTAGGAATTGCACAGAGGTCTGATCGAATAAACATTTTTCTAACTTACAGTAGAGTCCGTTCTGCAATAGCCTTTTGAGCACCATCCTAACATGGTTATGGTGTGACTTCAAATCAGGAGAATACACAAGTATGTCGTCAAGGTATACTACAGCACAGACATGCAATAGATCCCTAAGGACATCATTTATGAGGTCCTGAAACACGGCAGGAGCATTACACAATCCAAAAGGCATGACCAGATATTCGTAATGCCCACTGCGTGTGTTGAAGGCTGTCTTCCACTCGTCATTCTCTTTTATACGGACAAGGTTATAAGCCCCCCTGAGGTCTAATTTGGTGAAAATTTAGAACCTTTAACACGATCAAACAACTCAGTGATGAGGGGGATAGGGTAGGCGTTTTTAACCGTTATATTGTTCAGACCCCTGTAGTCTATACATGGCCTCAAATCACCCTCCTTCTTAGCCACAAAAAAGAAACCAGCACCAGCAGGAGAGGAGGACCTTCTAATAAAACCTTTTCTTAGGGATTCCTGTATGTACTCCTCCATGATTTGGTTCTCTTTTTCAGAAAGAGGGTAGACCTTTCCCCTAGGAGGCATAGTGCCCGGTAAGAGGTTTATGGCACAATCATACTCACGATGTGGAGGTAGCTTATCTGCCTCCCTCTTCTCAAAAACCAAGGCAAGATCCGCATAAACAGAGGGCACAGAAACCGAGAGTGGTTTAGCCGTGGGTACGTTAAGTAAACAGACAGGACGTACATGAGCCACACAGTCTCGCTGACAAGATTCCCCCCAGGAAAGTATGTCTAAACAACCCCAATCAAGAACAGGGTTGTGTTTAACTAACCAGGGAAAACCTAGAACGATGGAGGCTGTTGGGGAGTTAATTATTTGGAAGGTTAACTTCTCTTTGTGCAAAACACCCACAGACATAACTATTTCCTGGGTTTCATGGGTCACCAGAGGTTTCTCCAGTGGTCTACCATCTATGGCCTCAACGGCCAAGGGTGTCTCCTTTCGAATCAAATTCAGGGCTGCGGTTTTGGCAAAGGTCTCATCCATAAGGTTGTCTGCCGCACCTGAATCGATCAGGGCTTTGGTTGTTATAGTGGTTTTATTGACCAAGAGAGAAACCGTAATAAACGGTCTAGAGATGGACATATGAGGGGACAAAGTCATAACACCCGAGGCCGACCCCTCTCTAGGCCTTAGGTGCTGCAGTTTCCCTGTAGTTTAGGGCAGGCTTTACAGTGATGCCCCCTCTTCCCACAATAAAGGCATAACCCCTCCCTTCTACGGTACGCTCTTTCGGCCTCAGTTAACCCTGTAGCACCCAACTGCATGGGTTCAGGGGATGGCTGCACAGGAGCGGGTAACGCTAGCAGGGAAGTACTGGGTAGAGCAGGTAACACCCGTGTATCCAACCGTCTTTGGCTACGCCTCTCTCTAATACGGTTATCTATAAGAATCACATAGTCTATAACATCATCTAGAAGAGCAGGTAATTCCCTGGATGCTATTTCATCCAGTATATAAGCGGCCAGACCCTCCTGAAAGGCTGTTACGAGGGCGTCATTATTCCAAACCACTTCAGCTGCTAGAGTACGAAATTCGATAGTGTAATCTGCTACAGACCTGTTACCCTGTCGGACCCTAAGCAGAGCCTTGCCAGCAGAAGCAACCCTACCGGGTTGATCAAACGTGCGTCTGAAAGCTGTCAGAAAATCAGCAAAGGACATAGGAGACGTATTTTCCCAAATGGGGTTGGCCCATGCTAAAGCTCTCCCGGACAAGTGGTTTATCAAAAAGGCAATTTTAGATCTGTCAGTGGGATAGGAGCGTGGATTCATCACCAAATGGATGTCGATTTGGTTGAGGAAACCACGACACAATGCTGGGTCACCACTGTAGCGCTGTGGCGGCGTCATGTGAACTACATGAGCGGGAACAGGTACTGGAGTGGGAATGGGTTCGGGCACAGCAGCAGCAGCCTCCTGAACGGCCGGTTGCAAGTGTGCAGTACGAGCCAGAATGGTTTGTAAAGCTTGAGCAAACTGATCCATACGGTGGTCTAAGCCATCCATTCTAGCCTCTTGATTAACTAGGAGCTGTGGTATGTCAGCAGGTTCCATTATGGCCCTGTTGTAATGTCACGATTCGGGGAACCAAACACGCCAACACACACACACACACAAAGTGCCGTACCGGACCTTAGAGTGGCCGGGCTAAGCACACAAAGAATAGTCAGGAAACAAGCCGAGTAAGGGGAACCAGAAGACAGAATAACGTGAAACAAGCCGAGGTCAAAGGGTAGGAGAAAGTCACAAAGTCGGATAACAAGCCAGAGAGTACGTAACCAGAAGCACAAGTTCAGAATCAATACTAACAAGCAAAGACCACAACAGGGCAAGGAGGAACAGGAAAGGTAAGTATTTAAACCATCAGGTTAATTCTGATTGGATGATTTCCAATCAGAATTAACAATCACACGTGGGAGATATTTAGACCTCCCACTGTGATTGTGGCACTTTGCCTTTAACGCCGGGTCAGGTGACTGACCCCGGCGTGTATAACCCTGGGCGGTCTCCCAGCGTGCAGCGTCATGCATGCTGCCGCTGGGGGACGTGGAGGGAACGGCGGGCGGCATCCGAGGCTGGAAGGATGCCGCTCGCCGTACCCACGAGGCGGAGGGGACCGCGGACGGCTGGAGGGTGAGTACTGCGAGCGGAGTGCAGCCTCCCCTCGCAGCCGTCCGCGGGAGCCTGACACCCAGACTCCTACACAGACGTCAAAGTCGGGTCACAACCTACCACTGGAGTACGGCTCAGGATGTGTAGCACACTCAGATAGGGCTGCCGACATTCTCAAACGGGACAACACATGTTTCGGACGGCTGAAGCTAGACCCTTCTTTTTTCGCTATATCTGCTCTCTGGAGTCACCTGTCATGAGCGAAGGGACTTTACACCTTGCCTGCGTATTGGAGAACGCTATGTGTTCGCAGGACTCCAAGCTAAGAAGGGAGGTATCTCTCTATAGGGAGACTTTGACTTCAATTATCAAACTCACATTCCTGGGTCCCTTGACCTAGGGCCTACTCTGGGAGATACGTGCACGGACAGTCAGGGGTACAGGGACCTAAGGGTCTCACTATATTATACCCTATCTTGTAGGTTGTGTGTTTACCAGCAACCCCTACATGAATTTTGACAGGTCGGGCATGGAACAGGATCGTACAACGTTGTTATACAGGTCCCAATCGCCATTGGATCCGTACATCTTATCACTCTTAGATGTTGACATCTGGATGGGAATCTCAACTCCGGTTTATGTTTCCCATCCCTTTGAATATTTCTGGGACCCACTATTTCCAGAATAGTCGACCACCGTTCCACCACATAAGTTCAGTTTGGGACCCTTTTTGGAGTCCTTTCTCTACCGCAGCTGTGGATTACACAGTCCAGTTGGAATATTGGAATCACTTGGGATAGAGCTAGTTTGCCACACTCTTGCCTGCATAATAAATGTATTCTCGGTTGAGACATCTCACCGGGTAGGCCATCAGGGAACGAAAGATCCTACTCGGTTCTATTACGGAATTGGTGGTGGACTTAAGCCCATTCCTTGAGATTGAAGATCTGCCTGCAAGGCCACATCGCCGGGTGACCCGGGCACGATCGGTGGCGCAACCTTACACATCAAGAGTTGAAACATGGTGGCAGTGTCTTATCGCGGCCCAAAGTCCGCAAATAACCTTCGACATTTTATAACTACAGGGAAATGGCTAATTGGCAGCTCATGAACTGGCTGGTAGGAAACAGGTCGCAACTCCACGTACAATGGATCTATCAGCGGATGGTGTTTTTTTCTGTATATGGAATGCTTTGTCAACTGGCATCTTCATCAATCGGTCTATTGTCCTTTACCGCAGTTGGAAAGTCCATTTAGGATTGCTCGGATAGCTCCAGGAATAGGTACCAGCGAAACAAACAGCGTTGGATTTGTTGACTGAGCGTTAAAACAGCAAATACGAAGCCTTGTGTCATGTTATAAAATTGTAGATTATGCTAGCTTTAGTGTACCTATAATCCTAATTTTATTAATGACAGGAGGCGAGTATTTCCCACCCATTCTTATCCCTCCCTTGTTTAATTTTAATAGTTTGGATTAATCAGGCACGTATGCAACTCTGCTTGTTGTCTCTGCTACCTGTCGCCTGTTCTGATGTCTGTTTTTTCATAAGTAGGGTTGGGATATCTACATATTAAGGTACTTTTGGTTGCTACATTGGGTACCTACATGTTTATTCAGAGTACATTTCATTGGATAATCAACCTGTTCGATTCTGTTTTTCTCTCGTTTCAGTTTACAGTCCATCACCGCTATCTGGTTTGGCAGTTCTTCTCGAATGGTGGACATCGTTGTATTCATCGTATCTAGGACGTTGTTTCTTCCCCATTATATTTTCTGCCTTTTATTCTGTTTTTGTCGCAGCTTGAAAGAGGAAATTATGCATGGGGAGGGGAGTTTTATAGTACCTAACTTTTTTCTGATTGGTTGTTTTTCTGTGCTGCTGTGGAGTTCTAGTAAAGAGAGACTTAAGCAAATACTCGCCTCTTGTCATTAATAAAATTAAGATTATAGGTACACTAAAGCTAGCGTAATCTACAATTTTATACCTTTTATTATCTCCAAATAAAGCTTATTGTTTTATACTGCTTTGGAGACTCTAGACCTATCTTTGAAAAAATATATATTTTTTATCCCGACATTTTTTATCCTGGAATTTTATCCTGAAGATTCTCACAGGAACATTCTCGGTGGGGATCATACCACCCAAGCCTTATAGGATTGAGAGTGTTGTTATCAATTTTATACCTTTTATTATCTCCAAATAAAGCTTATTGTTTTATACTGCTTTGGAGACTCTAGACCTATCTTTGAAAAAAAATAAAAAATTTTTATCCTGGCATTTTTTTATCCTGGAATTTTATCCTGAAGATTCTCACAGGAACATCCTTGGTGGGGATCATACCACCCAAGCCTTATAGGATTGAGCAATACCTGTATTTGATCTTTGTTTGTGAGTATATTTTATTCCTTTTTTTTTTTTTTAATCATACAGAAAGCACTATGGTCTGTTTTTAGCTTCCCTGTATACTGAGGACATCTGACTGCCGACCAGTGGTACAACAATTCACAGCGTGAGAACAAAAACTTACCAAGAAGTACCCGGATCTACCATTATATCCACAGACGGGGATTGTTCCGTACATGCGCATCAATCTGGAGCTGAACATAAGCTCCAGAAAATTGTAAGTGCATTTCTGTTATCTATACTTCACCAAGATTTTTAATATACTACACTATATTAAGTTTCTTTGTTCATTCTATATATCACTGGATCTGAGAACAATTCTACAGGTGTTGTCTCCCCGCACCCCTTTCTGCAATCCAACTACACCACCAGAAAGAAGAGACTCTGGTTAGGGAAGACCAAGCTGCCACATATACAAAGCACAGGCGCCAAAAGTCCATCCCCTCATTATCACAAATATTAGTGTGTTCAAAAACAGTAAAATGTATTACAACGATGATATTGTCAGTGAAAATTACGTTTTTCGCATTTGTCACACACAAATGGCCCTTACACTGACAATATAATTGTTGTGATGTTTTTTTACCATTTTGAAACACTAATATTTTTGTTCAGCGAAGTCTCCCGAGTATAACAGTACCCCTCATGTACAGGTTTTATGGTGTTTTCAAAAGTTACAGAGTCAAATATAAGGCTTGCGTTTCAGTTTTTTCACATTGAAATTCGCCAGATTGATTATGTTGCATTTGAGACCGTATGGTAGTCCAGGAATGAGAATTACCCCCATGATGGCATTCCATTTGAAAAAGTAGAAACCCAAGGTATTGCAAATAGAGTATGTCCAGTCTTTTTTAGTAGCCGCTTATTCACAAACACTTTGTATTTGTAAAATTTCCCCTTAGCCCAATCAATATGAGGATTGTGCTTAACAAGCCATGAGAATCCTAATATAATGGGACAAGAAGGGGAATGTAATTATTTCTTTGTGTAAGGCTCCAATGGAAATCTTAAAAGGCAAAGTTTCGTGGGTAATCAAGAGTTGAGAGAGAGGTCTCCCATCAATAGCCTCAACGGCCAGAGGTCATGTTCTCTCCTTGATAGGTATAGAATGTTGTTTGACAAAATGTACATCAATGAAATTTCCTGCTGCACCTTAGTGTTGGGGATAAAATCAGCCCGGGCCCTTTGTGGATGATGGATATTTGCCAACTCATTCAGAGCTCTGGAAATTGGAAATGAATAGCAGAGACGTGTTCAATAACCAATTCAAATTGTATTCATACGTCAGTTATATTTATACCCCATTTTCATAGCAGGATGGGAGGGGGAAAAATGAGCATATGGGCGTGACAATGACATTGTTTTTCACATGTTATAAACAGCTGTTTTTAGTTATAATTCAGTGTTATATAATGTATGCATATTGGATAAAACCCAGATGATTACAAATACCGAAATCTTGGACAATTAACAAGAACTTCCCAAAATCCTTTTCCAAGAACATTTCCCGTAAACAGGAATTTAGATAAATTTTATTTCCAAGAATCGGAGATACAATTCCAAATTTATTCTTGGTTCAAATTAACCCTTATATGAACAGCTAGGATATTAAGCAAAATGGATATTCATATCCTACACTTAGTCCATCAGGGCTTTGCAGGAAAAGTTCTTCTTGTTACAATTGGTGGTAATATGAACGAGGAATCTATTTTTGTTATTCCCAGAGGACATATCCATCACACCTAACACCTGTCCCCTTAAGGTTCTTAGGTGCAGAAGTTTTCCGGATGTATGGGGCAAGTACTCCTCACATGTCCTTTTCTACCGCTGTATAGACATAGACCCTCTTTTCTCCTATATTGTCTTCCTGCCTCTGACAGTCTAGTGACTTCCAACTGCATAGGTTCGGGTTTGGACGGTATAGGGAGGTCAGGAACAATAGGTCTGGAGAAATGAGGTGCCTATGACATAGTCATATATCTTGTTCTATTTCTGGTATTTTCTCTGGTTCTGAGTCTATCAATTTGCATGACAAATGTGATAAACTAATCTTTTAGGTAGGTCTTTGGCAGCAATTTCATCCAAAATAGTCTTGAATAATCCTTTTTTAAATACTGAGATTAACCAGCTATTAGTCCAGTCTACCTTAGAGATAGACCGGTTCCCTTGTTTGATATGCATTAATGGCAGTGGAAGCATCATCCTCCCTGCCTAATGGTTCACAAGTTAATTTGAATTCCACAAGGAATTCCTGGTAATTATATGCAATACTCCTATCACTCTCCCATAATGGATTGGCCCAAGCTAAGGCTTTACATTTTAGTTGGTTCATTAGGTAACCAATCTTAGCTCTATCCGAAGGAAACGATCCCGGTGAGGCCAATTTGATTATTACCATCAAAATGCGGGGGAGGAGATAGGGAGATAGTAGGTGCCTTATGTACTATAGGGCGGGGGTACTTTAGGCAGAGGTGACATAGTCGGAGAAACCTCAGGCTGTAAATGCGCTTTTCGAGTAAGGAGCCTACTGAAAGCCTGGGCAAACTGATCCATACGGTGATCATTCTTCTTTAGCTTTCTCTCGCAAGCTGCTATGTGTTGACACAGTTCTGCAGGATATCTGGCCATGTCGTAATGTCAGGATTACTAGTTGATCCAGCACGCAGAACTGTATAACACCTAGGACTAAAGGTAATGTATTACCGGGCCTTAGAATGGCTGGACCAAAGAGTAGTCAGAATACTTGCCGAGGTCAGGGACACAGAAAGAGACACAACAATGAGGGTCCACATGTAGGTACCCCAAAAGTCAAGGATACCAGAATACAGGGAAGTCCCCTGAACGTGCGTGCGTGTCCTTTGCGTGACGTCACGCTCACGTTGACGTTGTCAATACCGTGGGTGGACTTGGGGCTACAAATTGGTATGAGTGTAGTTCCCCCAAACATGAGCCAAGACTTCATGAAGGTGCAAGATGATCTGAGCTTTAATGGTTCAGGTTGGCTTTTATACAATTCTCAAGGCCAGAGGAACACCCCCTGGACCTGATGGGGCACAGGAACACAAAGGATATAAACCAATCAGAACAAACATACAGTCTGTGACATGCCCATGTACAGCACACAATCCCTCCCCTCTGCTTGGGAGATAATTGAGTAAAGTCCTGTAAGTAACTCAATTATCTCCAGGCAGAAAAACCACATTTTCACAAAGTTCAGAAAGTACCCCAAAACATAACATACCCCCAAAAATTTTACATCCCTGGATAGCCCTGATCTGGGTGAACAACATATCCAAATCACCCAGATCAGAGCAGGGTTTCAAAATTTTCATGAAAGTCTCTTTTTGACCGGCCGCAAGCATGGTTTCATGCCCAAAACCGTTCCAGAGAATTAGACTCTGCGGGCGGTCTATTTCCAGTGACTAAGTTCACTTCGGATAGTCGAATGGGGACCGTTCATGCAGAAAGTCAATGTTAAAGTGCCGTTTGAATTGTCGAACGCCGTTCGACTCCCGTCAGAGTCGAAGTCCCACAGAAGGTAAGTTTTCAGCGGTGTTCGTGCCGTCGCGTGTCAGATTTGAGTTCCATGCACTCAACGACAAAACACAGCTGAACCCGTTCGTCTAAATAAAATGACCGCTGCCACTTGTTCGAATGTCGAATGGAGGCCACTTCCGCTGTATCTGAAGTGCCACTTCGACTACTTCAAAAGTTAAAGAACATTGTGACAAGTCCCAATAGGCACAATTAGGTTCTCTTAGACAAAATAAATTAAAGAGGCCATAGTCACAGGGCAAAAGGCTGGCAAGTAGTCCCCTCCAAGGTAGAAGGCCAGGGTGCCAGGGGTGCCCTGTTGCTCTCTGTCCGTCTGCTAATTGGGCCACCTCTTCCACCGTCTGAGGCTTGCGGTCTTGAACCCAGTCTCTAACCTCTGGTGGGGTATAATCATAAAATTGTTCCAGAAGCAATAATTGTAGGGCATCCGCCAAAGTGGTCGCTTGGCACCCCTGCATCCAATTGCGAGCAGCGTGGTGCATGCAAAATGCCCATTCTGTATAGGAGTCTCTGCCAGCTTTTCTGAGACCCCTTGAATTTCTTTCTAAATGCCTCTGGTGTGACAGCATAGCGGGCCAGCAATATTTCCTTTACCTTGTCATAGTTCTTTACCTCCTCGTCTGGCACAGCTCTGTATGCTTCGGCTGCTGGTCCTGACAGTTTGCTGCTCAGTATCACATCCCAGCTGTCTTTCTCTAGGTTCTCCAATGCACACTGATGCTCACAATCCTGCAAATAATTGTTGATGTCCATTTCGCCATCTGTAAATGTTTTAAATGCAGCGTAGTTAATTTTCCGTGCCTGTCCATTAGCAGATCTCTGCAGCTCTATCACATCCCCTGGTTGAGTTCCTTTCGCCTGAACTCGGGCATTCTGTGTTTGTGTCGCTTGTGCCATGATCTGCATAATAATATCCTGCGATGGGTTGGGCCCCAAAATACTGAGTCTCCATCTTACGCCTTTTTGGAACTGTTTCCTCTGTAATCTCCATTGTAGCGTTGCTGGTTCTGTCACTCTCCATTAGTTTGGCTCTTATCGTGGCTTTCGGTTTGTTGCTTGCCACAATGCTTCAAGCTTCCAGTAGTTCCTTTAGTGTCGTTTGCTTAAGCCGTTCATATCTGTGGGCCATTCACTTCTCCTTTTGGTTCAGGATATCCATTCGGGAGAAAATCCTGCCGCTTGCCACAAGTGTAACGGATCCCCTATACTCCAGCTGAGTATATCTGTGCAGAATCTCACGAAATCCAAGTGTAACAGAAGGTGTAGTGAATTATAGCTCCCAATCCCCCAAACATGAGCCAAGACTTCATTAAGGGGTAAAATGATCTGTTTAATGGTGGCCATAGCTTGACCTTTTATGCAAGTCCTCCAGCAAAGGATACTCCCACATGGACCTTGTGGAGGACTAGGTCACAATTACAGTAACCAATCAACATACAGTCACAGTGTAAAACACTCCTACATAAACAGTAAAATCCCTCCTCTCTGTCCTGGGGATAATTAGGTTAAGTGTCTGTAGTAAATTCAATTATCTCCAGGTACAGAAAATATTTTCCCAAAACACATTAAAATACATAAATCATCTTTCACATAACTAAACCCCCATATTCGACATATCCCCAGATAGCTTGGGTCTGAGTGCTCAATATATCTGAAAAGTGCTCAGATCCCACGAACATAGTTGAATCGCCATGGAAGTAAAGAATTTTCACCGACCGCTTTGAATAAGTCTGTCCAGAATTAGTTCCATGCTTTTAGCTATAAGGGTCGGTCTAGTTTATGAGTTTTTAGCCAAACAGAAAGTGGGGAAATCAACAAAAAGGTGAATACATCTCCTGGCTCATAATATGTTATCATTTGGTAAATTTAGTCAAACAAACCGTCGAACCAATATCTTCTAGCTTGCTGCAGTTGGAAGCAGGTGTTCGTGTGTTTTGACGAGTGTTTGGGTTTTCGAGTGGCTGTGTCAGAGTTCCATGCATTCGATGACCAAGTCCCGCTGCCTGCGTTCGTGCGACAAGATGGCCGCCGTTTTCTCCACCACGTGGCGTTTGACTATATGAACGGCGGCCACACAGAGAGAACACTGCATTCTTGTGGTTTGTTTCAAGTTAACAAGCCAGGAGGGTGGTCGTTGTTCAGTGATTTGGTCGGTAAACAAAATAAAAAGGGAATAGGGCAAAATGCCCGGACAGCATACGAAAAGGGCATTGGTACACACAAAACAGGGTTTTTTGTCACAAATACCTAAGTTCAAACATATATAAAAGATATAAGAAACATACACACAAGAGTCCTTAAAAAGGAAATATAAATATAAGTGTAAAAAAAGGAAATAGTGGTAATAAGAATTCATAGGATCCCATTGACCTCCAAATCTATATTTAATCCTTTGGGGGCCATGGTACGTAATTCGAATAGCCACTTAGATTCTTGAATACTCAGTTGTTTAGATATATCGTCCCCTCTCCAGTGTTTCTGAATCTTATCAATAGCACAGAACTGGGTCAGATTTATGCTTTTCAAGAAAGTGTCTAGAGACAGTGTGGTTAGAGAACCCATTCCTAATGTTCCTTATGTGCTCTCCTATCATGACCTTTACATGTCTCGAGGTCTTTCCTATGTACTGGAGGCCACAATTGCACCACACTAAGTATATAACATTATTTGAGTGACATGTTATAAACGTTTTTATCCTGTATTCTTTTTTGGTGACCTTGGAATGAAATAAAGAAACATTTCTGTTTGAAATTTTGGTTTTCTGTCATGCATTGCATGTCCCACAATGAAAAAAACCTTTTTGATCTTGGGACCACCTAGTTAAAAAATTGTTATTTGAGACATCCTTTTTAATAAAACTACTCGTTAGAATCTGTTTGAGGTATTTGGCAACCCTAAAAATAAAATTACCTTGTGCCCAACATATTGGTGTAGCTCTTCCTCTTGTCAAAGGATGTGCCAATTTTATTGATAATCCTTTTGATTAAACCAACATTACTCAACAAATTTAATATAAAAGGGATTTGGATGTTATCTCTCTTTGTATCTTTACTCTTATACTTTTAAAGTGGGAGTCTATCTAAAATAGCTACTTCATCTATATATTTTTGGAAATCCTTATTGTTATACCCTTTCTGCACAAATTGTTCCTTCAAAATATCTGAGTGCATGAAAAAGTCCACCTTGTTGATGTAGTTTCTGTGAATCCTTAAGAACTGCCCTTTTGGTATATTCTGTAGCCAAGGACGGTGATGACAACTATCTAGCTCCATGTAGCTATTGATATCCACTACCTTAAAAAAAGTCAGTCATCTTTTTGTTTTTATCCATATAGATATTTAGATCCAGGAAGTCAATACTGGAAGGATTTATGTTGTGGGTAAGGGTGATCCCCCAATCATTATTATTCAAATAGTAAAAAAAAAGTATTAAAAGATTCATTAGACCCCTTCCAGACTAATAAAATATCATCTATGTACCTTCTATACAGGACCAAGTTTGCGCCAAATTCATGTCCCTGGAAAATAAAAATGTTTTCCCAATAAGACATAAATAAATTGGCATAACTTGGTGCAAACTTGGTCCCCATAGCTGTGCCCCTGGTCTGAAGGAAGAAATCTTCCTCAAACTAAAAATAATTGTTCTAAAGTATCATGTTTATGCCATCCAAAATAAAATTCCATTGTACATCTTCATACTTATTACTAGAATTTAACCCCTTAAGGACCAAACTTCTCTAATAAAAGGGAATCATGACATGTCACACATGTCATGTGTCCTTAAGGGGTTAAATAAAATTCTATAGCTTCACATCACTTCTCGTGCGCTATGATCGTAAAAAGACTTGTAACGTCACAGGTTGCTAAGCGGTATCCCTCTTCCCATCTTAAGTTTACTAGAATGTTCAAAAGGCTCGTTTAGTCTTGTAAAAATGAAGGAGTAGCTTTAACTAAGGGTTGAAGATGGAAATCTATGTATTGTGACAGAGGGGATAAAGCAGAACCAATTCCTGATACTATGGGATGGCCTGGGGGGTTACATAAATCCTTATGTATTTTTAGCAAAACGTAAATAACTGGGATCCTTGGGTACTCCAGATATAAGAAGGAAAACTAATTTTTATTTAAAACATTACTATCCAAACCTCTCTAAAAACTAAAATACACCGAATATCTTTAGTTGGATCTTTACTAAGTTTTTTTTTATATGCAGTAATATCTCCAAGTTGTCTCCTGACCTCCTGGAGATACATGTCTCTATCTAAAATAACAAAATAACTTATCTGCCTTATATGACAACATATGTACTGAGCACCTGAGGAAGACCCCTGAAAGGGTTGAACAGGTTGTGTGTTTGTTTTTTATACAATAAATTAGTTTTTATGATCTTTGTACTATTGTTGAGATCCTGATTTCTGACGATACATTTTGGGAACGTTGACCTTGCTCCCTTACCACTGTGGAGTTCCTGAGGAGTGATGTCACCACTGGGTTCCTGTACATCTGGGAATCCTGATCCTCTCCAGCTCTGCCTGATACTTCTTTTGGAGTTTGATATGCATCATAAGTCATAAGTACTTTTAATTGGCTCAAAAAAGTGTGAGTTTATCCACTATCTTCAAAATATTGTTATATTGTATTTATAGGTTACACTATGTATCTATGTTTGTATCATTTAATATTGTAACAAAAAAATTATATTTGACTTAAAGAGAAACACTGTGCAAACTAAATACATTTATACACTTTATAAGCAGATCATATATATATATATATATATATATATATATATATATATATATATGAGGTATTTTGCTTCTTTTTTGATACCTGGCGTGTGTGCTTATCACCCTTGTTTTTTCTTCTTGCACTTAAGTATATTTTTTCTCTCTCCTTGAGCACCAGCTATATTTCATTTGTCTTATTCTACCAGGCTACCATTGTCTGAGGGCTTGATGGTAATGTCTAAAAAGTTCAGTTTGTTCTCTCTAATTTCAAATGTCAGTTTGTCAATATTAAGGTTAATATCATTGACATTTAGAGTTGTAATAAAGGCTACAAATAGTTCATGTGTGCCAGTCCATATCACCAGGGCATCGTCAATATAACGTTTTCATAGAAAGATGAACTGTGTGTAGCGTCGTAGATTCTGGTTAAACACAATGAATTCCTCCGACCACCCCAGGTGGAGGTTGGACTACCAGGTGACACAGGCTGGGCCTGGAATAAAAAAATTATTATGAGTGAGCAAAAAATCTAAGTAACCTTAGTACTTAGATGTTATGCAGACTTAGGGAGGGGCCCCTTTCTTGCAAGGATGGTGGAAGTGTGTAGTAAGCCAATCTCATGAGGGATTGAGCTATACAACCCCTCTACCTCTAAAGTGCATAGGGATGCACCCTTTGGTATTGTAATGAATTCCTGGATTGTAAGGTTTGTTTTGTAACTTTAAGGTGGGAGTGAAGTGTTTAGACGATGCCTCTTAGTATGTGATCAACATACGTGCTGGCATTCTCCATGAGGTTCATTCTCCCCGATACAATGGGTCTACTTTGGTGATCAGGGTATTTTCAAGTGTATCATCAAGGATGTTTTTAAGTTCATTCAAGTAAATTTTAGTGGGATCAGAGCTAAGAAGGTAATATGTATTGGTGTAATTTACCTCAGTGCCATATCAGTGTACCCTGTCCTCTCCATGACTGCCATATTTCCCCTTTTATCAGAGGGTTTAATTTCAATGGACTCATTATGGCTGAGTTGGTATAGAGAAGACTTTTCTGATAAGGTGATGTTAGCATTAGGTTTAAGAGATATGTCCTCCAAAGTCAATTTATCAATCTCATTGCAAGTTAATTCCACAAATAGGTCAATGTATTTATATCTATATGTGTTGTCAAGCATAGTAGTGGATGGGTTATGATTTGGGCTTGTTTTGCAGGCACAAATTGTAGGAACCCTGTATTCATTGAGTTGACCATGAACTCCTCTGTATACCAAAGTATTCAAAAGTCAAATGTAAAGCCATCTATGTGACAGCTAAAGCTTGGCCAGAATTGGGTAATGCAACAGGACAATGATCCCAAGCACAACGGCAAATCTACAACAAAATAGCTGAAAAAGAAAATAATCAAGGTGTTGCACTGGCCCAGTCAAAGTCCAGACCTCACCGCTATTGAAATGCTGTCATGGGACCTTAAGAGAGCTGTGAAAAAATAAATACCAGAAAACTTTAATGAACTGAAGCAATGTTGTAAACAAGAGTGGGCTGAACTTCCTCCACAAAGATGTGAGAGACTGATAAATTCATACAGAATATGAGTACTTCAAGTTATTGCTGCTAAGGGGGTTCTACAAGCTATTAGTTAATAAGGTGTACTTAGGTTTTCACACATATGGCACAAATGTATGTGTGTATAAGGAATATCTCCATTTCTCGAGTATTAAAGTCCCCCCAAAGTAGGAGGGTTGCACAAGTATGTTTATTAACTTTATCTACCTGCAATTTACTGTGTGAAGAAATAACAGTTCATCTTTGAATTTGAGTTTACCAGGATTTTATTTTAATATTGACTTTTGGTTTGTTTGGACTCTTTTTAAGACTTGCATAAATCCCTTTATTCTATAATTTTAAGAATACAGTGATTTAATATGTGTAAAAATCTACCTTGCACCTGTGTGGTTAAAGGCTGATGTAGTGTGTACTTACCTTTAATATTTCATTTAAAGAAAAAAGTAAACAGACTATAAACACAGTTTAAATATTGGCTCAGTAGCCAACAATTTTTAATTGGTAATATAACATTGACATTCTCTCCCTCAGACACTTTCTACCCCTCAGAGTGGTATTAATTTGTATTCCTCATTTGTGGGTCCTCTACCAGAGGCCTGGGAATATGAGGATTCTGTGCAGTATCATAGCTGTTCCTAGAACTGCATTCTTCTGGACAGCTATCTCAGATGTCCCACCTGGAATCTGCTGAAGCAATTGGGGTCACATGCCCGTGGGTTCCTATCACAATACTGCCTTCACTTTCCACCTTTCTAGCTCCTCTTTCAGTCTTTGGCATTTGTCCACCTTCTCATGGTCCTTCTTCCTGATGTTATGGTCTCTGGATATTGTCACATTCGTCACCACCACTGCAGCATTCTGTTCCTTATCTACCACCACAATGTCAGGATGGTTAGCTACTACTTGCTTGTCTGTCTGGATCTTAAAGTCCCACAGGATCTTAGCCCTGACATTCCCAACTAGCCTCTGTGGTATCCCCCATCTTGACTTGAGCATCTTTTGGAGCAATCTTTGTGATGTGCTTTTGGATGCTCTGTTTTTTATCCAGGACCTTGACACTCATCAGGCCCCAACCTCATTCTGGCTGGTGTACAGTCTCTGGGTGCTGAATTTTGGGTGGAATCCTCCATTCACAGTGAGTAGTTCATTTTTCTTTTTTATTTATTCATTTATTGAGGTTGCCATAATCAGAATATCAGTGTCATTTTGGAGAACGTTGTTTAGCATACGTCTATATTTGTTGTATATAGTGATTGTGATCTCAGGCGCTTAAAAGGAATCTGATAAATAATATATAAGCTGCTACCACCATGTGCAATTCTTCCACTACTTGGCACAAAAAAATATAGAATGTGATGATAGACTGTGTGGCAAAAACCGGACTCAGTCAAACTGTGGAGCACTAAAAGTGGTGTATATAAATATCTCACCTCCCCCCTCTCTTTGTAGGTATACTGGAACCTAGAGGTGGGGAAAATATAACTGCAATAGTGAAGTACTGTAAGATAGTATTGAAGGGATATGAAAATGTATAGAACCACTCA
Organism: Pelobates cultripes; assembly: GCA_933207985.1. Lineage (NCBI taxonomy): Eukaryota > Metazoa > Chordata > Amphibia > Anura > Pelobatidae > Pelobates > Pelobates cultripes. The sequence goes on from OW240920.1 coordinate 84,174,854, forward strand.
CTTGGTACTGAGCCTTAACAGGACAGGCTCAGATCACTTGATCAGATGTGTTTTAATAGGTAACACAAACCCAAACGATAGATGAAAATACTTCTGAGTCCTTTAAAAATAGGAAAAGGCAAGCATAGTGTAATATGCAAATGGTTGTAAGTAGAATGGTTACAAAATATATGAAACTGCTCACCTGGTTCAGAGCCTCTATCTCTGGCTCTGAGTGTAAAAGTATAGGTACCACTGAGGGGATACCAAGCCCTGCAGATGAATTCAGGAGCAACACTTGCGTCCAGATGGAAAATGAAAATAAAATTTATTTAACAATATAAGAGTAAAAAACAATAATAAAATATTTGCAGAGTAAAATCCTCCTGGACGTCCGAGACGCGTTTCGCCGGCAGGCTTCCTCAATCGGTGTGTGTTCCTGTGTTCATCTTCTTCTTTTATACCCGGTAGAAGGATCTGTAATTTCGGAATTGATAGCGGCTGTGTTCCGCTTACATCACTTCCGCTTTCGTCATCTTTCCATGCGGTCGCTTTTTCATGTTCACATATGCATGAGTCAATGGACGCCATATTAAATAAGGGCAGAGCAGTCTGTATGTGCACATATAGTATCGTTTCTCATCAGGAAACGTTATTAAGCGGAAATAAAGTAGCAATCATAGCCACAATTTACATAGTCACAGCACAATTAGAGTTTTATAATGTGACATCATTTGTAAAGAGAATATTTCCATTCACATAAATAACTTTGGAGAATAATGTAACTCCCATTGCAATTTGCTATATATCCAATTAAAGTGAAATTGAATTCATAGCAGTTTTTAAATGAAATGGGGTTTAAATGTTATATTATTAAACCAATAAGAGACATAAGAACCTTTTAGGAAAAATTAAATAATTAGATAATTTAATCGAAGTTGATGAGGTCATAATTAACCCAATAAAGTTGTTGTTCTATATATATCAAAGAAGTTATATATTTAAGATGATAGAGGTATAATACATATAATCCCAATTTAAAACTCCCAAATCAGGAGTAAATGTCCAAATGGGTCTATGCATGTGTACATACACGTGCATACTGTTCTATGTGCACATACCTGTACACATGCCACATACCCAATAATAATAAAGAGGTAATTTATAAAAAATGGCACAACTCAAAATCACTGTTTAATCCATGGGGTAACATGGTATTTAAAGTAAAGATCCACCTCATTTCCATTTTACCTATGTGTTGTATCAAATCTTCACCTCTCCAGTTTGGAGTGATCTTTTGAATTCCCAAAAATTTAATATTAGTTGGATCTTTATTGTGGGTTTTTAAAAAATGTAAAGAGAGACTATGTTTCTCAAATCCATTGCGGATGTTTCTGACGTGCTCTTGGATACGTATATAGAGGGGACGTATAGTACGCCCCACATATACGAGACCACAAGGGCACAGGATAATGTATATTACCTTTTTCGAATGGCATGTAATTAATTTGTTAATTTTAAAGGTCTGCTTAGGATTTTTAGGGTGTGGGAATGATGTAATGTGTCTCTTTTTATTATAAGTATTTCTACAAGCTATGCAGCTACCACAACCGAAGAAGCCCTTAGTGTCATTTAAAAAATGTGTACTCTCATTTCTTCTTATATGGTTGCGCACTAAAGTTCTATTAAGATTTGGGACCCCTCGGTAGATTACACTAGGTTTTTCGGGAAGTATAGAGTTTAGTATGTCATCATTTTTAAGGATAGGCCAATGTTTATTTAAAATTCTTTTAATTTGTTTATTCTTACAGTTAAAATCAAGTATAAGAGTTGGTTCATTGATATTAGTATTTTTAGCTGTATCTTTATAGCTTAATAAAGAAGATCTATCTCTTGTTTTCACTTCTTCATAAGCCTCATTTAGTAATTTGTCTTTGTAACCCTTCTCCTTAAAGTTTTGTATAATGGTCAATGCTTGATTTTGAAATGTGCCCTCATCTGTGTAATTACGCTTAATTCTAAGGAGTTGTGCCTTTGGAGCGTTGAGAAGCCAGGGTGAGAAGTGACAACTACTTTCTTGTATATAACTATTAACATCTGTTTGTTTGAAATGAGTGCTAGTCTTTAATATGCCTCTTTCTATATATATATTAAGGTCAAGGAAATTGACCTGAGTTTTACTAAAATTGGTGGTTAGTTTGATTCCCCAGTCATTTGACTCAAGATGAGTTAGAAAAGTCAAGAGTGATTGTTCATCCCCCTTCCAGATAAAGAACAGATCATCAATATATCTGCGATAGGTCACGAGGTTCGCCCCCCATCTGTCATCATTGTAAATGAACTGTTGTTCCCAATAAGACATAAAAAGATTAGCGTAACTTGGGGCGAACCTCGTGCCCATCGCATTCCCACATGTTTGGAGATAAAAATTATCTCCAAACCAAAAATAATTATTTTGGAGTATCCAATCGATTCCTTCAATAATAAAGTCCATCTGTTCTGGATGGAATTTATTTGATTGTTCCAAAAATGTTCTAGTTGTAGTGCAGCCTCTATCATGGGAAATTATAGTGTAAAGTGAAGTAACATCTGATGTTACCAAATAAAAATCATCTTCCCATCGGATTTCTGTAAGAATTTGTAAAATACTGATGGTGTCCTTTAAATAGCTAGGACATTGTTGTACAATGATTTGTAAGTTTTTGTCAATATATTGGGATAATCGACTTGATATTGACCCAATCCCGGATATTATGGGTCTCCCTGGTGGATTCTTTGTGTCCTTATGTACCTTCGGGAGGTAATAGAACACTGGTGTTTTAGGATATGCTATATTCAAGAAATCGTATTCCTTTTTATTTAGTATATTCTTTAGTTGTCCTTTCTCTATTAGCATGTTATAGCTTATTTTAATGTCATTTATAGGGTCTTTATTAAGTGTGATGTATGTATTGGTATCGCTCAAAATTCTGTTGGCTTCCTTAACATAATCTGAATGATTTAAAAGGACAATCCCCCCCCCCCCCTTGTCTGCAGGTTTTATAACAAGTGTGTTATCTTTTTGAAATTGTTTAAGAGCTGTTCTTTCTTTTAGATTTAAATTATGTTCATATTTATTCATTTCTTTGATTTTATTGATATCCTGCATTACCATTTTCTCAAAGGTAATCATCTCCTCTGAGATGCAGCATTTAGGGTAGAATTTAGATTTCTCTCCTAGATCTGTATGAGAGAAGTCTGACAGTATAGTGGGGTTGGGTTGTTCAGAGTATTTAGAAAATAATTTTTTTAAGACATTTTCTTTTAAATCGATTTAAATCAATAAATGTATCAAATTTATTGATAGTTTTTGAAGGTGCGAATTTTAGACCTTTTGCCAACAAAGAATTTTGAGCTGATGTCAAAACTCTATCTGTTAAATTGAATATCCCATTATTCCTGGTTGATGTCAATGTCTGCTTTTCCTTTCTCTTCTGTATGTGAGTTCCTCCTCTATTTCCCCGTCTTCTGGACTTCTCTGTCTCTTTCCTGGGGATTTTAGGGACAATAGATTTTCTTTGTGTCTGTCCCTTGTCTGAGATAATTGAAAATCCTCTCCTCTTGGTGATCTTTCTAAATGATTGAATCTATTTGGCATAAAGTGTATAGGGGATGTATTTCTCCAAGTTTGTTTCTTAGGGGTTCTAATGTCTCTGTTTGTTCTAATTGTGGCTTTTGATGGTCTCTCTCTATATATGTGTCCGTTCTCTCTAATCAAATGTTTAGGAGATTTATTTCGTGTTGTCGCTTGGGCATAAGAAAGGCGCTGTTCTCTAGGTTGTGTATGTGATGGAAATCTTTGATCATTGGATCTGAATTCCCTTGTCTTTTTTAAGGGCGAGTGGTAGATTGGTGCTGGAATATTATCCCTTTGATATCTATTCAAGGTCTTGCAGTTTGTTTTAGTCCTATATTCTCTCCTTTGTGTGGAGGAATGGGACACAGGATATTTATTATAAGATCTAACTTGTTTTTTGGAATAATCGAAAGTAACTCTCTGATATTTCTTTTTTTTTTTTTTATTACTTTATTTTCTAATTTCTCAAGATTATTTTGTATCTCCCTAGTTATAGATTCATATTCCTCAGATGAGGTATTGGAGATAAGAGAACTTTGTAATGTATTGATTTCAACATCCAATTTGATCAAAGTCTGTTTGCGTCTCTTTATTATAAATTGCATCAGAGTAAAGGAGAAACCCTCCAATAACTCCATCCATTCGTCAATGAAATCTTCTTCTTCTTGATCGAAGGATGGGTTCTTGGAGAATCTCAACCCCCTAGGTGTAATTTTCTCCTTAATGTATTTTTCCAATGTAGCTACTTCCCACTTAATTTTTACTTCCCTACTTAATGTTTTTTCTAAAGAGAATTTACAATCATCAAGTTGGAATAGTGGGTTTTGATTTTCCTCACTGTGATGCATTATATCGTTGGAAAATAGAACATCAATATTTTTCCCGCATTTGTTCCTATTTTCAAACAATGTCATATTTAAAACAAATAACAATTAGCAGCCTACACACAAAGTGGAAGAAAAAAGAGAATACAAGTAGTATATAGTGATTGTGATCTCAGGCGCTTAAAAGGAATCTGATAAATAATATATAAGCTGCTACCACCATGTGCAATTCTTCCACTACTTGGCACAAAAAAATATAGAATGTGATGATAGACTGTGTGGCAAAAACCGGACTCAGTCAAACTGTGGAGCGCTAAAAGTGGTGTATATAAATATCTCACCTCCCCCCTCTCTTTGTAGGTATACTGGAACCTAGAGGTGGGGAAAATATAACTGCAATAGTGAAGTACTGTAAGATAGTATTGAAGGGATATGAAAATGTATAGAACCACTCACTTGGTACTGAGCCTTAACAGGACAGGCTCAGATCACTTGATCAGATGTGTTTTAATAGGTAACACAAACCCAAACGATAGATGAAAATACTTCTGAGTCCTTTAAAAATAGGAAAAGGCAAGCATAGTGTAATATGCAAATGGTTGTAAGTAGAATGGTGACAAAATATATGAAACTGCTCACCTGGTTCAGAGCCTCTATCTCTAGCTCTGAGTGTAAAAGTATAGGTACCACTGAGGGGATACCAAGCCCTGCAGATGAATTCAGGAGCAACACTTGCGTCCAGATGGAAAATGAAAATAAAATTTATTTAACAATATAAGAGTAAAAAACAATAAAATATTTGCAGAGTAAAATCCTCCTGTACGTCCGAGACGCATTTCGCCGGCAGGCTTCCTCAATCGGTGTGTGTTCCTGTGTTCATCTTCTTCTTTTATACCCGGTAGAAGGATCTGTAATTTCGGAATTGATAGCGGCTTTGTTCCGCTTACATCACTTCTGCTTTCGTCATCTTTCCATGCGGTCGCTTTTTCATGTTCACATATGCATGAGTCAATGGACGCCATATTAAATAAGGGCAGAGCAGTCTGTATGTGCACATATAGTATCGTTTCTCATCAGGAAACGTTATAAAGCGGAAATAAACCATAGACCATGGCTGGTGTACAGTCTCTGGGTGCTGAATTTTGGGTGGAATCCTCCATTCACAGTGAGTAGTTCATTTTTCTTTTTTATTTATTCATTTATTGAGGTTGCCATAATCAGAATATCAGTGTCATTTTGGAGAACGTTGTTTAGCATACGTCTATATTTGTTGCATTGCGGTTATACCAATTCCTTAATATTGCACATTGTATACTTAGATTTACAAAGCAAGTACCAACATTTCAAATTTATCTGATCATTGGAGGACATCATATAGCACCGTATTGTCTGCTGTAGTGGAGGCCTGGCAATAGTCACATTTTGTGAGGTGTCTAATACTGAAAGTGTGAGTGGCATGTGTGCCTATTAGGACACTTTTGGGTAGGTCTCAGAGGTCATGTATGGCACAGGTGGTTTGTCTGCACTCCAATGGGTTTGAGAATTGTAACATTTTTTTTTCTTTAACCCTTTAAATCCGGAGGGCGTACTATTACGCCCTGCAGGAGCCGGCTCTAAACGCCGGCGGGCGTAATAGTACGCCCTCGCTATAATGGCCGCCCACGTGGCCGGCGCTAATCGTCCGCTGCAGTGATTGCAGTGACAGGCTGTCACTGCGATCAGTTTTTAACGTGTGTCGATTATATATATGATCTAAGTATATATATATATATATATATATATATATACACACACACACACACACACACTTACACATACACGAAGTGTATTTAACTATTAATATATATAATTATTTATATATATATTACTATCGAATTACACGTAGACTGATACTAATTAAATATATATATATATATGTAATTATTGTTATATATATATTTATATATAATATAAAAAAAATGTAAATACGTAAAAAAATAAATGTAAAAAATAATTAAAAATAAATAATTAAAAAATATATAGAAGTTTATTTCGTTCTAACTGTATTGTGATATTAATATATATATATTTATATCAAAATACACGTAGAACGAAATAATATATATATCTATATACATAAATATATATACGTATATATCACTATATATATATACACCTATATATAAATAAAAATATTTTAAAAAATGATATATATATACGTAGGACTTCAGAGGACTTGTACACTTATTTATGCAGAAAAGTATTAAAACAGATCAAATAAAACATAAAATGAGCAAATAGAATATACACTTATATAAGAAAAGTCCTGAATATAACCAAAACACGTTTCACTCTTTATGGAGCTTCCTCAGTCAGCTGTGATCTGATCTCATGAATCTTCCATTTTTTAAATGTCATCTAGACCCTCCCTTTGGGTCACGTGATGTCCATTTGTCCAGTCATGATGTCCTAAAATTCCTCTCCCTTTAATTATAGGACTCGGCCTGTGACCAGCCTACAGAAGCGCCTCCTGCAGTGGATGAGCTGGCTGTACCCAAGACCAAGGAGCCAGCTACCAAGTAGGACATACGTGACCTGCTACAGCACTTTCAGGACATGTTCTTTGCCTACCTAAACCCGGTAATAACTGAGATGCAGGCTGTTACTGACAGAATATGTACCTCTGAGGAGCATATTGGTAGTGTGAAACAAAATGTAAGCTGTATGTGGAAATCAATGCAACACCTGGAAATCCTATATTCGCACCTGACAATCAGAGTTTACCAACTGGTAAGGGGCGCCCAAAAAAACTTTAAAAACTTTAAAATTCGAGGAGTGACAGACTCAATCCCACCAAATCTTGCAACCAAAACACTCCAAGCAATTCTCCTATGATGGCTCATACCGTATCTCCAAACCCTCACAAGCACCTTCTACAGCTACACGGGATAATATCCTATGCTGCTGGACTTTTGCTTATTAACCTTGGATCTTCCACGCTCTAAAGGGAAAAACCCCTCTTCAGTTTGAAAATCACAACCTCACCTTATTCCTTATTTGGTAATAACAAAAAATATTACTGTCTACCTGCTCTACATCTATATCACTCCATATGTCTGTTATTCTACCCTCTTAAGGAACATTTAACTCCATATTTCAATATATTTGAGATTAACCAGGTAGACTCTATTTAAGACCCAGATTTAGTGTGTTTAGCACTTTTTTCACTTTTTCATTTTGTAGCACTTTTTTTGGTTATCTATTACAGATTTTTAATATTTCTCCATTAAAGATTTATTATTTTTTATCGACATTCCCTATACCGTGGGTTCCGAGTTATTTACTCTAATTTATGGGCACACCCTTTGTTAGTTTTTGTTGGAAGCTGGACTCTTGCTCTCCTTCCTAACAATTCTGACTTTCGGTATTTTTCTCTACTGTTTATCGCCTTGGGTTATACCCATGTTTGTTGCCCATTTAGTCCACTTTTTGACTTCAGAGTCAGTGTAGCCTCACTCTGCAGTCATTTTTCTTCTCTAGATAACAAAAAATATATGGCATTAGGATGCATTGTTAAAGTTTTAGTTGGTCAACAAACTTGTAGGATATTCCTTTCAGCCATCATAAATTGCATAGTTTTTTTACATGTACAAACAGGATCAATATATATCCATATATCTTCTTAAGAAGAAATAAAATACAATAAAACTGTCATACACAAGGTATATTGATGTATAGTCTCGGGATGTGCATGGGCAAAAAATTCGGTTCGGTTCGGACTTCCGAAATTCGGGACTTTGGCAATTCGGCGGTTCGGGTTGGGCACTTCCGAAAATTTGGGAATTCGGCAGTTCAGGACTTCAGCACTTCGGGAATTCGGGACTCCGGCCCTACCCCTACTCCTAACCCTAACCCTACCCCTAATGCCACCCCTAACTCCTAACCCTACCCCAACCCTACCCCTAGCTCCCAACCCTAACCCTACCCCAACCCTACCCCTAACCTAATCCTAACTCCTAACACTAACGCTACCCTTAACCCTAACCCAACCCTACCCCAACCCTAAACCCATAACCCTAAACCTTTCCCAACCCTACCCCTAACCCCAACCTTCCTCTACCCCTAAACCTAGGGGTGGGTTTAGGGCTAGGGTTAGGAGTAGGCCTAGGGGTAGGGGTAGGATTAGATTCCTGTCATCATTCCCTTAATTTTCCCTCCCTCTCCTGTTTTGACACTTTTCAGAAATCCAAAGCACTTTGGCAATTCGAAATTTTGGTTCGGTTCGGCACTTCCGAAATTTGGCAATTCACCACTTCGGCAATTTGGTTCAGCACTTCGGAAATTCGCCAATTCGGCAATTCACCACTTCAGACAGTTGGAGGCATCCAAATGTCCAAATTGCCAAAATTAGTCCGAATTTAAATTTGGACCGAAACGGATTGCACATGTCTAGTATAATCTCCAATATATATTAATGATCTATATCGGAGCAAAGAAGAACTATACCAAACTAGGTTTTTCAAGCCAAAACAGTGGAAGTTCCATTCATGAGAATGTAAGTGGAGTGATTTATCATTATGTATAACAGGAAAAATGAAGGAATAAAGGACCAAAGAAATCCTTTGTAGCATATTATAGTCTAATGGTCACTTAGTGAACGCGATTCATTGTTTCAATTGGTTCTTGCAGCTTTTTGTGTAAGAGGTTCCTCTGAATCCATGGCAGAAAGAATATCATGTCCCTCTTCTGGTGAGGATATGATGTAATTTTGTGCCTCATAAATAAAATAAAACTTTAACGAGGAAACCCCATCTATATTTCCTATTTTTATTGTGGAGAGCTTTTGTAAATATCTGACATTCCCTTCTCTTTGTCAATGTGGTTGGGGACAAGCCTTGAAAAAAATTCAAAATTTTATATTGTTCAGCTGGTTTAACCCCTTAAGGACCAAACTTCTGGAATAAAAGGGAATCATGACATGTCACACATGTCATGTGTCCTTAAGGGGTTAAATCTCTGCCTCATTTGAGCCATAAATATCTCTTTAACATGGAAAAAGAACTTTCTTAATATTGAATTCCTAGGTTCTTCTAGCTGCGCCGAATTTGGTTGGGGGAGCCTATGACAACAATATATGGTTATGTTGACATTTGGCGAAATCCGGACAATTGACTGAATGACTCCTTTAGTAAACTCCATTAGCTCATTTGTAGGCACTAATTTGGGAAATTCACTTATTTGCAGATTTTTCCTTCTACTACGATCCTCCAGTTTGGTTGTTAGAAGCATTTGCACAAACGATCAAGGCAGTGTCAATTTGGTGGGTCCGAATTTCCGCTAACGCCCACCATTAAATCAGAACGCAACGTTGAACAAATTATTCAAATGTACTCTCCAGCATATTGTGCATCACATTTTCTTTCATAGAAAGAGTTAAAGGCGGGTCCTGAGAGGTTTTAGGGTAAGGAGGTGATTCCTGTTCTCCAGTTGGTCAGTTGGTGATGTCATTTAAAAAAAAAAAAAATATTCCTGAGGCAAATTTCTCCATTTCCTTTGCGTTTATCATTTTCTCTACGTGTTTAATTTTTAAATATTGTGTATTTGGTTTAGATATTTTTTTTTGTTTCTATGGAGCTCTCTCATTAAGAAGCCATCTTGCTTGACAGCTAAGCCACGCCCCCAACTTTGGTAAAATTGTCCAGTGGTCAAAAATTGCTGGCTTCTCTATGATCATCTTTCTTATATCTGCTCTTATGCCATCTTAATGGACATATTCAGGTTGGTTCAGGCTAAAGGTGTGGGTATGGGAATTTCTTCCTCCTCATGTATGATGTTTTGTGGAGTCCATCTATTTCCAGTTGTGAAACTTGCTTCCTCTTGAAAATGTTCAAATGTTTTGTAACCAGCTGTTTTGTTGTTAGTGTAGATCAGGGTTTCTTATTCATCCATAGTTCTCACATACTTTTCATGTAGCCCTTTCAGTGGGTCTGCTGTTGTAGTAGCAGGTCTAGGTTCTCACTTCATTCAAGCAGGTCTAGGTTCTCACTTCATTTCCAGGACTGGTTTGTTCAAGTAGCCCACTTGTTGTAAGATTGTCCTGGTTCCTTAGCATCTGAGACCTTGTTAATCTGGGCGACGTCCCAGCCAGCATGACTCTCTTGGTTCGTTTTATGTTTTACAAACAAGTGCGGTACTATATACCCATGTCAAACTCAAAGACTAACAAACAAGGTTTAAGTTTATGTGGGCCGCAAAAAAACAAAAACTTCAGCTTTCATAGAAACGTAGGTTGTACATTTTACAATTTGCTATTACTATGTGGCTGTGTGAGTAATATCTATTATTTAATATACATCTAATGAGTACATATGGTGGAATAACATTTAATAAATGTATATGGCGGATCCCTAATTAATTGGGTCTTAAGCCTAACTAATGCTTCTAACACCATAACATGATATACTAGTGATTATTGGCAAAAATAGTGAGTGATAGATAGAAATGAGAGATGATTTAGTATATTTATTTACATTTAAATCTTGATAGTAGTAATTATTTTTTGATATACATTCTCTCTTTACAATGTAGATGCCTTTCAAATTAAGGCTAAATCTATCTACTGGAAAACTATTAATGCCAACTTTACTTTGAATACATGGTGAATATGTATTTAATCTATGCAGCTAATGAACCTTGAAATGGAGGACTTTGGGTGGACGGACAACCTGTATTGCATTTGGTTGGTCGCGTCACCATAGCGATAGTTAATGCTGTATATATACACGTTACCCTGGGAGACAAGCCTCTGGAACGAGGCGAACGTGATCGGGTTGTAACCCCGCCCCCAGCCAACCGACCATCAAGCCGATTGGAACGCGTGGACATATGGGCGGGACTTCACCCGGTATATATTCACCCTCCCTCTCTCAGCTGTGCCAGGAGCTCTTGATAAAGGCGTGTGATCGCGCCGAAACGCGCGTCGAGCGTTAGTCTTTTTTTGTTTTATTACTGGGGGATGCAAATAGCGATCTAATGTTGGGGGTTTTAGTTTGAGCATTTACTCTGTTTACTTAGCCTTATATTATCTTGTCAGCAGTAGTTAGTGGCAGCATTAGGAGATAGAATATAATGTATTAGCGCAATTTGATAGACCGCCCAGCCAGCCACTTATAGCGTTAGGCTGCCTCGAAGCAGCAGTATATAGTGTCCATAGGAGTCTGTTATAGTGAGTGCAGACGTGGATCTTCTATAGAAATCTAAGTGGTCTCGAAGCAGTAATGTACAGTATGCATAGGAGTTTGCTTTAGTGAGTGTAGACGTGGATCGTTTATATTATCTAAGCGGTCTTTGTTCCTGGGAGGAATTTTTCTGTCTGGCGGGTGCCTCTATATATATGGGGTTTGAATCTTTAACCCATCTCATTACTATGAGACACCTGCAAATTAACCCCCAGGTTCAATTTTAACCACTTCTTTAACAATCTATATATCTATATATCTATGCTTTAACTGGTCTACTGAGACACTGTCTCCACTATTTTTTCCACCACGTTTATAATAATTTTTTTCCTTATTATTTCTATTTCTGAGTTCTTATATTTCTATAAGGATACACTTGGATATTAGTAACCATATAGTGTATATATATGTACAAATGCTGTTATTTGTCTATTAACTACATAGCTTTCTTTCAATCTTTAACTAAGTAGCAAATATATATACACTTTCTCTCAACTTTCCTCTAGACTCTCTCTTTTATTTGCAACAATTTAGATAAACTTTATACGATAGATTTACAATATATGGATACTATTTACTTAATTCTAATTTGTATGCATTAAAATATATTAGAGTCTATGATAACTTATGTGGATTTACCTATATATAGGGAGTGGCTTTGTGATATTTGATTGAGTATATATTGTACTCTATATTGTACTCTTTATTGTAAACCTTAGCTTAAGAGACTTTAGCCACTCCATTACTGTCTGAAGATATCCACATTGCATCTACCCAGTTTTTATCTCACTTGTTATTTTCTCACTATTATTACACTTTATTTTTTGTTTTGCCCATAGACGGCTTAATAAAGGTTATACCTAATAATTATTTTACTATCTTCATGAGATATCACTTTGTGGAATGGATGTCCAACTTTTCCATCTCTAGTGGAACAACCATTTCACTTTAGTCCTTTTCTTTTATTCGAAACGTAGGTTTATTTAGAAAAGTACAGTATAAAAAAGTTGCCTAACTGATACTAGATGTCCTCACGCTTGTAGGGCTTCAAAGTAAATAAAAGAGCTAATTTATTTGAAGGAGACGTGCATTTGCATATATAACCAATGTTTCAGTCCAACTACCTTGACATATTAAGAAAAGTTTGGTAATAGGACTGAAATGGTAACTGTATGCTTTTGCACAGCTGTAAAAAACAAATGACGTTATCTTGTTAATTTTGAAGTTCTATGAGTGTGTTCTTCACTTTGGCTGAGATCATCAAACTTGACGATTGCAGCCAATCCAATGCTTTCCCATTAGCATTAGGAGGCTATTGTGCATGTGTGGCAAAAAACTGTGCGGCCAATCAGTATCTCCATGAGAAGTATTCAGCGCCTCCAGGGAGACCCATTTTAATACTTTGACCCCAAATCCAATTGCGAGCAGGAGGGAAGGGGAAGTGACTGGCCTGCTCTGGAGACAGACAGCCACTCTGACCTCTTGGGCCGTGGGAGGGATGACCAGAATCAGACAGGAAAGATCTTTCCTGTCTTGCGGCTGGTCGCCGGCACAGCACAAAGCAGCCCGAAGGCAGGCGGGCTGCAAATATATTCATTGCGGGCCGCAAGTTTGACATGCTTGCTTTACAGAGACATTATACAATAATATGTGGCAGAAATGTAGACAAACTAACAAACCGCAACTAGGCAAGAGGCAAGTCAAAAAGAGATTAAAAATATCAATGAGTACATATGGCAACCAATATTATAAAAATACTGAGAGAGAATACGTCTCATTAAGTCCTTTTGGCCAGACCATACCCAATGTCTGTTTAAAAAATAATTCCTGTTGTAGCAAATGTTTTTGCGATCACCTCCTCGTCTAAGGGGAGGGATGTGGTCTATTGCAATATGCTTTAGTGAGGGGAGTAGATGTCCCAAAGCCAAAAAGTGTTTAGCAATGGGTAGTTCAGCCTTCTGGTCACGAAATCCTGTATGTATACTTGATTTGTGTTTACGAATTCTTACCGATATACATTAATCCAAAGGGGCACTGGAGTTTGTATATGACTTTGTCAGTCATGTATGTTAGTCTGTGCATGAAGGTTTTCCCCGGTACCATATCACTGCACATCACACCGCCCAAACATCTACAGCAATCCGTGTTTTGGAGAGTTTGATGTATAACAGTGTACTGAGTCCATTTTGACCAGCAGATCGGTTGATTGTTCCCTCTTCAGTAGCACATCATAGGACGAGTAAAAATGGAGAAATGTCTTTAGTGAGCACAGGCGATCTCCACGTATACAAAATAGTCCATAAACTTGCACTCCAGGGTATAAATTCACATGCCTGGTACTTGTCCGCATACCATGTAAGATTGCAATAGGAGTTGCACTCCAGGGACTTCGTATCCAATAGTAATAAACCGTAACTTTTATTTACAGGTATCAATTAAAATGATGTTTCATCAGGACAAACACATTTACAAACAATTGCAGTGATTTTTACCCAAGAAATAACATTTTTTTTTAACATAACTCATAAAGGAACACTCAATTTAATCACTGTTAGATATACCCCGTATGATATTATGCATGTGCAGTGGGACCTTGGTTTACAAACGCCTCGGTTAACATCACATTCGGTTTACAAATGAAAATCCATTGAAAATAATGCCTCAGTTTACAAATTTTTTTTGCAATACAAAGCAAGTTTCCCCAGGATGCATTGCACCTGGAAGGTTCATAGCACTGCCTCTTGCACGTGGCGTCGAGTGTGGAGGTGTTGGCGCGGCTTTTGCATCAAGTTTTGGAGCCATTCTGGAAATTGTTTTCAGTTGTTTTGGGACTTTTTGGTGCATTTCTCAAGCTGTGGAAAGGTAGGGAGCTTTGTCGTTTGCATGCCTTTTATTGTGTGTTCTGCATTGTGGGTTGGTTTCCATGCCAGCTCATTTTGACTTTTTTCTGAACCTCCAGAACGGATTAATTGGTTTTCAATGCATTCCTATGAGAAACTGCGTTTCGGTTCACAAATTTTTCGCAATAATAAACGTCCCGGAGAACGCATTAAATTCCAAAAGCCGAGGTCCCACTGTATTTAATTACAGTAATACCCCAAAAATTTGCGCTTCTGAATCTGCGGCTTCACAAATTCACATATTTTTTCCTCGGGTCCAGCAAATGTAATCCGTAGATTTTTTTGTGACCAGTAGGTTGTATATATACTTTTTAGCGTTAGTGTGTTGAGAATAATAATAAATAGAGTGGATTTCATAAAAAACGTTTTACTTACTGTATCCAATATTACTGCATATATTATCATTAATATCGTATTATACAGAGTTCATGCGCCATTTGCTTTGTTTACATTTCCAACATCAGCTGATCAAGACTACTACCTGTATATAATTTCTAATACTGTAAAACTAATGTTCTACTTATTGTATCCACTTATACTGCATTTATTATTATCAAGATCAATTTCGAAAGTGCTAAATTCTATTAAAATCTGCACTTTTTCCCTACAACTTTCCAGGATTTATGTATTTCCTTTTTCTATTACAGTGGAGATACCGACAAAACCTGGACTGTTGCTAGGTCATGGGTATTGATGTCGCGAACCGTTCGCGAACGGCTCGCCTCAGTTCGCCGCGAGCCCCGGTCAGCTGACACATCCCGGCCAATCTCCAGCAGACCCTCCCTCCCAGACCCTCCCACCTCCTGGCCAGCATCCATGTTGAAGCTGCCTTCAACATGGATGCTGTCCAGGAGGTGGGAGGGTCTGCTGGAGATTGGCTGGGATGTGTCAGCTGACCGGGGCTCGCCACGAACGGTTCGTGGCGAGCCGTTCGCGGGAAGTTCGTGAACAGTTCGCGGCATCTGTAGTCATGGGGACTGCTCTACAGGCTGGTAATTGGTCTTGGAGTGTAAATGAGGTAAGTGAAGCTTTATGGACTGCATTTCATTTTTTAAAGTAAATGAAAGTAAAAATGTGTACACAATAGTCATCAAGTTAAAAACTTTAACTGTTTTTATTTTTGAGACTGTTAAACAAAAATAGAATAAGAAGAGTCACAGGTATAGCAGAGAACAGCACAAAAATAACTGCCCTTTTTTTTTTTTTTTTTTTTAAGAAAACAAGATACATGTCTGTAAGTCAGATCAGAGATAGTCACAAGAGTGTTGGCGTATTGCACAACTGACTCAAAGTATCAAGAGTAATTTCTTTACAGACTACAAAAACTTAATTTTTGGTTTAGTAGCCAACAGTTTTTGAAACAAGGTACTTGAACATTACTTTTATTTTTTAAATCTATAATTTGTCATTATAAATCTTATTTTAATTCACACAGAACGAACATATGAATTATAGTAAAATGAATATGCAGATACGGTAACAAGGTCATTAGTGTACCTTTTAATAGAACAAATTAGGAAATGAGAAAGAATGATAATTATTAATACAATAATTAATAATAATTATACATGTGTATTCATCTATCAGAAGTATAAGAAAGTAAACTTTGCAATTATTTGTTGTAAACATGAGTAACAGTCCATTTCTTGCCTGAGGCAATCTTATTGAAGATTGTATACATTACAATTTTTGTTAATTTACATTGTAGCAACTGTAAGTCAAACCTTTTTAACTTGGATTTTGTTTCTTTTCTAATCAAAATGCAGAGCATGAGGCCTCTGGATAAATGTAATCAAGCATTTGTTGATGGAAAAATGTGAAAAGCAAAACCCTTATCATAATGTCATTTTACATGAAAATGTACAGTACGTAGTTTAATGCCCACTGCACATGCAAACAGAAGTAGAACAACAATTAATTTTTCTGGAGAGATAACTCAAGATAAGTGATGAGAAAATCTTAGACCGTACATTTGCAAATTAGTGGAGGAATTAAGAAATGTAGATAAACCTATCAGAAATATGCCATGTTAAAGTTAAATCTAGATCTGTTGAAACCATACACATGCATTCATTTTGACATCACTCTAGTTAGTTATCAGCCAGATGCGGATATCCAGACAGGAATAAAGGATTAAAAATACCTGCGGGGAGTGCATAAGGTAATACTTAGAGGAGCAGCCACCTTATGATAAAATGTATCAATCTATAAAAAGGTGTCTGTGCAAAAGCCAAACACCACTCTCACAGTGGGTCGTAGCTTGTTTGTTTTTTCCTCTCTCTTGCTCTATCTTCTTTTCTTCCTCGTAATGGGGTAAGTTAAAGTACTTACTTTTGTTGCCAACAGTTTAGACATTAATGGCTGTGTGTTGAGTTATTTTGAGGGGACAGCAAATGTACACTTTTATACAGGCTGTACACGTACTACTTTACATTGTAGCAGAGTGTAATTTCATCAGTGTTGTCACATGAGAAGATATAATAAAATATTTACAAAAATGTGAGGGGTGTACTCACCTTTGTGATATAATATATATATATATATATATATATATAGAGGAAGGCAGAGCCTGAAGTTGTGAGAGGGGCTATATCCCTTTAAAAGGGACTCCCCCTCCTACCTCATTCACCTTCTGGTCCAGATGCTCGTTTGGATTGCAGGTTCCCAACGTGGTTTTCAGTTTCTCCTGACAGCTGCATTTTCAAAGTTTCTGGTGCTCCTACCGCCGGTTTCCCTACTAAACAGTGAGTTGGCAGACCGGTATCATTGTACCGGTCTGCAGCCTACACATAGCCTGACCCGCCGAGGTCCACGGCTACAGTATTTTGGGGGACAGAAACCCCCTCGCCAGGGCTGATTCGGCTTGATTCCCGCCGGGGGATCAGGCCTCATGCAGATCAGCCCTCACTCCCTTCCCCTCCCTGCTGCCGCTCACTGCACAGCAGCCGGTTCAAGTTATTCTATAACCCAGCTCCTAACCCCCCCTCTCACTACACAACAGCCGGTTCATGTGTCACCCGGGTCCTAACCCCCCCCGCCCACTTCACAGCAGCCGGTTCAATATATTGTAGGACCCGGCTCCTAACTCCTCTCCCCCTCTCTCCAAGAGTGGGGAACCCCCCCCCAGGCTCATGGCAGGTAACGGTCAGGCGGCTAATACACTCAAGACCCCCCACGGACCTAATTCACGGGGGTCCGCGATTTCTGCCACAATAGCCGCACCAACCCGCCCCCCACCCCAACCTACAAGTGCCCTGTCACATAAACTATTGAAAAAAAAATAATAATATGAATAAATACATTTTAAAATTAAGAAGTTACTATATTTTGCAAGGCTCCTTGATACCCTTTGTTAGGGTATCAACAGTTTACAAATCTCTCCTCCCACATCCCCCCCCCCAGTCTTACTTACCTACAGTCGGGGGTTCACTCACACGGGCAGAGCTCCCTTCACAGCCTCAGCCAGAAAGCACGTCAAAAAAAAATAAAAAAATTACAGCATTGCTGACGGCAATACAAGTTGTAACCACTAGAGGTCGCCCTAAAAATAGTAATGTTATCTGGTATATTTCAAATTCTGTGATATGTGTTAACAATGGCAATATTAAAAATGGTAAGATTTATATATTACGTTAGGAATAATAAAGTATCCATTTAATTCATGCACAACCGGTTACGTATAAATTTGTGGAAACAACTGTTTAAAGCATATAAATCAGATATAAGCTGCTCTCGGGCACTAAATTGTGATGTAATTATGTGACTAATCTACCTAATATGTGGATCTGTGTGACTCAAGAATATATACCATATACTCACACCACCGTTTCAATTAAATCTTCAGAATTACTTGCGTGGTTATAGACAAATTGCAAGTTCAAGAATATTTTCCCTTTATTTGGTGACCTGGTATACTGATTCCCCTGGCAGGGTCAGAGACCGAGACAAAGACAAGTATTATATTACTTCCTTGGTATGTACAACATATGGGCGATGTATGTCCCATTAATCAGACATATGACACTCTCACAAATGTATGCCGAGTGCATATGCTCACAAATGTATGCCGAGTGCACTTTGTGCCAAGCAGATATTTGGGGCACTGCCATAACGGTTTTACATGTGTTTACAGTTTCAAGAACCAAACTAAGACAGACTTGGCCTTCAGAACCTACTTACACTCAACCTACAACCATAGGTAGGTGATCCTAGGACATACACCACAAAAAGTGGGGGGGGGGGGGCAGGCTTCAGCTACAAGATAGCAGTACACACTTATATGTACCTTATGCCTTCCATTCTGTCATCCAGCACCGGGTTTAGGCCATCTTCCCTAACAGTAATCAAACTACTACAGGACTGCCAGGCAAACGTTGGGCACTCAGGTAAGTTATGTCGGTTGCAGCAACCAGTATAAGAAACTTCAACATGCCCACTTAAGTAATTCTCCTCCCAGGCACCTTCTGCCATAGGGTTAGAGGTCCCGCGAGGCCAACTTCCATCCTCGATGTAAGAGGTATTAAACCCCCACGGGCCAAATCATAGCTAGACGCCTCGCATGTTGCATAGCTAGGGCGTCATCCGTCATAACCCTCAATTAATGATAAAATCTCCACTGGTAAAACATGTACAACAGATCAACCCCTCGCGCCAACCATAGTTAAATCCTACTAGCCACTTGGCATTTAATAGGGACTCACCTGCCACAAGTTTAATGAATTATTTCGCCACTTTGGCACTAGTTAAACATTTTACACTCTCCATAATGAAACTCACGATTACATACGTATATATTTCAGTATGTCCCAAGTTCATGAAGGAGATGAACTATCAATGCCTAGTACACCGACCAGGACTGCCACCCCCACATGCAAAGGGGACATCGGCAGCCTGTCATCTATTAGATCATGGACCATCCCACGGATCACGGCCGAACTACGCAAACGTAGTATTCCTTATCCAGCAAGGCAGAATTGTACAGGCTTATGCAAGCCAATCAGGACAATTCTGACGCCAGGGAAGGCACTAGTAATTCAAGCAATGCTAATCTGCATACCATGGTCGCCTCAGTGTCTTCCATGGGGCAGATTAATGAGAGACTGGAAAGACTGGAAGCTCGTAGCGGTCCAGTTGTGTCACCAGAGCCACCTGCTACCGATATCCCAGGGCCATCACAAGCCCAACCTGGTAATCCTAATACCCCCACTATCCTTGGGTCACAAGTGATCAACCCAGCCCATATGGTACCAGCAAACCTTAAAAAAGACATCCTGGAGGGCAAGGATGTAAATCTAGTCTCTCTGCTTATTGCCTCCCAGGATATCACAGAAAACCGCGCATATATGTATGGCGATATTTCTGTGGTCCTCAAGGCCAGAGATCCTAGACTAAGCAAAAAACTAGCAATCCCAGACTTCGTTATTGCATTCGGCATATACAGGGACGTACTGTGCTCAGTTTACCCACAGAGAAGGGAAGAGTTAGACCTGTACATGCACAAGCTGGTAGACCTGGGCAACAAATACGGTGGGTCATCATTTTACGATTACCACCGTTCTTTTTCTACTAAAGCGGCAACAGCTCTCGCCCAGTATAACGCAAGAATGGATTGGAGCCTAATGGATACAGAGCTGTTCCTCAGGCACTTTGCCAGGCTAAGGTCTCCAGCTTGTGCAATATGTGGGGCTACCACGCACGCTGCAAATCTCTGTCCTGTCTCCACAGACGATGCCCCAAACAATGCCACACCAAGCACTTCCAGGGGGGAGAAACAGGGCAGAGACAAGCTGGGTCACTCTATCATGTATTTGGGCAAGTCACAGATCTGTAATAATTTTAATGTTGGGGCTTGCTCCTATAGTGCTTGCCGTCTACTGCATATCTGCTCCCATTGTTTCAGGGCACATGCAAAGGCAATGTGCCCTAATAAAATGCACATTAAACCCTACCTAACTACTGTGAATGTTGATGTTCTGGCAGGGCTTCTCTCCAAGCACCCTTCTACACATCTTGTGGAGTATTTGTAGCAGGGTTTTCCAAAGGGTTTCATACTGGCCTCATTCACATACCAGGGGGTACATGGGAAGCCAACAACCTCCAGTCCGCCCTTTGTGACACAGACGCAGTAGACTACCTACTACAAATTGAACAAGACCAAGGATTTGTCTTAGGTCCATTTATTGACCCGCCGTTCTCTAATTGGAGAACAAATCCCATTGGACTAGTCACTGGGAAAACTTCTAACAAACAAAGACTCATTATAGACCTGTCTGCTCCACATGCTTCAGTGATAGCCAGCCTCAATTCCCTGATCCCGTCAGAGGCATTCTCTTTACAATACACCACCATAGACGACGCCATATCCACCATCATCTCAGCAGGCATAGGCGCATGGTTGAGCAAAACCGACATAGTTAACGCCTTTAAACTACTCCCCATACACCCATCGCTGTGGCATTTGCATGGTATCAAATGGAGAGGCCAGTATTACTTCTTCACAAGGCTCACCTTTGGATCCAAGAGTAGTCCTAAAATATTTGACACTTTCGCAGAGACCTTGTGCTGGCTGCTCCTGAATACCAGCAGGTGCCATAGCGTCATTCATTACTTGGATGACTTCCTTTTCATAGAAAATAACGCTACCCCCCCTAACAGTTTACACAAAGCCATGCATTTATTTAACACCATTGGGGTTCCAGTATCTCCCACCAAGACAGAAGGTCCAGATATGATCATTCAGTTTTTGGGGATACAACTGGACTCCATAACTATGGAAGCCAGCCTCCCTAGAGATAAGATTGACAACATCACTCATACCATTCAGCAGTACTTGAGCATAGGCTCATGCAATAGAAAAGAGCTTCAGTCACTGATTGGCTCGCTAAATTTTGCCATTCGTATTATACCACAAGGAAGAGCATTCATTTCAAGACTCCTGTGCCTTCTTCCAACACTAACGAACGAACACAAACGTACCACTCTTGATAGGCAAGCCACAGCAGACTTACACATGTGGAACGTGTTCCTGTCAAACTGGAATGGCAGGAGCATGTTCCTCCCCCAAGTCACAGAAGATTCCCCTACCATTTGGACTGATGCAGCAGCCTCCACAGGTTTTGCAGCCATTTTTGGGGACAACTGGCTATGGGGTAGATGGCCGGAAGAAGTTAAGCAAATAGAAGGCTTTTTTAGGAATTCTGCACTCTTTGAAGTGTACCCCATAGTAGCAGCAGCAATCACATGGGGACAGTCTTGGGCAGGTAGACCAGTTCGATTTTTTTCTGACAACTTGGCGATTTGCCACGTCATAAACAAAGACCGGTCTACCTCTCTAACCATCATGGGTTTTATCAGACGTCTTACGTGGTTGGCGGCCTGTCATCAGTTTCATCTAGTATGTTACCATGTGCCGGGTATCTATAATACAGCCGCTGACCAGCTGTCCCGCTTTCAGTTTCAGGTGTTCAGGGAGTCTCTACCAACAGCGTCACCGGTAGCCACGATCACTCCCCAACTCCAGGATCTAATCATGGACTAGAGGAATTATTACAACACAGCAAGATACTTACAAAACTCGCTCTCGCAAAATACACACATAGCGCATACGATAGAGCTTACTACCTATACAAGAAATTCATGGCAGACCATAATCTCACAAATTGGTTTGACAATGTAACATTGGTGGCTTTTGCCACGTTTTGCCACATTAAGTTAAAAATGTCGCATAATACCACAAAACTATACCTCACAGGTATCCAACATCATATGTTCACAGAACATCCTAACAACCAAGGGTTTCTCACCTCCTACCCCATTAAAACCCTCTTTAGGGGTATGCTCAAATCGCAAGGACCTACACCGCAACGTAGGGGGCCTATAGACATTCAACTGTTTAAACGTTTGTCAAACCTACTAGATACCACACCGTTCGAACCCCTTACTAACACCACTCTTAAAACTGCCATATACTTGGCTTTTTACGGTTTCTTACGACCCAGAGAATTTACCATTACTAGGCAACACGAGTCCAAGCATTGCCTCCGGTATTCTAACTTGTACAAAAAACAAGACCACTACGTATTAAGCTTACCTTCAACTAAGACCAGCCAGATGGGGCACGAGGTTCTTATTCAATACTACCCCACCAACAACGCATGGTGCCCGGTGAAAGTTTTTAACAACTATCTACAGTCATCACCTACACGAACCTCACTCCCTCTCCTTTCACTGCACGGCACAGCACTCACTACCGCCAAATTTGTGATGTATATTCGCTTACTATTGACCAGACTCGGCTTAAATGCCGCAAACTATTCTGGGCATTCATTCCGGATAGGGGCAGCCTCCACGGCCTCAGGCCTAGACATCCCGGTTCACATCATAAAAACCTTGGGCCGCTGGAAGTCATCCGCTTACGCTGTTTACATACCACAGCCAACACAAGAATTAAGGCATGCATTTGTGAAAATGTCATCGTAAATATGCTAACTCCATGTCTTGTGGTTTCGTTAATAAATATCTTTGATAACATTATATGGGTATTCCTTTTTGCCCTCTTATTTACAGGCCTACCACACACGTCGGTTTCGGCACACCTCTACCGACTTTTAATTATTATGATAAGTATACTCACTAGCTATTTCATACTATACTGAAATGGCCCCGAATACAAATTGGAAGGCAGAGCCTGAAGTTGTGGGAGGGGCTATATCCCTTTAAAAGGGACTCCCCCTCCTACCTCATTCACCTTCTGGTCCAGATGCTCGTTTGGCCCACCCTCCTCTCCCTTTATTCAAATACTATTTAAGGTGGGCCCTCTTATTAACAGGCCTACCACACACGTCGGTTTCGGCACACCTCTACCGACTTTTAATTATTATGATAAGTATACTCACTAGTTATTTCATACTATACTGAAATGGCCCCGAATACAAATATATATATATATATATATATAATATAATGAAAATAAGGCTTGCACTCACGGTCTGTAATAATGGTAAAATATTTCTTCTTTATTCCAATATTCTTAAAACATATTTGTAGTCATCAACGTTTCAGCCATCGTTCCTGGCTTTCATTAGGATCAGTTCAGTACAAAAAATACATTTACAAACATTTGCATTTAAATAGCTAAACAGACTAATTTTTTAATCATTGAAAACACTCACCACCTGTGTTACCGATCGCCCGGCGTCTCTCGCATTGTAGTACGCATGTGTGAACACGCCGATACCCGGAAGTAGCGTGCTCGCGTCATCATCCGTTGCCGGGGTTACCCGCTATGTTTACAAGCACCCCAGCAACGAGATGATCCTACAGAGCGCCCGGGCGTATACACGGTGATCAAACACATAGATTAAAATAACAATCCACAGATATAAGTCTAACAGCATGGTATGGGCAAGCATCCTAATCAAATTTGAACGTAGTTGTAAAACTGCAACGGCTCCTACGTACAAAAGCACTGAATCAATGCACACCTACTGCTAGATGCTTATATCTAGCCTGTTGTACACAAGGAACATATAAATAACCTCAATAGATATACAGTGATGTTAATATAAATCTACTTAGGTATTATAAATATATAATAGTAAAGTGCCATGAATTTATGCTATACAATAAAGTCAATAAGTGTAAATATATGTACATTAAAGTGCTACCTGTGATCTTAAAGGGATACTACTTACTATTATATACATTAAAGTGCTAAGTGCAAGTATATTATGTACAATAAAGTGAACTGGTGTAAATTTATATACATTAAAGTGCTTCTATTGATCTTTAAAGTGACACTCGTTGCTATTATGTACATTAAAGTGCTATGTGTATGTACATGTGATGTAGATATAATACTATATATATACTATATATAATATATTCCAGCATTACTCAAACACATGGGGCATATGTTAACATTTCATTTAATCCCCGGGGTGCAACTGTGTCCAGTTCGTGGATCCAAAATGTTTTCCTCCGTAATAAAATATTTCCTCTATTGCCACCTCTTCTAGATACTGGTATGTGGTCTATTGCTACAAATTTTAGTGTAGCCAGAGGGTGTTTGTACTCCAAAAAGTGCTTGGCCACAGGCTTATCAGTGCTTCCATCCCTGACAGCAATTCTGATATTTGACCTATGTCCTCTGATCCGTTCACAAAGTTGTGTCTCAGTCTTGCCAATATAGCACAAGCCACAAGGACATGACAACTTGTATACAACAAACATGGATTTGCATGTAATCGTATATCTTATCTTGTAGGTCTTATTCAGCATGTTCCGTTTCAATGTCCAATATTTTCCGTGTAACAATCTCCATTTCAGCTTTCACATCCTGAATTATAATTAGCATAAGATCTAATGACACCCATCCGAGAAACTTAAAGAATTCTATTCCACAGGCTCAATTCCTCAGAGTCATGAGAAATAACTCGAATGAAAGTGTGAAACAACAACAATTAAAGCAAATGCAAGAGAAATTTTTGGAACGTGGTTATGGGCTAAGAGTCTTAGAGAGAGCATTGGAAAAAGCATATGAAAAAGCAACCAAGCCCCAAGACCTCATTAAAAGGCCGGCGTTGGTCTTCCCTATTACATTCCACAATCAAGCTCATAAAGTTTCGAATATAGTCAAGAAGAATTGGAACATGCTAGCAATGGAGGATACTTTACCCAGCGAGTTCAGAGAGCCTCCAAGGATATGCTTTCGGAGGAATAGAAATTTAAAAGACATGCTAATGAAAACTGATCCGGTAGAAAGTTATGCCAAACAACAGAACCTGCAAGTGCGTGGATGTGTTCGGTGTCTGGGATGCGTTACGTGCAGCCATATGGTGCCAGCACGAACGTTTGCTCATCCACACAAGAATAAGACCTACAAGATAAGATATACGATTACATGCAAATCCATGTTTGTTGTATACAAGTTGTCATGTCCTTGTGGCTTGTGCTATATTGGCAAGACTGAGACACAACTTTGTGAACGGATCAGAGGACATAGGTCAAATATCAGAATTGTTGTCAGGGATGGAGGCACTGATAAGCCTGTGGCCAATAACTTTTTGGAGTACAAACACCCTCTGGCTACACTAAAATTTGTAGCAATAGACCACATACCAGTACCTAGAAGAGGTGGCAATAGAGGAAATATTTTATTACGGAGGGAAACATTTTGGATCCACGAACTGGACACAGTTGCACCCTTAAATGAAATGTTAACATATGCCCCATGTGTTTGAGTAATGCTGGAATATATTGAAGTCTTCTTGAGTATAGAAATGTTTTAACAGTATGAATATCCACAGTTACAGCATGGTTAAAGGGATCCATCTTTATTGGTTATATAGTTAAGGAATTAAATAGCTTATTACTAATCCTTAATTAGAAGTATATTTTACGTATCCATGTGTGTAAAATTATATGTTTATAAAAATATCTATAATATGTGAACGTTGATGTATATAAACGGCATATGTTCACTTTTTTTGTACATATTAGCACTAGTGTCACTTTTAGCAACTAATATAAACACGGGGTTCAGTATACACTATATACATATAGTATTATATCTACATCACATGTACATACACATAGCACTTTAATGTACATAATAGCAACGAGTGTCACTTTAAAGATCAATAGAAGCACTTTAATGCATATAAATTTACACCAGTTCACTTTATTGTACATAATATACTTGCACTTAGCACTTTAATGTATATAATAGTAAGTAGTATCCCTTTAAGATCACAGGTAGCACTTTAATGTACATATATTTACACTTATTGACTTTATTGTATAGCATACATTCATGGCACTTTACTATTATATATTTATAATACCTAAGTAGATTTATATTAACATCACTGTATATCTATTGAGGTTATTTATATGTTCCTTGTGTACAACAGGCTAGATATAAGCATCTAGCAGTAGGTGTGCATTGATTCAGTGCTTTTGTACGTAGGAGCCGTTGCAGTTTTACAACTACGTTCAAATTTGATTAGGATGCTTGCCCATACCATGCTGTTAGACTTTTATCTGTGGATTGTTATTTTAATCTATGTGTTTGATCACCGTGTATACGCACGGGCGCTCTGTAGGATCATCTCGTTGCTGGGGTGCTTGTAAACATAGCGGGTAACCCCGGCAACGGATGATGACGCGAGCACGCTACTTCCGGGTATCGGCGTGTTCACACATGCGTACTACAATGCGAGAGACGCCGGGCGATCGGTAACACAGGTGGTGAGTGTTTTCAATGATTAAAAAATTAGTCTGTTTAGCTATTTAAATGCAAATGTTTGTAAATGTATTTTTTGTTCTGAACTGATCTGAATTTTGATGAAAGCCAGGAACGATGGCTGAAACGTTGATGACTACAAATATGTTTTAAGAATATTGGAATAAAGAAGAAATATTTTACCATTATTACAGACCGTGAGTGCAAGCCTTATTTTCATTATATTTTGTAATTTTTGGCTGTGGCTGTCATGTACCCGGCAGTTTTTGATTTTTGAAAGTGTGTGTGCGGGGTACCAGTGGAAGATATATACATATATATATTATACACACGTGAATCTCACTTGCCCGGTCTTGTCCTTGCCTGGGTGCAAATCACTTATGCCAAAATATAAGTATTAAGGAAGGTGCACTCACAAGACTTTGTAAATAAATCTTGAAGTTTTAATGTGCAATTATACACCAGAAAATATGTCAAAGTTTCAGTCCACTATTCTCAAGTCAGTTATTTAGAATAGTGGAGAATAACTTGCCATTGCAAGAAACAAGCCTGTGCATTAGATGGTTAGTTTACTACGTGACTTTGGTAATTTCGTGGTTTCTTATCCAATTTGGTTCTTTAGTGCTAGCAAAATTGCTTATTTGTAAAATTATCTGTCAGATTTGCTTCCAGTTACGCTACTTTGGCCTTAAATTTGGAGTTAATTTTGAACTCTCACTTTAGTGAATTACCCTGTAGCTTTTGCTTCAAGAGACTGACACATTTCACAAACGGACATTATGTAAAAATAAAGTGCTAATTTAATGGGGTTTTTTAATACATAAACAGTATGAAAGTGCAATACAATATACAGTTTGTAAAATAAAAAATCTCCTGGACTCTACGATTCACAATTGAAATCATGGCAAGTCCGTTCTTGGGAGATTGAAGAATGCAGATAATTTTCTTTTATAATTTTCAGCTTCGAAATGCTTTGCTTACGTTTGGCAACAATGATTGGCAAGCTCAACATAATATAAATTGCAATTACTACATTTGGAGCAAATCCTTTTCTCAATGTGTAGGCCAAAATATCAGCAGGTGTATTTTTTACTACAGGAGCTCTTCACCCAGTTGATACTATCTACATCACACTACTTCAATTTTGCATCAATCAAACAGTCTGCAACAAAATGCAGAAATTCAGGAGTTCTTTTTGCACATCTTTTAGCTTGCGGATGTCATGCATGGAATGAAATTTAAGTTGCAAGACAAAGTATGTGAACCCTTTGGAATGAAATGGATTTCTGCACAAATTGGTCATAAAATGTGATCTGATCATCATCTAAGTCACAACAATAGACCATCACAGTCTGCTTAAACTAATAACACACAAAGAATGAAATGTTGCCGTGTTTTTATTGAACAGTCCATGCTTCTTTTCTAAACTCACGAGTGGTTGCTCTTCATGTTGAAGCCATTATCATACCTCTGACTTCTCATATCACTGAGCGGTATCTGCAGCATTTGAAGCTTGTTTAAAATTTCCTCCATTAATCTTTCTCCAGTTGACTTGTGAACTGGCAGGAAACAAACAAATCTTTGTGAATTTCAGGATTTGCAGTTGGTGAGTCTCCCTGCTGACGATCATAGTCTTCTGTTCAACAAGCAATGTCAGGAGAGCAGTCAAGTATAATGGAATAATATTTGGCATCCTTAAGCAACTGCAACATTAGTTTAAATATTTTTTTTTAAATTAAACAACTTAGTTAATTTTGTATGTCTTTTCCTAACTAATGCTAATGAATTTCTGAATTTACTATCTTTTGAAGTGGTTTTGCATCACACTATCAAATATTGCCAGCATTTCTACAATTTGCTAATAATTTCCATTGTAAAAAAGGAAGTAATTAACAGGTTTCCATGTGCATGATTGCTGCTCAGCACAACTTTTCCTGTCAGGACAGTAAATGCCATTAACCACATTTTTATGTGCGGATGAATACGTGACACATGTAGAGTGAAGGCTATTATGCCTGTCAGAATTTTCCATGCTGTCAGAAGGCAGGTGAATGGTTGGACGTTAGATTGTATTTCCTTGTGAGTAACCTTAATGGACAGTATTGTTCTGCCTTGTGTTAGCCAGTCAAGGTGTGAGCCTGTTGATAGAAGCTGGTTAATTTGTGCTGCTAAGCAGGCAAGCATCACTATTAGTGTTTCTTATCTAGTATTTGTGTATGATGCTGACCAACTCTTCATGTGAGATACTTGTTGAAAATCTCCAGCTGTGATGGTGACTGGTTCCTGTTCTAAAGCATACAGCTGTTTTCTTCCAGGTCTAGTAGCACACCATTACATATTACCTCAGTAGCAAGGATCTATCTTTGTAAGGGTTAAACCATTCCCCCCATATAGATGTCAAATAAAATTTATAGAACTCAGCAATATTGAGATTACACTAATATACAAAACATATTTTAAATAAAACCATATAAACCAATAAATAAACTGTGTGTGTAGAAACCTTGTAAATACACTTGAGGGCGCCAGACACTAGTGTACAATAGTGGTAAAAAATAATAATATAGAATACACAATTGCCAATTCTACAACACCACAGTTTTAACACAGTATGGTATAAATCTCAAATGGAAAACAAGTAGGAAAAGCAGATCATAGTGTACTATGTACAATTTAATGACAAATGAAATACAAAGTTTTTTTACAAATACAACGAAATGTGCAAAAAGAGCTTTGCCCACAAATGGGCTAAAATCCCTCCACCATGGTTCGCTAATCCCTGAGATTCCAATGACTTTTTACTGCAGACAAAGTGATCGCTTGGGAAACTTGTTCTGCTCTACGCATTTCGTCCTCTGCTTGTTGGGATTTCTTCAGTCAATTGATTTCCATCTTCTACTTTTTTTGTGTCCGAATTTTCACACCACACAGGTCGGGCACATTTCTGTTGTCAAGATGACCTATCCACCTCCTTTGTCTGCGGGTTTGATAACAGTGCTTTTGTCTTGTCTTGGTTTGTGAGGTTAGACTTGTCAATTTAAATTTTTTTAATTTTTTTAAAAATACTTTAGGTCTCTAGTAACCAGTTATTCAAAAGTCTCAAGACAGCTGGATTTTACATAGTTACATAGCTGAAAAGAGACTTGCGTCCATCAAGTTCAGCCTTCCTCACATATGTTTTTGCTGTTGATCCAAAAGAAGGCAAAAAACCTAGTCTGAAGCGCTTCCAATTTTGCCACAAACTAGGAATTCCTTCTTGACCCCAAAATAGCAGTCAGATGTCTCCTTGGATCAAACAGCTATTACCCCACTAATTAGAAATTATATCCCTGTATGTTATGTTTTTGTAAGTATTTATCCAATTGCAGTTTAAACATCTGTAATGACTCTGACAAAACCACCTCTTCAGGCAGAGAATTCCATATCCTTATTGCTTTTACTGTAAAAAAAAAAACATTTTCTTTGACTTAGATGAAATCTCCTTTCTTAAAGCCTAAATGTGTGACCTTGTGTCCTATGTATAGCCCTGTTAAATGAATAGATTTCCAGATAAAGGCTTGTACTGGCTCCTAATATATTTGTATAAAGTTATCATATCCCCTCTCAGGCGCCGTTTTTCCAAACTAAACAGATTTAAATTTTTTTAACCTTTCTTCATAACTAAAATGCTCCATTCCTTTTATCAATTTTGTAGCTCGTCTCTGGACTTTTTCTAGTGCCATGATTTCTTTCTTTAGAACAGGCGCCCAAAATTGCACAGCATATTCAAGTTGTGGTCTTACCAGCGATTTATAAAGAGGCAAAATTATATTTTCATCCCGAGAATTTATGCCCCTGTTTATACATGACAAAACCTTACTGGCCTTAGGAACTGTAGATTGACATTGCATATTGCTGCCTAATTTGTTGTCTATAAAAGTTCCCAAATCCTTGTCGTGTGTGGTTATCCCTAATTCACTACCATTTAAGTTGCTTGTGCATTCTTAACCCTGAAGTGCATAACTTTGCATTTCTCTACGTTAAATTTCATCTGCCATTTTAGTGCCCGGTCCCCCAATCTATCCAAATCCCTCTGCAGCAAAGCAATATTCTGCTCACATTTTATTACTTTACAAAGTTTTGTGTCATCTGCAAACACTGATACATGGCTTTCAATGCCTATTTCAAGATCATTTATAAATATGTTAAATAGAAGTGGTCCCAAAACAGAAACCTGAGGGACACCACTTACCACTTTTGTCCAGCCTGAAAATTTACCATTAATTACAACTCGTTGTACTCTATCCTTAAGCCAATGTTCTACCCAAGAACAAGAATATTCATCTAGACCAATTGCTTTTAGTCTGAAGACTAACCTATTGTGAGGAATTTAAAAGTAGACAGATAAAAAGTCAACTTGTTTGTATGATATTGTTGTTTGTTTGTGTGGTATTGTTGTGTGACGGCCACCATGTAATAGCAGGGGTTTCTGCCGCCAGAGATGTCCTTTCCCCTAGTATGAATAGTGCTGAAGTATTCCCAAGCCTAAATCCAAGCGGTACAGAAGCAGGTATAATTGGTATAGTGGATCCCTACAAGCACGAGACAAGGCTCTGTGTTGAGGGTAAAGCTGTACTGGTTTTAATGGGACCACACACGGCCTTATATGTGAATCCCCATGCAAGGGGTCTACAGTAGCATATTCCAGGGGCATTCCCCACTGGACCTGAACGGGGACAGACACACACTGTACAACAATTATATTAACTCTCAGGTCCAAGACATGCATAACAGAAATACCCCAAAATATACAGTTAACGACAAGGTACCCCCTTAAGTCTTATATCCCCGGATAGCCTGGATCTGAGCGCCCATCATATCCGAAAATGTCTCAGATCCCAAGAATGAAGCTGAACCACCACCAAGGTATAGTTTAAACCGACCGCACACGAGGAGCCTGCCCATGAAATTAGGCTGTGCAGTCGGTCTCTCTCAGGAGTACAAAACCCAACAAAATAAACAAATAAACTGTTCGTGCATAAGTTCAACCAGTGTCCCTTGTTTGGGAGTTTGTTCCCACCGAACACCGCTTTTCACAGACGAATAGAGCCGAACATAGGGGTGAGTGGAAGTCTCAGCAGTGTTCATGCCGTCAAATGTCCGATAATAGTTCCATGCACTTGATGACCAAACACAGCTGGATGCGTCGACAAAACAAGATGGCTGCCACCTCGTGTTCGTCCATACAAACGGCAGCCACCCAGCCGACCACTTAGAACATTAAAGTGTTTGCGGTTTAGGAAGGTGTTATGGAGGTCAAGTGGGTCAACTAGCAGCACACAACAGTTCTGGGTGGTCTAGGTGTTCGGTACTTAGTTCGGTATATGAACCAGATGAGGTTTTGTACATGGTGTCACCTGAGAGGATGGTATTTACCATCTCCACATTACTTGGTTTACGCACAACTCCATATCCAATGGTTTATTAAGTATTTCTTTGTTTTCATTAATATTTTGAGGACCACTTGTTGAGACATGTATAGGTTGCCAAGTGGTTGTAACGAAAGATCATCCACATTTAGATCATTACTCCCATTACAGACCATTTCCATAAATATTTCAAAGTTATGTTAATCTTAATGTAGGATGAATATACTTTTATTGCACATGTTGTTGTATTGGGGGAATCCAGTGTCTTGGATTTTTACTCTTTCTGTAACAGATGGTATTTGTACTACACCAACTTTCTATCTCATAAATTGGCATCCTAAATCCAAGTGTACTTACCAAATTCTTTGTTTCAAAACATTTAACTATGAGTCACTTGATGTGTATTTGGAAAGATGTTGGTCAGGGAAATAGTACCTCGTCAGTTTGTTATTCCTCTCATTGCCCCTCTGTTGTGTCCTTATACACAATATTTGGTCTGAAACAGCTCTGGCCTAAAAATATTCTTAAGAATTCACCTGGTGTCTATTTTGGACTAATCTTGGTCATTGTCTGAAGTATCAAATTGAAGGTGGATACCTGGTCTAAATTGACTTATTCTCCTTCTTGACCCTGTAGTCTTGAGAATCTCTCACACATTTATGGTGTTAACATTGTTTAATCTGGAATTTTTATTTGGGATTCTAGTTGGTCAAATCATGAATCTGCCTTCCTCTACATTCTTATTTATATGTGAATTAACCTATTTGTGTCTCTTAGTTTTGGATTTGCAGATAATTTCCATAAATCTCTTTGAACAGAATGTTGCTGCCTCTTCCCATTTTATTATGCATTAGCCAGTCATTCTTACGAATCAATGTAGTATCTGTGTGATGCAATTTTAAATTAATAATAATAACATAATTTGCTTGTATACTCTTTTTATCTTTGCTTCCTACCTTTTTGGATTTGTTAAATTTAGTTAAGATTCACAGATGGTATCATCAGCAATATCACGTATAACTGTGACAAATTGTGAGAACAGTAGGGGTTTATTCAAAGCCATCAGATGAAAGCTATCTTTATGGAGAAAAATGTTCCTGTCCTTCTGTAAGCTTGTCATAATTGGTAAAAATTTGTAAATCTAGAAAGTCAGTCAGGTGTTGATCAATCATTGTGAGAACTTTACAGTGGTAGGCAGGGAATTCAGTCTCTGTGCTTTGTCAATCAAATCTTGTTCAGTGCCACACCATAACAACAACACATTGTTGATTTATTGGATACGATTCAAAATTTTGTCTGCAAATACTGTCAAAATTTACTTGTGCTCATAAGCATACATAGGTGCCATCGCATTCATGAATGTCCCAATCTTTTGAATGAAAAACTTGTCCTCAAATTTAAAGTTATTCAAGGTCCATGTTCAATGTAGCAATTCCAATATGAATTCAGTAGGTAAACCCTCATGTAGATGTGACTCATAGAGGACCATCCTGTGTAGAATTAATACGCTCATTGAGTGGAATATTAGTGTACAAACTTTTATTTTTCTTCATGACAAACAACAAGTAATTGGATAAAGACATGCCATTTAATCAAGCTATAACACCACCAGTGTCATGAATACTTGTTGATAAAGCTAGGACTTTTTTTTAAAACAAATTATCCAGCCTTTCCTATAGTTTCCAGAAGACCACCATTTGAGGACCCCATGGGGCATAAAAGTGAATTTTAGGTAGAGCGCATTGAAAAGGATCACCTCAGTTGAGATTCAACAAGGTATTCACTGAGTGTTTTTGAGTTTATTTTAGCATAATGTAGCATAGCATTTAAATTGACACACTGATAAGTGGTTGACTTATCTAATTTTATCAGGATATGCTAAGGTAGTCATTGTAATTCATAATTATGACCGAGAACCTTTATTGACAGGGTGGATGGTGATGTCCTTCTCATGGGCTATGATGCTAAGAGCCTCATATTGCTCATGAGAGATGTCACCAGGGCAATCTTTAATATTGACTGGACCCTGGGCAAAGCATTTGCTTGGGCCTCCTGGACCCTGTCTCCCCTCCCCAGGAGTGCAATCACGTCCTCCACCCCAACGCAGTGGTGGACCTAAAGTAGAGAGGTGCAATCATTTTTTTGGGCCTCCCTATCACACGGATGATTAAAAGGTAGACCCCCATCTTTTGTGAAACTCCAGAAATGCATTGACAGCAGGGGCTCTACCATTTATCCACGTTTGCAGGTTTGTATTAAGCACTAAGCAGTTTTTGTGTAACACAGATGGGGGTTTGGATGTAGTGTTGAAGTTTGAAAGCAGGGGTGTATTTGTGCATAGGATTAGTGTGTGAATGCTGAGATGTATGCATATATACACACACACACACACACACACACAGATATATACACACTGGCACACATGTAGATATACAGGCACATATACACACTGACACACAGATACACAACCTGACAAACATGCAAATACACAGACATACACATAGATTCACCGAAACACACAAAGACAACATACAGATACACACACAAATATACATTAACACATACACCCAGATATACTGGCACATATAGAGACAGACAAACTGATACACACACTGACAGACATACTGACGCACACTGACAGACATACTGACGCACACTGACAGACATATTGACACACACACTGACAGACATACTGACACACACACACACACACAGATATACTGACACACATACTGACAGACATATTGACATACACACACATACAAACACATACAATTTACAATTTAAACCCACCCTCCAGTTATCTACCTTGGTGGCTGGCTTTCTTGCTGGTGACTGAAGGTGTTGGGAGTTTGGGTCTGGCTCTCTCGGCCAGCCCACCTCCACTCTGCCTACTCTTCTTTCCCACGCAAGCTCCTTTCTTTGTGGGAGGAAGTGACCGTCACTTCCTCCCAGCTGGCTGCCGAAAAGCAATGGGCCCGGTAGCACTGTTAAAGCGCCTGCTGACAGAAGCCCATCTGGTGGCCCTTTGTGCATGGGCCATCTGGTGGGCCTTCTCAGTGTGCGGGTTACCGGCGGGGGAGGGGAGAATTGGTTGAGGCCAGCGGGGCCCGCGGTGCAGCTGCTTTGGGCCCCCGAGGAGTAACAGGGCCTGGGCAGCTGCCCCGTTTGCCCCGCTTTAAAGATGGTCCTGGATGTCACTTCAGTGAAATCTCGTGATTTATTTAACTGATTGTGGTAGCTGACAATTCTGTCTAATCGGGGAAAGACTTTTATAATTACTTTAGTTGAGGGTGGATCATTTGTCCATTTAAGCCTGTATCCCAATTCAGGAGAGGCACAAGTTAAGCTGCCAAAATGGTCAAACAGGTATAAATTAGACAATTGTGTTCAACCTCCCATTTGAAAGGATTGGCGTAAGAGGTGGGAACAAATAATAAGTCTTTTAATAAAATAGACATTTCAGGATTGGTCAACAAGTCCGTTAGATAAGTTGAAAGCTGAAGTGGTATTGACTGATTGGAAGATATGCTTTTGGTACTGCGTGACCAGCCCTTTTGCCACTGCCTGTTAATCCATCATCTGCTATATTTTCACTGTATACCTGGATCTGAGGCTCTTGTTAATACCACGATGTTGTCTAAAATAAAATAGCTTCTGGTAAAATGAGGATCAGGGGCCGAAGAGGTAGTAGATGGTGGGGACAGGCTCTGAATCTGAGCCAGACCCGTCATAGATATAATCAGTAGTAGAGCCAAGAGCCAATGTGGTTCAATGGACAATCTGAGGAATTGATTGCCAAACTATCTGATGAATTGAATGCATAGAAGTGGCAAATAAAACACAATTATGAAATGCAGGTTATGGGAAAAATAATGCCATCTTGGGTTCTGAAAACAAACTATGATTATAGCAATATGGTGTGTTGTAGCAATATTATCCCATATTACAAACTTCACTGTTATGTATTCTGTATAAACATAACAGTATCAAGACGGCATTATTTAATAGTAATGGAAAAATAATGATCATGTAGTAGACAGATGTGAATACAGGCACACTTAATAAATAGCCTTTATGTTTGTGAGTGAAAGACAAAATATGCTGCAGCTGACAAGAGATGAAAAAAGATCAAAGAAGATTTTGATACAGAAATATGTTTTATTTATCATACTGCAGTTCTGAGAGAGACAAGCTAGTTCTAAGTGTGAAATAGGCTGGGCATATCAATGTACATCATACCTCAGGACCTGCAGTCTACATCACTGGATGATGATTTATTTGGTTTTCATTTGAAAAATGATCTTTATCCTTGTATTATCACTAAGCAATGCTAATATTTCCCCCTAACATCAAAGTTTGTTAAAACATCAGTGAGATCTCTTGCCCTTAAAGTCATAGTCTAAGCATCAAAATAACAATCTTAATGAAGTCATGCGGGAGCATCAAATCTTTCCCTGCTCTGTCAGGTGAAAATTGTGCCGTTTCTGAGAAACCATGATGAAAATAGTAGTTGCACTCAATCCTTACAGCCAACCAGTGCTCTGGAGCAAGACCAGCAATCCCACAACGATAAGGCAAAAAATAAATTCTCCAGGCACTCAAGGTGTTCAAGCCGCAGGCAGTTTTAATAGAACAGAAAAGAGCAGCAATTTTTTTTTCGACCTGCTAAGAGGTCTTTGTTAAGCTAACACCACATAGTCAAAATAAGAGTATATATATAAAACAGTGCAAATGATCAACCAATAATGAACTTACACATATCTCATTTACATTAGTGATTAACACAAATCATGCAAATAACAATAACATACATAAGTACATTAACCCCTTAAGGACCGAGGACGGTTCAGGACAGTCATCGGCATTTTTGCGTTGCCGACCGATGACGGTCCTGAACCGTCCTAACGGTCAGAGCTACTTACCTGATCGCCGTCGTTCCCCCGGCGGCGATCAGCGTGGCTCCGGTTGTGGGGAGACTGCCTGCCGCCCAGACAGTCTCCCCACGGCAGATTAGGACCCCTGTGGCCATGTGATCGCTTAACACAGCGATCACATGGTCACAATAGGTGTCCTAGTGTCTGCCTGCAGGGGGGCTGCCTGTGCTGACAGGCAGTCTCCCTGCATGTGTAAAATCAGAAAAAAAAATAAAGTTAATGTTAATAAAAAATAAATAAATAATTATATATGTGTATATATGATATATAGACATATATTATATCTATATAATATATGTCTATATATCATATATATATAATGTCATACTAAGTGTATTTTTATATTAATATGTACTTTTATTAATATAAAAATACACTTATAATTAAATTACACACGTATATATATATATAATATATATAATAACTATATATATTGTATATATATATTATTATAAAATATAACTAATAAGTAATTTAAATTAAATAAAATTTTTTTAAATAATAATAAAAAATAAAAAAAAATTATATAGCTATATGAAATTTTATTCTAACTGTATTTTAAAATTAATATATATATTTATATCAAAATACACTTAGAATGAATTTGGATATATATCTATGTATATAAAAATAAATAAAAATAATAAGAAATATACATACGTCCATATACAAAATTACATAAATAATTATATAAATATACACGTAGACTTCAAATATATAAATATGCATATATATTTAAATTCTACGTGCGTATTTATGTAATATTTTTACATAATTTAGTAATTTTATTGATTGCAATTTGAGGGACCTGCCTGCCAACCCAGGCCAAAATTCCAGAGAATTTAATTTGCTAGCACTATATTTTACCCTGTAACGTTCTACGACACCCTAAAACCTGTACATGGGGGGTACTGTTTTACTCGGGAGACTTCGCTGAACACAAATATTAGTGATTCAAAACAGTAAAACATATCACAGCGATGATATTGTCAGTGAAAGTTACTTTTTTTGCATTTTTCACACACAAACAGCACTTTTACTGATGATATAATTGTTGTGATACGTTTTCCAGTTTTTAAACACTAATATTTGTGTTCAGCGATGTCTCCCGAGTAAAACAGTACCCCCCATGTACAGGTTTTATAGCATTTTTGAAAGTTACAAGGTCAAATATATGGGTCAAATATTTTACATTGAAAATGGCCAGGTTGGTTACGTTGCCTTTGAGAGCGTATGGTAGCCCAGGAATGAGAATTACCCCCATGATGGCATACCATTTGCAAAAGAAGACAACCCAAGGTATTGCAAATGGGGTATGTCCAGTCTTTTTTAGTAACCACTTGGTCACAAACACTGGCCAAAATTAGCGTTCAATTTCGTTTTTTTACTTTTTTCACACACAAACAAATATGAATGCTTACATTGGCCAGTGTTTTCGACTAAGTGGCTACTAAAAAAGACTGGACATACCCCATATTGAATACCCTGGGTTGTCTACTTTAAAAAAAATATGTACATGTGGGGTGTTATTCAGAGATTTATGACAGATAATAGTGTCACAATGTCACTATTGATAAATTTTAAAAAATGTATGTTTTGAAACCGCAATATCCTACTTGTACCTATAGCCCTATAACATGCAAAAAAAAGCACGTAAACACTAGGTATTTTTAAACTCAGGACAAAATTTTGAATCTATTTAGCAGTTTTTTTCATTCGCTTTTGTAGATGAGTAAAAGATTTTTCAAGTAAAAGTCAAAAAACATGTATTTTTTTAAATTTTTCATCAGATTTTTGTATTTTTTTTAAATTAAAATACATGAGATTATATAAATAATGGTATGTAAAGAAAGCCCCTTTTGTCCTGAAAAAAACAATATATAATTTGTATGGGAACAGTAAATGAGAGAGCGGAAAATTACAGCCAAACACAAACACCACAAAAGTGTAAAAATATGCCTGGTCGCAAATGTACAACATCGCAAAAACAGTCCAGTCCTTAAGGGGTTAATCCAATACCCATGTGTGTCCAAGGAAGGAGAGACAGGAAAAAAAAAATAGAAATGAAAATAAACAAAAACGCTAATTAAAGTCCAAAAAGAACAACTTCCGGTCAAATGGAACGCAGAAATGCGTTTCCTGTTCCATGGAACGCAAGAGAGAAAGAGTATGTAAACCAGATCAGCCTACATTAACACTGATCCACTCACGCAAGCGCAATCTAAAGTAAAGAGGAGTCATCCTAAAGCACTCATGCCTGCTCGTACGCTGACATGCACGAACGGCACTACTCGTTCGTAAACTCATACACATTATAGTGTTATCTTATGTGCAATTGTTATTGCATTTTTTTGTTTTGAGTGATGTTATAATTGTGAGTCCACCGATTTGTGCAAGTCTTTATTTTGCACATGTTACTTTAATTACTGAGTACCTGTAATTGCTATTTACGTGAGCTCACTCTTTGTTTTTGTTAGCTTGAGAAAGGCTCTTTTTGGAGCCAAAATGTTGCATGGTTCTTCTCCAATAAACCTGTCTGAAACCAGCATTTTGTGCCCAGTCTTTTCTATTGTGTTATTAATACTCCGATGGGCTTTGTCTACGCAGCGCTGGATGCACTTTGGAATGTGCAATTTCTATCTTATTTCATTGCATTTAGAAGGATTTTTTTTAGACTTTTTCTTTAACACTTGTTACACAAATAAATCTCACTGTTCGAAATGGAATTTGCCATAAACATTGCATTCATTTTTATTTTTACACCAACCACAGGGCCGGACCGGCCCACCGGGATACCGGGCAGGTAGCTGGCTCCCCTGCGGCCGCAGAGAGAGCTCTTCTGGCGGCCGCAGGGGGAGCTGAGTCTTCTGGCGGCCGCAGGGGGAGCTGAGTCCTCTGGCGGCCGCAGGGGGAGCTGGCTGTTCTGCCTCAACTCCCCCGCCCTCGCTCGCTAGAAAGAGACCGGGGCCGGAATATGACGTCATATTCCGGCCCCGGTCTCATTAAGCGGCGCGCTGGAGCGGGGGAGCAGAGGCAGAACAGCCAGCTCCCCCTGCGGCCGCCAGAGGACTCAGCTCCCCCTGCGGCCGCCAGCACAAAGGTAGAAATTATGTGTGCCAGTGTGAGTGTATGTGTGTCTGTGTCATGGTGTGTGTGTCTGTCTGTCATTGTGTGTGTCATTGTGTGTGTGTGTCTCTGTCTGTGTCATTGTGTGTGTGTGTGTGTCTCTGTCATGGTGTGTCTACCTGTGTCATGGTGTGTGTGTGTTTGTCATGGTGTATGTGTCTGTCTGTGTCACCGTGTGTGTGTGTCTGTGTCACAGTCTCTCTGTGTCTGGGTGCCTGTGTGTCATGGTGTGTGTGTCCGTCTGTGTCATGTAATGTGTGTCTGTGTCACAGTGTGTGTTTGTGTCACAGTCTGTCTGTGTTATGGTGTGTTTTTGTCATGGTATGTGTGTGTGTCTGTCATGGTGTGTGTGTGTGTCTCTGTTATGGTGTGTGTGTTTCTGTCTGTGTCACGGTGTGTGTGTGTCTGTGTCACGGTCTGTCTGTATCATGGTGTGTGTCTGTCATGGTATGTGTGTTTTTACTCACCTTTTCCCCCCCACGTCGTGCTGGTCTCTCCTCGACTGGCCCTGCCTCAATGGCTGAGATCATCAAGCTTGATGATCTCAGCCAATCCGCACTGACACAGGAAGCACCTCTAGTGACCGTCTGAGTGTCTGTCACTAGGAAGCAATGCAAACACTGCCTTTTCTCTAAAAAGTCAGTGTTTCCATTGAAAAGTCTGCAGGGACAGGCTATAGACACCAGAACCACTACATTAAGCTGTGTGTGTGTGTGCATGCGCGCGCGTGTTTGTGCGTGCCTGCTACTGAGCTTGTGTTTTTATGTCAATGACCTTATGTATATCAGTGACATTGTTTGTTTATGAGGCTGTGTATCAATCATCTTGTGTCAGATTGTCTGTGTCTGCATGTGAGTATGCTTACTGTATAATTTAAAATTTTACTCTGAAAGGACCAATATTTTATATTGGAAAAAAGATATATATATATATCAATCATCTAGGGTGGCAAGACATAGCCTTACATATTACATGCGACAATATATGGCGCAATGACTTATGGGGCTGGCATGGATTTTTTTTCCAGGGCTGCTTTGGAATCCCCAGTCTGGCCCTGACCAACCACATGATTTTTCTCAAATAAAAAAGGGCATTGATCAGAAGAGAACAAAGGGTGGGAGAAGTTCACATACCTGGAAAAATGTGTATACAACCCGATCTAAGAAAGAGGCTGATATCAATCTGTTATTCATGTGTTAACCAAAAGCCACCAATCGCCAACTGTGGATTTGTCCAGACCTTTCACACTGATATTGGACACCCTCTGGACCAAAACACAAAGGTGTAATGGCGTGCGCCAATCTCTTTTCATCCACTATGTCTCACATGGTGGACATGTCGGTAAATAACACATTTCTGGCAAGAAGTTTGTATGCATATTGTATGCACTACAACCAGTATGTGTACATATGGCACTTACAAACAAAAAGCGCTAAGAACAGCGCTAGTCAGCCCATTGTCTAATTTGGTTTGAATTGACAGTGGACTGGCACAAGTGTGAAAAAATCTTCAATTCCAAGGCCGAATAGCCTGTGACAATTTAAAAGTGAGATCAACTATTGCTCAGACCAAACAAGGCATTTTTTCTCAAGGAGTTTTGTAGAAATGAGTCCACACTTCCTGTTTTATATACTCTTTGGTAATGCCAAAAATAAAAACAGCTGATACAGAAAATAAAAATATGGTCACAATGGATCCCTTATGGGCGACTCAAATGTCGCTCATATGCAGTATGTGTAAGGACGGATTCCTATCAGATCATTCATCTTAATAGCAGCTCATAATTAGTGTACTAATAGTATATGAAATTATACAAACTGGGATACTATAAAAATAAAGATTCTCAGAAGAATAAGCGTTAAAAAGTAATAGCAACATTAAACATGAAAACAAATTACCATAAAAAGGATTGTGACATAGTACTAATATTTACAGAATCAAGTCAAAATGTTAAAGCCATACAAACCCTGAAAATCGAATGATGCAAATAAAATAAAATGAAAAGGCATATTGAAAAAAATACTATGCTATAAAAATGTTAAAGCAACCATTATGTCTCACCCACTGGGCATAAATCTCATCAGCCTTTAAAAAAAAAAAAAATCAAAAATCACTAACAAAGTAGAAAAGCAACAAAAATGGATAAAATTGCTGGGTAAATCGCTACCTAACAACACCACTCACAACCACCTCCCCCTTCCACACATCCCATCACTAGGACAATTTTTTAGCTTTGTGTTCATATTTCGATTTTGTGTTTAAGAAAAAGCTTTGCTAGTGGCGGAGCCTGACCTTGCAAGGAAATGGCAGCATAACCCACGGCCACTGCCAAGATTCAGCCTAATCTACAGCCATCTGCAGCACCTGAGCCCTCCAAACGTTCAAAATCCAACCCCAATTCCTCCTTTAGCCACACAGATCCCCCAAACCTTATGGGTGGCGTCAGGAAATCCCTCAACTCCTCGGTAGCGCCCATCTTCCACACTAGGCCCCGGCACCATCTTAACCTCACTCCCAGTCCGAATCAGACTCTGACATGAGTAGTACAGTGGCCTTGTATCGCACCAGTGCCCCCCTCACAAGACAGGGGCTTCTTGGGGAAATTTTAAAAATCCGTGGTGGACGAGCTAGACAAGTGACTAGCCCTGATCAAAGAGGGCATGGCGGACCAGGTGGGCCGGGCCCAAACTACAGAAGACAAAATGGAGGACATGGCAGAAGCAATCGACATGCACAAGATAGACCTAAAGG
Organism: Pelobates cultripes; assembly: GCA_933207985.1. Taxonomy (NCBI): domain Eukaryota; kingdom Metazoa; phylum Chordata; class Amphibia; order Anura; family Pelobatidae; genus Pelobates; species Pelobates cultripes. Next base: position 84,217,856 of record OW240920.1, read on the forward strand.
ACCTCAGGGACCAGCTGCACTTCTAGAGGAAGCTAGTGAAGACCTTAGTAACAGGTCCTGCCGGAACAATATCTGGCTAAGAGGCTTGCCTGAAACAATATCCACTGAACTCTTGCAGGACACGATCACTAACGTGTTCTGAAACCTCCTACCAGAAGTGACTACAGTGGATCTCCTCATGTATTATGCTCATCGCGCCCTATGGGCCCCCAGCATTAACCTCCCTACCCCGAGACACGTAATAATCTGCAAAGACAATAAGTTCTTCACCATCTCACAACCCGTAGAAGCAGCGGAACTCCTGGACAGACTGGACCTACCACCGGTGACTCTATTTTCGCAGCCCCAGCACCTGGCCAGACCACCACCTTTGGCACCACTGAGATGACGTATGCTGGCAAGAGACGTAGATAACCCGACAGCCCGGTTTCAAGCACAGCCTGCGACCTCAAGAGACTAAGGCCTCCCAAGATTTAGACCCAGGGACTAAAGTTGTTTGAGACATCCACAATCTGCATCACAGAGACTACATTATTTACGTTCATCATCCAGCTCTCAGGGTAACACAGGGGTTACCCTGCATCAAAAATGCCTAACTTTCCTACCTGGACTACTCCAAGTACTAACAGACTGACTGTACGCTCACCTACCTGAGTTAACGCATGTGACAGCTCTTGACCGACCCGACGCTCCTCCACCGTTCACCATCCTCCTTTCCCGTTCCATGACAGCCGACTGATTACTGATGGGTGCATTCAACGACGCCAGACAGCTCCCTACTGGCCCTTTTACCCTGATCAACACAGCCCACGGACAAGATTGCTATGCACTACTACACACCTGCAACCTCGACCCGCCTGTTACAATATGAAGGTCCCCCAAATGCTAGGCACGACAACCTGGGCCCGACAGACGGCAGGGCCTCTAGTTGCACCCTGCGCCCGGTGGACTCCTTCCAGTTCCGGACAACACCCAGCACCAACAGACTGATAGCAACCAGCCACTCTCACCGGGTGCAGGTTACCCTAAGCCTCTACTGACAGTCCCTGCACAAAGGTACCTCACTAGGGCTGCTGTTACCTGCTGCTATCTGCTGCTACCTGTGTATGTATGATTTTATTATAATAATTCTTAGCGCTGTCCACCTAACTTACTAGCTTGTTTTACCTCACTAGGGCGCCCGGCACACCACAGTGATACTACAGGCCCGGGAGACTGACCAGCACCTGGATGCTAGCTACACCCTCTCATGGTCCAATGATAGGTACCCACATGTAGCACCCTTACGGCGAACAGCCTGAATGAAATACGCAGCCTGCCCCTGACAGAGCCAAACTCAGACCCCAAGGACCGCAAGCCCTCCCAAACCCCCGGGCAGCCAAGCGCACAAGCCCGAAGATGACTGGACCTCAACAGTCAGCCTCAGACCAATCTTGACATCCCCCACATCACCCCCCGAGGTCCTGAGATGGACCACACAGACGCAGCAACCGCCCCGTCCCTCTAGCCATTTACCAAGGGACTAAACAAGTCGGGGCACAGACAAAAAGAGACGCGACACGTCCCATTAGTATATCTCGACCTAAACACTACCCATCCACTATCCCCCAAGGGTCTAACGCTGACCATAACACCCACTCTGCAATAACGCAGGCATGGAAACCGGAAGGTCCAGGTCGGCACACACCGACAGGGGCCTAGCACACACAAGCACGGGCCACTAAGGTCAAGAGGCACTTAACTGACAGGAAACACTTTCCGTTAGTAAATCTACATTATCAACGCTATTACTTGGCTTACTCACCGGACCCAAAGACAAAAGGAGTTGCGATTCTGCTTTGAAATTCATGCCTGCTGACAGACATCCAGACTAGCAGAGACCCCCATGGCTGATTCCTCCTACTCACCAGAACTATAGGGATGCACAAAACCTCTATCTGCTCGCTGTACGCCCCTACCATACCTGACGCTGCATTTTGGGAGCTATTCACGGCCCACATTCAAAGTCTCCCGACAAGAAACCAGATCATTGGTGGGGACTTTAACGCCACCCATACACCCGCCATAGACCAAAAAGTGCTACCAGGCCACACCTCAACGGCTACCAGAAGCAACAAACTCTTCACAAAATTCCTCGCAACCACAACTCTGCTAAACACCTGGCGCGCACAACACCCTACTACCTTGGATTATACCTTCTTTTCGCATACCCACCACTCTTACTCCAGAATTGACGGCTTCCTCACCATGCCCACGGTCTACCCATGGTTGACCCAAACTAACATTGGCAACATCGCATGGTTCAACCCTGTGGAAGTCTCCATGACATTAACCATACGAAATCTGACACGACCTTGGTTCTGGCGTTTGAATCCCACACTGTTCCATAACAAAGCCAAGATCCACACCCTGACAACATACATAAAAGAATACTTTGACATAAACATTGATGAAAACTCACCCCCCCTGCAATAGTATGGGCAGCTCACAAAGCAACACGGAGCCACTTCATCTCGCTGGCCACAACCCTTAAAAAGCGCCGACTGCAGGATTTAACAGACTCCTCAAACGAGCTTAAAAGGTTAACAGCCACCTCTTGAAATCCCTAGCAATGGCGGACGTATACAGAACCCTGATGTGGACGAAGCAGAAGTTCTATGAAAAAAGCAAGAAGGCCGACTTATTACTGGCACATTGCCTCTGATGAAAACAGGAGATGATAAGAATTTCCAAAATTTGAACTCAATCGGGGGAGGTCATCACCCAACCTTACAAAATAGCACAAACCTTTGCACACTATCACACCACACTGTAAATCACTCCTTGCATACCCCGGACCCGGAAAAGGCACACACAGAGCGATTTAATACGTTCCCTTGATCGACTCAACTTGCAAACCCTTACTACTGATGCAGCAGAATGTCTGGCAGCCCCCATTGAAGCGGAGGAGATCAGAACGGTTCTTAAGACCCTGAAACCCCTGAAGAGTCCTGGCCCAGACAGATATACGGCTATCTACTATAAAACATTTCAAAACCTGCTGATCCCCACTTATGCAAGGTCTTCAACTCGCAAGGGAAACCTCTCCCATTCGACATGATCACGGCTGACATATGTCTCATCCCCAAGCCGGACAAAGATCATCTGGATCCAGGCCACTACAGACCAATCTCCCTCCTAAACACAGACCTGAAGATCATAACAAAAGCCCTAGCAAACCACATAAACCCGCTCCTCCCAAAACTAATCCACCCAGACCAGGTCGGTTTCATCCCCAGATGACAGGCAGCAGACAACACGCAATGTCCCATCGGTGGTTCTCTTGCTGGACACCGAGATGGCATTCGGTCGTCTGCTCTGGCCTTATCTATTCACAGTGCTGGCACATGTCGAATTTCTAGATGAATTTTGGAACATTCTCAATTCGCTCTATGACCACCCTAAAGGACGCCTCGTGCTCCCACATAACGAGGCCCCAACGGCACCGGGCAGGGATGCCTCCTCTCCGCCTTGCTTTTCGCAATCTCAAGCCATACAAACCCACCCAGAAATACAAGGCGTCTGGATCAAAAGGGACACTTACACAGTAGCGGCATATGCTGACGACATCCTCCTAACATTGGCAAACCCTGTACATTCCCTACACGCCACTCTCTCCCAGATCGCAGACTATGCAACCCTTTCCAGCTATAAAATCAACTGGACCAAATCAGAACTCCTACCCCTATCCATGTAAGAGAGCCAACTCTGCATGATCCGCGCATCATTCCAATTCAAAATTACAACTACCTCTATCACATACCTCAGAGTCCGAATATCAGCCAAGCTCCAAGAACTCTACAAGCTTAACTACAAACCATTACTCATGACGCCCATGGCCGATTTGCAAAGATGGGACACACTAGGTGTATCCTGGCTTGGCCGCGTAGCTACCATAAAGATGAACTTGCTACCTCGATTCCTGTACCTCTTCCAGAACCTACCGATCCCGATCGTGTGAGCATATTTTAAAGGCCTGCAAGCAGCCATAGACAAGTTCATCCGCAGGTTGACCATGTATGTCCCAAAGCAGCAAGGAGGTCTCGGACTACACAACTTTCTCCATCATCACCACGCTGCACAACTGACGCACCTTCAACAATGGCACGCCCCACCAGGGGCCAAAAGATGGGTAGACTTTGAGCATTACATCCTGGGGTTGGACCAACCGTCCTCATACCTCTAAGGTACCACCCGCACACAGACCGCTGCCACCATCCACTTCATGCCGGTCACACACACCATAGCCCTGAGGGACAAACTCAATCCCAAATACGAGCTGTCCTCATATCTATCCCCGGTCACACCAATATATCGCAATAAACTGTTCCCACCCCAAAACACTTTACTAGCTTTGACCAAAGGGACATCTCCAGACTGCTGCAAAAGTATGCCGGGGCAAAGTATTTGCATACAAATCCAAACCTCCCAAATCCCAAATGATCTACAAACTGCCAACTACTTCCGCTATATACAACTCAGAGACCTAGCAAACACACCTATGATTAAATAGGCGTGCACAGTACCACCGACGGTATTCGAACGACATGCAATCGGGCCAGGTCTCCAACATTTATAATGCCTTGACAACACATACCTCCCAAATCAAACTCACATACATAGTGGCATGGGAACGGGATCTGGGGCCACCCGAAGACTAGAGCGTCTAGATTGAAATTTGGGAAGCGACCAGCTCACTCTAGGTGTGCGTCACCCACAAAGAGCAGGCATACAAAACATTACATCGCTCGTATATGATGCCATACTGCCTCCACAAGATGGGCAGACTCCCAAATAACCTGTGCTGGAAAATGTGCGGGGACACGGGCTCGTACTTACACTGCTAGTGGAACTGCCCCAAATTAAAACCCTTCTGGATGGAAGTTCACCTCCTGATAGAAAAAGTCATCACTAAACCTATCCCAGCTGATCCTTAGATGATGCTACTGTCAAAACCAACTGACTCCCTCTTCCGAAGTGAAAACAAACTCACCACCAGGATCACACTAGCAGCAAGAAGAGCAATCGCTGAGCTATGGGCAGATCAACGCATCTCCACGATATCGACAGTCACCCGCATAGTCAACGAGACTCGCAACCTTGACAAACGCACAGCACAGATACATGACTCCTTCAAAGCATTCCATAAGATGGGACCTCTGGGATGGCAACGGCATATGACGACCTAAAATCTAGTCATCCCTCAACAGGCCACCACCCCTTCCTCTGTCTTGACACAAGCTGATATAGGACCAACGACCCCGGACCTCAAAAAAGAGGCCATGGACTGTCAACAAGCCGGACCTCCCATCAGCCTTCCCCCTCACAACCCCAGACAAGGCATGCAAGAGGTGCAACCACAAATGGAACACGGGGGCACCATCGACACAACCGCCTTCCTCCCTCCTTCTCTGCTATTGCTGTCACCCCCCAGCTAGCCATCTACCTTCCCATCTCTTCCCCTCCCCCTAACCAGTCCCCCTCTCTCAGTTATAACGTCTCCTAACCCCTTTCCACATGGATGGATGAGGGGACCTTGAAGCGCGGGGGTGGCATACACTCCACACTCTTTTTCTCTCTCCTGCCCCCCCCACACATGGCAGGCACAGTAAGGGTCGCAGACTACCAAACACAGTCAACACCAGAGGGGCCCAAGTAGCAGCACCCCATTGCACCCATGTAGGAGTGAATGCATGGTTCGATCGGACACTCAGAGGAGCCCAAGGGCTCTGCAAGCCCTAAGGGCACCTGCCCCTTGGCTATAGATACCTTGGTCCACTCGTGAGCAAGCCAGGCAGTACAACAAGGGTCAGTTACGTACGAAACAGTGGGCCAGATGACATGGGACCACAGGAGGTCGATACACTTAAAACACCAATTGTGTACTGTCATGTGATATGTGAATTCTTTGCCTTCCTCTTTTCCTTTCTGTAACCCAAGAACCTTTTTGAAAATAAAGAATTTAAAAAAAAAGAACAAGCTTTGCTCAATTTAAGTAAAAGCTTTTGGATAAAATGGCACATAAACAAATTGTATTTTAACATGGATTTGTAAGCTTAAACAGAGAAAATCATTTTGTTAATTGCCTGAAAATGCCTGAGAGCATAAAGGTAAATGGCAAAACAGGACAAAACAAAATCAGAGAGCACAACAAGCATTAATGTACAACATATCAAGGTACATTTAAAATATATAGATGTTGCAAAGGGGAGCCTGGTAAGAGAAAAATTACCAAAAAAGGAACACAATGGTTCAGAGAAGAGTAACAAGTGAGGGTCTGATTAGTTGGGTTAAGGGTAAAGGGTAAAGAGCAGTAAGGAAAATAAATATGTATGAAATGATGAGTAAAGGAGACAGTTTTAGACAAGGTGGAAAGGAAAAGTGAGCATAGCATGTTGGCGGTGTCAAGCACTGTGTGCTGCATTTCTCATACGACCTTCCAGTTCTAAAGATTGATTAGGAAATGTACCTTTACCATTAAATTGAGGGTGATCTTTTCTCTGAGCAAAGGCACTTCCAAAATGTAAGTAAGGGCTATCTGAAGCCTTTTGTCAGTGGATGAAAAAAGGGCATTTTTCACTTATGTAATGCTGCCGTAAAGACCAAAATATATTCAAAATACAGATTAAGGAATAGCATGCACACAAAATGATAGTTTTATTTTAGCAAACAAATATGAGAATTCAGTTCCATCATATGACCATTTAGTTTTTAGCCCACCTCTATGTTACAGTACTCCAATAATGGTGGATCCTACTGTAGCAGCCCTTTGGCATCAATAAAGAGAGGAGAACTTCTGATGGGTGCAGTATTTTATTCTTTGCATAGAAGTGTGCAGGAATGCTCTCAACACCACTAACATCAATATATTTGATCACAGGGAAAACTTTAATGGTACATGCATACCCCATGTGCAATACCTTAGGTTGTCTTCTTTTGCAAATATCATGCCATCCTGATGGTAATTTTCATTCCTGGGCTACCATACAATCTCAAAGACAACATAACCAATCTGGCAAATTTCAATGTGAAAAAAATGAAAATCAAGCCTTATATTTGATCCTGTAACTTTAAAAAACACTATAAAACCTGTACATGGGGGGGTACTATTATACTCGGGAGACTTCGCTGAACACAAATATAAGTTTTTCAAAACAGTAAAACGTATCACAGCAATGATATCATCAGTGAAAGTGCCATTTGTGTGTAAAAAATGCATGAAAATCGTTTTCACTGACAATATCATTGCTGTGATATGTTTTACTGTTTTGAAAAACTCATATTTGTGTTCAGCAAAGATTCCCGAGTATAACAATACCCCCCATGTACAGGTTTTATGGTGTTTTGGAAAGTTACAAGGTCAATATGGGGCTTGCCCATTTCAGTTTGCCAGATTGGTCTGCTGGGTCTATGTTGCCTCTGAGACTGTATGGCAGACCTGGAATGAAAATTAACCCCATCATGGCATACCATTTGTAAAAGTAGACAACCCACTGTATTTAAAATAGGGTATGTCCAGTCTTTTTTAGTAGCCACTTAGTCACAAGCCCTGGCCAAAGTTACTGTTTGTGAACTGCAATTTCACTGATGATATTATCAGTGCTCCCTCACGCGCCCGCCTGCCCAGACAGCCCGCCCGGCCACCCAGCCCGCCAGGGTCAGCAGGGCCAGCCTCAGGGGGGCCCTGGGGTGGCCAGATCCTGGGCCCCCCAGGGGAAGAGGCTGGCCCAGTGGCTACATACCGGGTCGCAGGGGCGGCCGGGCCCCCTGGTTGGCTGGGCCCGGTCGCAGCCGCGACCCCTGCGACCCTGGTATGTACGCCACTGTGTTATGGTGTGTGTGTGTCTGTCTGTCTGTGTCATGGTGTGTGTCTGTCTGTTATGGTGTCTGTGTGTCTGTCTGTGTTATAGTGTGTGTGTGTGTCTGTCTGTGTCATGGTGTGTGTGTCTGTCTGTCTGTGTCAATGTGTCTGTCTGGTGTGTGTCTGTCCGTCATGGTGTGTGTGTCTGTCTGTGTCATGGGGGGGTCCGTCCGTCATGGGGTGTGTCTGTCCGTCATGGGGTGTGTGTCTGTCTGTGTCATGGTGTGTGTCATGGTATATGTGTGTGTGTCATGGTGTGTGTCAGTGTGTGTCATGGTGTGTGTGTGTGGGTCTGTCTGTGTCATGGTCTGTCATGGTGTGTGTGTCTGTCATGGGGTGTGTTTCTGTCATGGTATATGTGTGTTTCTGTGTCTGTCATGGTGTATACGTGTGTTTAAAAATAGTGTTTTTGCTCACCTTTTTTGTCCCCACACAGTGTGCTGGTCTCCCCTCGACTGGCCCTTCCTCTATGGCTGAGATCATCAAGCTTGATGATCTCAGCCAATCCAATGCTTTGCCATAGGATTGGCTGCAAAATGCTACACCAATCAGCATCTCCTCATAGAGATGCATTGAATCCATGTATCTCTATGGGGAACGTTCAGCGCCTCCAGAGTGTGGAGACCCTGAATGTAGGTGCACTGACACAGAAAGCCCTCTAGTGACCACCTGAGTGACTGTCACTAGCAGTGTCACTTTGAAACAATGTAAACACTGCCTTTTCTCTGAAAAGTCAGTGTTTATGTTGAAAAGCCTGTAGGGACATGCTATAGACACCAGTACCACCACATTAAGCTGTGTGTATGCGTCTGCTAGCGAGTGAACTTGCTTGCATGTGTGTGCCTGCTAGTGAGTAAGCTTGTGTTTTAATGTCAATGAGCTGATGTATATAATTGTATAATGAGCTGATGTATATAATTAAACGTTTTACTCTGAAAGGACCAATATTTTATATTAGAAAAAGCAATATATATATATATATATATATATATATATATATATAATATGGTCCAATGCTTGCACTCCAGTACAGAAATATGTATAGCCCGGTGCTTGTCGGCATTAATAATAGATAGGAAAATGTGAAAAGCACTCCAGGGACTTCATATAAGGTGAAAAAAAATAAACTTAGCTTTATTCAGCAACTGCCAAAAGTGATCAACGTTTCAGTCCCATGTCGGGACTTTCGTCATAGATGACATCATTATCATTTGGAGGGGATCCTCTGACCTTTTTTTTCAGTTATGTTACATTTCTCAACTCTAATTTGTATAACTTAGTCTTTACTTCCAGTTGGAATAAGGATACAATTGACGTTCTTGATCTCTCCCTATTCTGTGAGAATGGTCAAAACCGATCAAAGTGTTTCTTTAAGCACTCGGACGGCAACGGATTTGTCCACAGACACAGTTGTCACCATAAACCATGGTTGAGGGGGATTGCAAAAAGCCAATTAGACCGTATTAGACGCAACTGTTCTCATGTAGGGGATTTTCAGAATCAATCCCTTATTGTGAAAAACAAGCTTCTCAATAAGGGATACAAGAACGGTACCTTAGAGAAAGAAATTCGCATGGCTAACCAAATGGAAAGAAATAAGTTATTAATGGACAAACCCAGTCCGAAAATATCTATGGACAATTATAAATCTGCTTTCATCACCCAATACAATAGACCATAGGAGAATTAAGACCAGTTTACAACATTTCTGAACAGAAGAAAGGGATCAGCGCTCTCTATCTATACAAAATACAACAGAAACAATAATAAATAAGTAAAAAGTGGCAGCACACCTAAAAAGTAGGGCTCCCTCACAGGCCTTACAACAGAAATGGTACAGAAAAAAGAAAGGAAGGCAGCGCCACTATAAACCACATAAATTAAAAGAGCACAGAATAGGCAGACTAGAATACAATATATATGATAGATACTAAGCAAAATAGAAGTCCAGAATAAATAGTCTGACTGGTAGATGAATCAAACAACGAGGTATATCCTTGTAGAGGTGAATACAGTCTTTTGTAGTGGGGGATTCTTCAGAGTGGTGTAGATGCGTCTTTGTACATCATATGAAATGAGAAAATAACAACTGATGGTATAGTATGTCCCGAAAGGGGTAGAAGCAATAAAAGAGTATATGGTCCTACTCACGTTTTCAAGAGCTATGGACTTAGCTCTAGTGTTGATAACGTACAGTGGTATAATCCCCACTTATGGGATACGTGAGGTCTTAGTATTCTTTCTTGATTAGGGGACCATATGTGGAAATAAAAGCAGGAACAACAATGGTGCTCAAAGTATAAAATGCCAGAGGTGAGAAGATAAAAAACCAAGTGGTTACTCACATTTAGTTGAACAGACTGACTGTTCAATGAATACAGCTTGAGTGGTATAATCCCCACCTAGGATTCTTGGGAGTAATATCCTCACTGGAAAGTAAAAACACTTCTGTGCCGGATAAAAGGATGGTAGTAATAAAAAAGTAAAATAATAATAGTAATAAAAAGTAAGATGGCTAACTCACAGTAAGAAAGTGGCCAAAATACCTTTATTTAAAACAATATAGTTTAAAAAACCACAACGCGTTTCGCCCTTAGGCTTTATCAAGTGGAGATCAGAAAGTACATCCTGTTACATACAGGTTTATATAGGCAGTGAACATATTAGAAAATGGCGCCAAAATGATGTCATAATTTTTTTTTTTTTTTTCAAAAGTGCTAAATTTTATATGTGTAAGTGAGTACATACCTATATGTAAAACATGTGATAGTTTAAAATTAAAAACGAGGTTTTAAACTCACAATACCTTACATATTCTATTTAGATACAACAGTCACATGATCGGTGGCCATTTTTTTTTTTTTTTTTTTTAAAGTGCTAAACTTTATATGTATCAGTGAATACAAACCTATATTGGAGACATGTGATAGTCTAAAATTTAAATTAAAAACAAGGTTTTATACTCACAATACCTTGCATATTATTTAAATAGAACAGTCACGTATATAAGTCACATTGTATAAATATGTACTTCATACACAAAATAATTATAAAAGATAATAAAATATAAGAAATATATTATAAAAAATTAATTATAAAAAATTATAAAAAATTAAACAGGTCGAACTCTACATTAAGACCTTCGGGGGTAAGGGTTTTTAAAAGGAACACCCAGTGCATTTCTTTTTGTCCCAGTAATTTTTTGAGGTCACCTCCCCTCCAGGGTAATTTACATCTTTGGATCCCAGTACATTTTAAAAATTTAGGGTCTTTGTTGTGTTGGATAAAATGCTTTTGAAACAGAGTGATTAGGGTAGCCTTTGATAATATTTCTACAATGTTCTGCTAACCTTATTTTTAAGCATCGTGTGGTCATACCCACATACTGGAGGCCACATGGGCACTCCAATAGGTATACAACATTCTTAGTAGTGCAACATATTAAGTCTTTAATAGGGTATGTAATACCGGTTTTGTTTGAGGTGAATTGTGTTGTCTTTGATATGCTGTTTTGGTCAGTGGATCTGCAGACAATGCATCTGTTGCATTTGAAAAAACCTTTAGAATTTGATAAAAATGATGGATTGCTTGTATTGGCTTTTTTTGTATAATTTTTAGTAAGCATTGTCTTTAGGTTTTGGGGCCCCTCTAAAAATGATATGGGGTTTATCTGGGATGAGTGTCTTTAAAATTTCATCTTGTTTTAAAATGTGCCAGTGTTTTTGAATAGTTTTTTTCACAATTTTATTCTTATTGTCAAAGTTAAAGATGATCGGCATGGATGGTGGGTCTTTATTTTTATTCGTATTATATTCTAAAAGCTCGAGTCTTTCTTTTTGTTTCACTGCTTTGAGGGATTCTTCTAGCTTTTCTTTTGGGTAATTTTTGCTGATAAATTGAGCTTCTAGTGTTCTAGCTTGTTCGTCAAAATCTGTATTAAGGGAACAGTTCCTGCGAAGACGTAGGAACTGACCTTTAGGGACCCCATCTAACCATGGTTGGTAGTGGCAGCTTGATCTGTCAATGACTGTGTTGGTGCACACTTTTTTAAAAAAAAGTTCTAGTGTTAATATTCCCATCCTGGATAAAAATTTGGATGTCTAAAAAATTTATTAAATCTTTGCTGTGTTCTGATGTTAAAATGATGCCACTATTGTTGTTGTTTAGATGATTTTAAAAAAGTTTAAGTGAGGTTTCAGGACCTTTCCAGATAAAAAACAAATCGTCTATGTATCTAAAATAGGATGATTTTAACAAATAACTATTTTTGGTTTTTAGACACTTTTTACATTCAAAGACAAGGCACAGCTATGGGTACTAGGTTTGCACCAAGTTATGCCAATCTCTTTATGGACAATTGGGAGTCTAAAGCAATCTGGGGAGATCACCCCTGGAAAGCAAACCTAGTATCCTATTTTAGATACATAGACGATTTGTTTTTTATCTGGAAAGGTCCTGAAACCTCACTTAAACTTTTTTTAAATCATCTAAACAACAACAATAGTGGCATCATTTTAACATCAGAACACAGCAAAGATTTAATAAAATTTTTAGACATCCAAATTTTTATCCAGGATGGGAATATTAACACTAGAACTTTTTTTAAAAAAGTGTGCACCAACACAGTCATTGACAGATCAAGCTGCCACTACCAACCATGGTTAGATGGGGTCCCTAAAGGTCAGTTCCTACATCTTCGCAGGAACTGTTCCCTTAATACAGATTTTGACGAACAAGCTAGAACACTAGAAGCTCAATTTATCAGCAAAAATTACCCAAAAGAAAAGCTAGAAGAATCCCTCAAAGCAGTGAAACAAAAAGAAAGACTCGAGCTTTTAGAATATAATACGAATAAAAATAAAGACCCACCATCCATGCCGATCATCTTTAACTTTGACAATAAGAATAAAATTGTGAAAAAAACTATTCAAAACACTGGCACATTTTAAAACAAGACGAAATTTTAAAGACACTCATCCCAGATAAACCCCATATCATTTTTAGAGGGACCCCAAACCTAAAGACAATGCTTACTAAAAATTATACAAAAAAAGCCAATACAAGCAATCCATCATTTTTATCAAATTCTAAAGGTTTTTTCAAATGCAACAGATGCATTGTCTGCAGATCCACTGACCAAAACAGCACATCAAAGACAACACAATTCACCTCAAACAAAACCGGTATTACATACCCTATTAAAGACTTAATATGTTGCACTACTAAGAATGTTGTACCTATTGGAGTGCCCATGTGGCCTCCAGTATGTGGGTATGACCACACGATGCTTAAAAATAAGGTTAGCAGAACATTGTAGAAATATTATCAAAGGCTACCCTAATCACTCTGTTTCAAAGCATTTTATCCAACACAACAAAGACCCTAAATTTTAAAATGTACTGGGATCCAAAGATGTAAATTACCCTGGAGGGGAGGTGACCTCAAAAAATTACTGGGACAAAAAGAAATGCACTGGGTGTTCCTTTTAAAAACCCTTACCCCCGAAGGTCTTAATGTAGAGTTCGACCTGTTTAATTTTTTATAATTTTTTATAATTTTTATAATTAATTTTTTATAATATATTTCTTATATTTTATTATCTTTTATAATTATTTTGTGCATGAAGTACATATTTATACAATGTGACTTATATACGTGACTGTTCTATTTAAATAATATGCAAGGTATTGTGAGTATAAAACCTTGTTTTTAATTTAAATTTTAGACTATCACATGTCTCCAATATAGGTTTGTATTCACTGATACATATAAAGTTTAGCACTTTTAAAAAAAAAAAAAAAATGGCCACCGATCATGTGACTGTTGTATCTAAATAGAATATGTAAGGTATTGTGAGTTTAAAACCTCGTTTTTAATTTTAAACTATCACATGTTTTACATATAGGTATGTACTCACTTACACATATAAAATTTAGCACTTTTGAAAAAAAAAATAAAAAAAAATTATGACATCATTTTGGCGCCATTTTCTAATATGTTCACTGCCTATATAAACCTGTATGTAACAGGATGTACTTTCTGATCTCCACTTGATAAAGCCTAAGGGCGAAACACGTTGTGGTTTTTTAAACTATATTGTTTTAAATAAAGGTATTTTGGCCACTTTCTTACTGTGAGTTAGCCATCTTACTTTTTATTACTATTATTATTTTACTTTTTTTTATTACTACCATCCTTTTATCCGGCACAGAAGTGTTTTTACTTTCCAGTGAGGATATTACTCCCAAGAATCCTAGGTGGGGATTATACCACTCAAGCTGTATTCATTGAACAGTCAGTCTGTTCAACTAAATGTGAGTAACCACTTGGTTTTTTATCTTCTCACCTCTGGCATTTTATACTTTGAGCACCATTGTTGTTCCTGCTTTTATTTCCACATATGGTCCCCTAATCAAGAAAGAATACTAAGACCTCACGTATCCCATAAGTGGGGATTATACCACTGTACGTTATCAACACTAGAGCTAAGTCCATAGCTCTTGAAAACGTGAGTAGGACCATATACTCTTTTATTGCTTCTACCCCTTTCGGGACATACTATACCATCAGTTGTTATTTTCTCATTTCATATGATGTACAAAGACGCATCTACACCACTCTGAAGAATCCCCCACTACAAAAGACTGTATTCACCTCTACAAGGATATACCTCGTTGTTTGATTCATCTACCAGTCAGACTATTTATTCTGGACTTCTATTTTGCTTAGTATCTATCATATATATTGTATTCTAGTCTGCCTATTCTGTGCTCTTTTAATTTATGTGGTTTATAGTGGCGCTGCCTTCCTTTCTTTTTTCCTTACAACATTTCTGGCCTATTCTACAACAGGACCCTATTCTTGGCCCCACCCTGTCCTCCAGTTATCTTTAAGAGAAATAAAAATCAAAAAAATATGCTAGCTCCCAGTTACACTCTGAAACATACCCAAGATGGTGAATTTACTCACTCAGGAATTTTTAGAGGGTGTGACACATGTAAAGCTTGCAATACTGCATTAATTGAGAGAATTAGAACTTTCTCAAGTTTTACAATGAGGTATTCCATATAAAATCAGAGATAAATTGCCCGGACTATGTAGTTTAATTACCTGGACTATGTAGTTTAATTACTGCAGTGTCCATGTGGCAAACAGTACATAGGACGTACTAAAAGAACTTTAAAAACAAGGATACTTGAACACCTCAATAATATAAAAAAGAACTTAAGTACCCATTCTGTTCCAATCCATTGTAATTCTTGTCCTTTATTCTCTTTTAAAAGTTTCCATTGTGCAGGAATCGAAAGAGTCCTACCCCATTGGCATGGAGGGGATAGACTTAATAAGTTGGCACAACATGAAACTTTTTGGATTTATAAACTCCAAACCCTTGAACCAAAAGGGCTTAACGTGGGCATTGATTTGAATTGTTTTTTAACTCGATATACTTTTTCTACATTTATGTATAACAATTCCACTCTCTTTAGATAATATCCTTTCTTTTTTATCCCTCTAACCATTTAATAACATGGAAAGCTGTTTAAATCTCCATGCTTGCCCTTGCTAAACATCTAATGTTGGAAAATAAATTTGGTTCGAATCTTTGATAGGTATTTTTTCTCATTTGGATTAATCTTTGATAGGTACCTTTTTTTCTGAATTGAGTATTACAAATATGTATACCTTGAACCATTTTATTTTCAACCCATTCAATAGGTATGTGTGCTATAATCCATTTAAGGATATGTTGTTATGGTTTTTTTTGGAATATAATCTTAACACATGAAAATACACTCTATCATATTTATAAGATGTGCCACCTTTCTTCACAATGTATCTTACATGACACAATGTAAATCACTATCTGAATTCTAATCAAGTCTATAGCAATGGGGCTTGATTATAAGTTTCATTTTAAAATGTAAGAAATCTTAACCATTGAATAAAGAAGTATATATGTAAAAACATGTAACACGTAATACCATGATTAACCACAAGAGAATGTCAATATTTTTATTATGTGATAAAACACACAAGTAATGTTATGGCACTGAATTTAAAACTATAATATATACTAATAAGCAGCACTATGTATTGTGAAAAAGCTCAATCACCTATATTAGAACAATGTAAGAATAAAGTGCGCTGTGCCTTTAAGACTCAAAATATTTATAAACCGTGAAAATAATTTGTGCAATATTGTGCAAATAAAGTGATCAAGTGCATCAATGTGCAACTCACTTAAACATATATATATATATGCAAATTGTGCAAACAAAATATTTCTTTGTGCAACCAATTATGTGCAAAGAAACAATTCTTAGCTTTCCCAATTATGGAATATGCTTTAGGGCTTCTGTCAGCAATCCAATATATGTGTCTCAAAAAGAGAAAGGAACTATACAATCATAGGGTAATATATACACAAACAATAATAAAGAAAATGTAAACTAAAACACTCACAAGGGTAGAGCAATAAAGTCTGCTCTAAACTTTGTAGGCTTCTATTGCAATAATGTAGGCTGGAAACTGTGGTGAAGTTAAATCCTTTATTGCTTCTTTAAAAATATCGCTGTATTAGGCTGGTAAGTCCCATTTATCTGGTCACCTCTTTATTATTATTATTATTATTATTATTATCATTTATATAGCGCCAACAGATTCCATAGCGCTTTACAATATTATGGTTAGTGCTGGTGTATACAGTCTCTATATCGGCGCCGGCTATACAGAGTCTCTGTGTGCCAAAAAGACTTCCTGATTCCAAGCACTTCCGGGAGGCGGGGCTTAGCGGCCGGTGAGCGTAATGGCGTCAGAGCGTGATGACGCGTTTCGCCGAGGGGTTCAGCTTCCTCAGATCAGCTCCTTTCACACCACAGTCCCAATATATAAGTCTTAAAAAGGGGCGTGTACGCCCAGAAAAGTCCGTGAAAAACGGCTAGTTGTAAGATAGATGTCTGAATGGATTCTTTCTCAGACGCTAAAACGGGGAAGATCTACTAAACTATTAAATATAAAATACAAACATACTTATAAATAAATACATAGATGAGTCCATACTTAAATCTATGTATATTATTTTTATTATGTCTTTCACTTATGTAAACACAGCACTAAAAATTTCACATGCAGTATATATGGCAACTTAATCTTTTCTCTCCATAGTAGAATGGAAGTGTTTTTTCCGCTTATAAATATGTTTTTAAATGCCAACATGTGGGACATCCAGCAGAGGGCAATGTACCCTCTTGAATTACACTTTGCTCCATTTGGAACGCATAACTCAACGAAATGTGGAAGCATAAGTCTTCCGGTCTTGCTGGAACGCACGTCCGACGGAACGTGGAAGTGAAGGATTTCCGGTTTTCGGCACGTAAACAAGAGCGCCAAATTCAAGCGGGAGATCGATCAGATGAATGTACACACCTGGGAAACACCACCTGTACACCTATGGGATGGAAGGATGGAAGACAACACCCACTGATCCACCAATTAACAAAGGGATTAGCCCTATATATAGAGACTCTAATAGGTGGGTATTATATTACTTGTAATTTTTTATTGCTATTGGAATATAACTGTTATTGGTCCCTGAGGAAGCCCCACTGTAGGGGTGAAATGCGTAGGACCTATATTCTTTGCTATATCTTATGCTGGTGGTGTTGTATGCACCTTTTCATAATAGATTTTGATATTTTTTACTTTATTTCCATTGTTTGGAGTCCTGACTTTACATCTCACTATTTCAAGTGGACGTGGGGACTACTTAGCCACCCATCTACATCGGGGAGGCACCCTTGAGCGCTTTTATCCGTCTTCATCCTGTAAGTGTACACACTAAACTTATGTACAACAGTGTTACACTATATATGTTTTTATATTCCTTATTTTAGATTTCGCACAGCCGCATCCCATATTTTTTTTCTGTTTTCTGCTGATTGTATAACTGGCTAGCCTTTCAAATTGATTCTGAGTTTTTCCGTTTTGTCTCTGCAGTGCTTTTGCCATTATCATGGTGATATTAGAAACATAATATCACATAACATAATGCAATTGAAAATACCCCAATAATAAAAATTACATTTTTATAATTTCGGTTCTTTTTTTTCCTTCTCTTTTTCCTTCCCACAAGATATTAGTGTCCTAGATCCGCTATACACAAGATATTAGTATCCTAGATCCGCTATAAATTTGATTAAAGAACTTACTAACTTTAATTTAACATACAGGGAGTGCAGAATTATTAGGCGAATGAGTATTTTGACCACATCATCCTCTTTATGCATGTTGTCTTACTCCAAGCTGTATAGGCTCGAAAGCCTACTACCAATTAAGCATATTAGGTGATGTGCATCTCTGTAATGAGAAGGGGTGTGGTCTAATGACATCAACACCCCATATCAGGTGTGCATAATTATTAGGCAACTTCCTTTCCTTTGGCAAAATGGGTCAAAGAAGGACTTGACAGGCTCAGAAAAGTCAAAAATAGTGAGATATCTTGCAGAGGGATGCAGCACTCTTAAAATTGCAAAGCTTCTGAAGCGTGATCATCGAACAATCATGCGTTTCATTCAAAATAGTCAACAGGGTCGCAAGAAGCGTGTGGAAAAACCAAGGCACAAAATAACTGCCCATGAACTGAGAAAAGTCAAGCGTGCAGCTGCCACGATGCCACTTGCCACCAGTTTGGCCATATTTCAACATCACTGCAACATCACTGGAGTGCCCAAAAGCACAAGGTGTGCAATACTCAGAGACATGGCCAAGGTAAGAAAGGCTGAAAGACGACCACCACTGAACAAGACACACAAGCTGAAGCGTCAAGACTGGGCCAAGAAATATCTCAAGACTGATTTTTCTAAGGTTTTATGGACTGATGAAATGAGAGTGAGTCTTGATGGGCCAGATGGATGGGCCGTGGCTGGATTGGTAAAGGGCAGAGAGCTCCAGTCCGACTCAGACGCCAGCAAGGTGGAGGTGGAGTACTGGTTTGGGCTGGTATCATCAAAGATGAGCTTGTGGGGCCTTTTCGGGTTGAGGATGGAGTCAAGCTCAGCTCCCAGTCCTACTGCCAGTTCCTGGAAGACACCTTCTTCAAGCAGTGGTACAGGAAGAAGTCTGCATCCTTCAAGAAAAACATGATTTTCATGCAGGACAATGCTCCATCACACGCGTCCAAGTACTCCACAGCGTGGCTGGCAAGAAAGGGTATAAAAGAAGAAATCTAATGACATGGCCTCCTTGTTCACCTGATCTGAACCCCATTGAGAACCTGTGGTCCATCATCAAATGTGAGATTTGCAAGGAGGGAAAACAGTACACCTCTCTGAACAGTGTCTGGGAGGCTGTGGTTGCTGCTGCACGCAATGTTGATGGTGAACAGATCAAAACACTGACAGAATCCATGGATGGCAGGCTTTTGAGTGTCCTTGCAAAGAAAGGTGGCTATATTGGTCACTGATTTGTTTTTGTTTTGTTTTTGAATGTCAGAAATGTATATTTGTGAATGTTGAGATGTTATATTGGTTTCACTGGTAATAATAAATAATTGAAATGGGTATATATTTGTTTTTTGTTAAGTTGCCTAATAATTATGCACAGTAATAGTCACCTGCACACACAGATATCCCCCTAACATAGCTATAACTAAAAACAAACTAAAACTACTTCCAAAAATATTCAGCTTTGATATTAATGAGTTTTTTGGGTTCATTGAGAACATGGTTGTTGTTCAATAATAAAATTAATCCTCAAAAATACAACTTGCCTAATAATTCTGCACTCCCTGTACAGACCAAAGCATGAAAATATATACACACAATATCAGAGGATTAAATGTACCACAGAAAAGATATACGCTTTTAAAAGACCTAAGGATCTCTAGAGCAGATATTATTTGTCTTCAAGAGACTCACTTTAAGAATAATTCTAATCCGACTCTTAGTTTCAAAGACTTTTCACATCAATACCATGCAACATCCGCCAATAAAACAAAAGGAGTATCAATTTTAATAAGTCACCTCCTTGTCTTTGAACAAATAACAGTACATATAGATCCACAAGGTAGATTCCTTATCTTAATTTGCATACTGAACAATGTAACGTACACTATAGTAAACGCATATTTCCCCAATGAAAACCAAATAAAATATATACATACTCTAATGAACGAAGTATTGATGCTTCAATCCAGTATTACAATAATTTTCGGAGATTTTAACCATATCTTGGATCCAAATTTAGATTCTACTGCCCTTCACTCACGTAAAAGGAAAACCTCCCTACATAAGGCGTGTAATACTTTTAACAAGATACTAACATCTTATGGCTTATATGATATTTGGAGGACGTTTCATCCCAATACTAGAGAATATACACACTACTCTCAAGTCCATAATACATATTCTCGTATAGATGGATTTCTAACATACAGCTCACACCTACCTCAGATCAAGACTTGTGAGATCGCTTCATCCACGCAATCTGACCATAACCTTGTAATACTTACTATAAATATAATTACACTAATAAAAGACCTTGGAGACTAAATGAAGAATTATTAAATACTTGGAATTTACAGAAGAAATCCGACAAGAACTACAGCAATATTCTGATCTGAACAATACTGGAGATATAAGCCCAACAACACTCTGGCTAGCACATAAATCCGTAATCCGAGGACTTTTGATAAGCAGAGCATCGTATCTTAACCCCTTAAGGACCAAACTTCTGGAATAAAAGGGAATCATGACATGTCACACATGTCATGTGTCCTTAACGGGTAAAGAGAACCACTCGAGCAACTTTTCTCAACTTGCTTAAAAAAATGTATGGTCTCCACAAACAAAATTAGATAAATCCATCCATACAATTGCAAAACAATATACTACAAACACAAAATTATATTAATAAAATTCACTTACGACAAGCTACCTTTGCGTTGAAGAAACTTAAAGCTACATTATACTCTTTGGGTAATAAAGCTACGAAAATATTAGCACAGAAATTAAGAACAAATCAATCGCAATCAAGAATACCATATTTGATCTCACAATCAGGACAAAAGATTATTCATCCTGAACAGATCTGTGAGGAATTCGCAAGATTCTATAGCACGCTATATAACTTGAGAGATCAACAACACATCACAACATGCTGTGACCACCATTCGTCAATACTTAAATAAATTAAAATTGCCTACCATACAAGGAAATCACATAATGAAACTTATAACACCTATTACTACAGAAGAAATAATAAAACATATAGATGTAATGCCTAAAGGAAAAGCACCAGGCCCTGATGGATTCACCAACTTGTATTATACCACCTTTAAACATCTCTTGGCCAAAGTTCTTACTCAGTTTTTCAATGAAGTAACTAAAATAGAAAATTTCCGCACGAATTTTTATCAGCAAATATTATTACGATCCCTAAACCAGGAAAAACACCAACTATGTGCCAAAACTTTAGGCCTATTTCATTGCTAAATATAGATGCTAAGCTATTTGCAAAAATATATGCGGAAAGACTCCCTTCTTCCTACTCTAATCCAGACAGATCAAGTTGGATTTGTGATGGGTAGACAGGGACCAGACAACACAAGAAATGTTTTAAATATCTACAACATCTTGAATTTGTCCAAACAAGAAAGCACAATGCTATCTCTGGATGCCAAAAAGGCTTTTGACCGCCTGAATTGGCAGTTCCTATATGAAACTCTAACTGCTTACAGATTTCCACCTCAAATTCTCTCAGCAGTCAGAGCTTTATATAGCAATCCCATAGCTACAGTGATGAATATGGGCCTATGGTCCAAACCTTTCCATATTACAAACGGGACACGACAGGGATGCCCTTTGTCCCCTTTATTGTATGTTCTGGCATTGGAACCTCTAGCTACAGATATTCATCATAACAAATATATTTGCGGAGTTCAAATAGGGACAGAGGAATACAAACTTAATATCTTCGCCGATGATATCCTGTTAATACTCACACAAGCACACACTACAATACCAAGCCTCAATAAAGAAATACACATGTATAGTCAGCTCTCTTATTATAAGCTCAATACCATTAAAACCCAAGCAATGTGCTTCAATTTATCTAAACCAACGGAAGAAAAACTTAAATCTGAATTTCGCTTTGATTGGAGAGAAGATCACCTGGTGTACCTTGGAATCAGATTTACTAAAAATAAGAAATAACTATTTTCCTCAAACTACACAAAACTACTTAAAGATATTGAATAACAACTGAAATCGTGGGGAAATATGTTCCTCTCCTGGGTAGGAAAAATAGCAGCAATTAAAATGTCTATTATACCAAAAATCATATACTTATTTAGATCATAACAAATTAAAATCCCGCAAGTGTATATATCAACCTTGATATTGGTACGCTTTAGTTGGGGAGGAAAACATTCCCGAGTTCCAAAATAATTATTTTTTAGACAAGTAAAAGATGGAGGTACGGGTTTCCCAAACCTGAAATTATACTATCATTCGGCAATTTTATCAAACATAGTTAGTGCACTTTCATGTATTCATACCCCTCAATGGGTAGCTATAGAGAATAGCTACAGTGGAACCTTTGACTTACCTTCTTTAATATGGATGCCTCAGCAAAGACGAAAAATATCCCCAGATACCTTTCCCACAACCAGGCTTCTACTTAGTATCTGGGATACAAATAGAGGAAAATTATGTACGGCACACCCATGGTCACTGACGACTACTATCAAAACCTTTTATGATTGCAACGACACATTTCCCTATGCACAACGGAGCCGAAGAGGAATTAGACATATCCTCTACCTTTACAAAACAGAAGACTTAAAGCTTTTCCCTGATCTTCAGGCGGAATTCAAACTTCCTTCACAGTTTATCTTTTCATACCTTCAAATAAAAGCACTTATGACCAACAATAAGACAAGTACAATCTAACAAACTTTATGCTCCTATATTACAAAATTTGAACAAATGTGTGCAGCAATATCCCCACCAAAGAAAACATTATCGACTTGTTATGATAACCTTAATAATTTACAAGCAATTACTACATGGAAATTTATGACAGACTGACAAACGGATATTCAAGAAACGATATCGCAAGAAGAATGGAGGAAAATGTTTATAGCACATGAAGGACTCTTTTCATGCGCTGCACATTTTGAAACATCCCGAAAGATACTATACAAATGGTATATGGTACCAACCCATCTTAGATCAATTTACCCGGAAACAGAAGACATATGCTGGAGGTGCCATTTACATAAAGGTACCATGTTGCACATGTGGTGGTCATGTGAGAAGGTAAATACTCTCTGGAAAGATATAGAATTAGTAGCTCAGGAAGTTACATTTTATAAGATTGAACACACACCGAAGATGATACTCCTTAAAGCCCTTTCAGGAAATATAGACAAAGTCTCACGGAAAATCATATTTCTTCTCTTATCAACAACAGCAACACTAATAGCCAGATATTGGAAATCTTCAAACTTGCCATCTTTACAAGAAATTAAAAATGTAATGACCACTACAGTGGACTATGAACTTATCGTGTGGAATCAGACAAAAATAGGAAAATTAAGCCCTAAAGTAGCTAATAAGTGGCAGACTTATTTTCAGTAACCTCCTTATTAATTATTAAATGTGAAAAGTGAAAAGATATTGGATCTAAATTAAAATCAAACTAACCAATAATTAACAAAACAAATGTATCTCGGCACAGATATCTTACTTTCCTTTCCCCTACTTCATCCCTCCCCTTTCCCTTCTTTCTCCCCCCTTTTATTTATTTATTTATTTATTTATTTCCCCCTTTTCCTACTCGGTACCCAAATGGATTTATGATTTAAATATATTCAATATTAAAACTAGATAGTAGTTCAATAAAATAAATATACTGAATATAAGATAATAAGTTAAACCTTAAGATAAATATCAAATATACATTATTCTAATATGAACACTATATAGAGGTGATTTACATAATATGTTAGAAAAAGTGAATGTATGTTAATTCAACCCCCTCCCTTTCCCTTTTTTTCTTTCTGTATCCCTTTTATTGAATTTTAAAAAAAAATGAATAAAATTCTAATTGGAAAATACCCCAATAATTATTTTGGTTTTGCTCTTAAACAGTTGGGATTTTTTTGCTTTTCTTATCTGTTGATTAATTTTTGTATTGTGGCACGTGTGCTGCATGCTCATTTATGAGCTATATATTTTAACTATAACTAGTACGTATTCATGTTTCCTCTAAATGTGTTGTCCATATTTCTTTCCATTTCTTGAGGCTGGTAGGCAACTGTTGCTTAATGATGGGGAGGAGATGAAGAAATGTCACAGTATAAGCTCATTTTTTAACTCTATTTTTAGTAATGTGTCTCTAGAAGGAAACAGATTAAAAGGGAAAATTTCCTTTGAAGATAGAAAAAAGTCCATCATGTGCAAAACTCTTCTCTAATTATTTTGATTACCTAGGAGTTTACTTTGCATTCTTCAACTTTCCTAAAAATATACATTCTATTTTGGGTAAAGTAAAGAGAGTTCGATGTAAGAGAGGGATAATAACCTATCTATCTTATTAAAAAACCATGCATACCACATGAGATTTAGAGTATCTACCCTCCCACCCCCTACTCTTCTATCTTTTTCTTTCCCCTCTTTTTTCTCCTCTTCTTCCTCCACTTTCCCTCATTTGCTCCCTCAAATTTTTCGGGTTTTTTTTGGAACATATGAGGGGTATAATAATAAAGTTTCTGTGCCGTAGAGTTCAATTGTAAATGAAAAACAAGTAAAAGTATGGCGCTGAAAATTAAATAGAAATAAACTAAAAATATAATATAAGCTGCACCTTATAATGTGTAAAAGCTAGAGAAGCACATAAATAGAAAAAAAACATACAAACAAAGTGAGCTGTAGCTTTAAAACACCTATTATATTGCAGAGTGCCTAGAATGTATTCCATTCAATGACAAAGTGCATATATATATATACACTGACCAAAATTATAAACACAACACTTTTGTTTTTGCCCCAATTTTTCATGAGCTGAACTCAGACTGAAGATCTCAGACTTTTTCTATGTACACAAAAGGCCTATTTCTCTCAAATATTGTTCACAAATCTGTCTAAATCTGTGTTAGTGAGCACTTCTCATTTGCTGAGATAATCCATCCACCTCACAGGTGTGGCACATCAAGATGCTGATTACACATCATAATTATTGCAAAGGTATGCCTTGGGCTGGCCACAATAAAAGGCCACTGTAAAATGTGGAGTTTTATCACACAGCACAATGCCACAGATGTCGCAAGTTTTGAGGGAGCGTGCAATTGGCATGCTGACTGCAGGAATGTCCACCAGAGCTTTTGCCTGTGAATTGAATGTTAATTATTCTACCATATACCATCTCCAAAGGCGTTTCAGAGAATTTGGCAGTACATCCAACCGGCCTCATAACTGCAGACCACATGTAACCATACCAGCCCAGGACTTCCACATCCAGCATCCTCACCTCCAAGATCATCTGAGACCAGCCAACCAGACAGCTGCTGCAACAATGGGTTTGCATAACTGAAGAATTTCTGCACAAACTGTCAGAAACCTTCTCAGGGAAGCTCATCTGCATGCTCGCCATCCTCATTGGGGTCTCGACCTGACTGCAGTTCGTCGTCGTAACCAACCTGAGTGGGCAAATGCTCACATTCGATGGCGTCTGGCACTATTGAGAGATTTTCTCTTCACAGATGAATCCCGGTTTTCACTGTACAGGGTAGATGGCAGACAGTGTGTATGGCGTTGTGTGGGTGAGCGGTTTGCTGATGTCAATGTTGTGAATCGAATTGCCCATGGTGGTGGTGGGGTTATGGTATGGGCAGGCGTATGTTATGGACAACAAACACAGGTGCATTTTATTGATGGCATTTTAAAAGCACAGAGATACCGTGATGAGATCCTGAGGCCCATTGTTGTGCCATTCATCAACGACCATAACCTAAAGTTGCAGCATGATAATGCACAGCCCCATGTTGCAAGGATCTGTACACAATTCCTGGAAGCTGAAACCTTCCCAGTTCTCGCATGGCCAGCATACTTACCAGACATGTCACCCATTGAGCACGTTTGAGATCCTCTGGATCGGCGTATATATTACAGCAGGTTCCAGGTCCTGCCAATGTCCTGCAACTTCGCACAGCCATTGAAGAGGAGTGGACCAACATTCCACAGGCCACAATCAACCACCTGATCAACTCTATGTGAAGGAGGTGTGTTGCACTGCGTGAGGCAAATGATGGTCACACCAGATACTGACTGGTTTTCGAGCCCCCCGGATCTCCAAAAACACCTCCAATACAGTAGAGCTGCACATTTTAGAGTGGCCTTTTATTGTGGCCAGCCTAAGGCACACCTGTGCAATAATTTTAATGCTGTCTAATCGGCATCTTGATATGCCGCACCTGTGAGTTGGCTGGATTATCTCAGCAAAGGAGAAGTGCTCACTAAAACAGATTTAGACAGATTTGTGAACAATATTTGAGAGAAATAGGCCTTTTGTGCACATCGAAAAAGTCTTTGATTTTTGTAGTTCAGCTCATGAAAAATGGGGGCAAAAACAAGTGTTGCGTTTATAATTTTGTTCACTGTATATACATATATTTTTATAATTGTGAGCATAAAGTGAGCCACAAGACACACTGTGTAAAAGTGCACTGTGCTATAAAACACAATACAGGGAGTGCAGAATCATTAGGCAAGTTGTATTTTTGAGGATTAATTTTATTATTGAACAACAACCATGTTCTCAATGAACCCAAAAAACTCATTAATATCAAAGCTGAATATTTTTGGAAGTAGTTTTTAGTTTGTTTTTAGTTATAGCTATGTTAGGGGGATATCTGTGTGTGCAGGTGACTATTACTGTGCATAATTATTAGGCAACTTAACAAAAAACAAATATATACCCATTTCAATTATTTATTATTACCAGTGAAACCAATATAACATCTCAACATTCACAAATATACATTTCTGACATTCAAAAACAAAACAAAAACAAATCAGTGACCAATATAGCCACCTTTCTTTGCAAGGACACTCAAAAGCCTGCCATCCATGGATTCTGTCAGTGTTTTGATCTGTTCACCATCAACATTGCGTGCAGCAGCAACCACAGCCTCCCAGACACTGTTCAGAGAGGTGTACTGTTTTCCCTCCTTGTAAATCTCACATTTGATGATGGACCACAGGTTCTCAATGGGGTTCAGATCAGGTGAACAAGGAGGCCATGTCATTAGATTTCCTTCTTTTATACCCTTTCTTGCCAGCCACGCTGTGGAGTACTTGGACGCGTGTGATGGAGCATTGTCCTGCATGAAAATCATGTTTTTCTTGAAGGATGCAGACTTCTTCCTGTACCACTGCTTGAAGAAGGTGTCTTCCAGGAACTGGCAGTAGGACTGGGAGTTGAGCTTGACTCCATCCTCAACCCGAAAAGGCCCACAAGCTCATCTTTGATGATACCAGCCCAAACCAGTACTCCACCTCCACCTTGCTGGCGTCTGAGTCGGACTGGAGCTCTCTGCCCTTTACCAATCCAGCCACGGGCCCATCCATCTGGCCCATCAAGACTCACTCTCATTTCATCAGTCCATAAAACCTTTAGAAAAATCAGTCTTGAGATATTTCTTGGCCCAGTCTTGACGTTTCAGCTTGTGTGTCTTGTTCAGTGGTGGTCGTCTTTCAGCCTTTCTTACCTTGGCCATGTCTCTGAGTATTGCACACCTTGTGCTTTTGGGCACTCCAGTGATGTTGCAGCTCTGAAATATGGCCAAACTGGTGGCAAGTGGCATCGTGGCAGCTGCACGCTTGACTTTTCTCAGTTCATGGGCAGTTATTTTGCGCCTTGGTTTTTCCACACGCTTCTTGCGACCCTGTTGACTATTTTGAATGAAACGCTTGATTGTTCGATGATCACGCTTCAGAAGCTTTGCAATTTTAAGAGTGCTGCATCCCTCTGCAAGATATCTCACTATTTTGACTTTTCTGAGCCTGTCAAGTCCTTCTTTTGACCCATTTTGCCAAAGGAAAGGAAGTTGCCTAATAATTATGCACACCTGATATAGGGTGTTGATGTCATTAGACCACACCCCTTCTCATTACAGAGATGCACATCACCTAATATGCTTAATTGGTAGTAGGCTTTTGAGCCTATACAGCTTGGAGTAAGACAACATGCATAAAGAGGATGATGTGGTCAAAATACTCATTTGCCTAATAATTCTGCACTCCCTGTAAAGTGTAAAAAAAATTGACATTCAAGATTAAAAAAAAATAACTTGTTACACAATGAAAGTAATTTATTTACTCACATGTCCCTGTGGATTATCTTATGTGGGACATACAACTAGATGTCTACACATAAAAATCCAGGAACACATTTGAAACATTAAAAGAGGGTTCGATAAACATAGTGTATCTCTCCATTTTAAGAAAGAACATAATAGTGATACTAGACACCTCCAGTTTTTCGCAATTCAGAAAATATCAGCGGACAGGAGGGGAGGCAATTTTATTAAAAAGATTGGGCGAATATAGATGCAATGGATATTTAACCTGAACATTGTGCAACCACATGGCCTCAACAACGATTTTGAGCGGTGTCATTTTTTATAGCCTATATATTATGTATTTTTAATATATTTTTTTTAATTATTTTTTATATTTGTATTATATATAATATATTTTTGTATTTTTATATTTTACTATATATCTATGTTTATCTATTTTTTTTTTGCCATAGCCTATACTATTAGCTTTAATTTTCTGTAAAACAGCTTAAAGTCAAATTGAGACTGATTGTGCACTTTATCATTACATAACTTCTTATATTTTAGACATTTCCTCTGACCATGCACTTTAACTTCATCAATATGCACTAATATAGGATGCATTTATTAGCATTTTCCATGTTTCATATGTAACGGGGTTTTGGGGGTGCCCCCTAGTGTCTTTGGGGTCCCCAAACCTAGTTAACTCACTATGCCTGACAGGCGGATCCTGAGCCTCCGCTATCTGGGAGCTGGGGTACATGTCTGCGGCAGTGCCTCCACCCAGTTCAGCATCCGGGGTAGGGATGTGGGGTCCCACTGGGAACATACTTGGTGCAATGAGACTGACACAGTCTAACTGGAACTAACTTTATATGGTAAGTAGCAAGTGAACCAACATACATAGGAAAATACAATAGAGTAACACAGATAACAATGCAAATGTGGATTTTCCTCACTCACCCACCAGCACACCTGCACCCCACCCCCTTATCTTCGCCCTAGCGGCCGTTGGTGCACATAGGAGAGTTGGGGCCCTTATAAGTCCTGCTTCGCAGGGTCACTGAAGCAGCCTCAGATGTGTAATGTCCGTCACGGGACCTCAGAGTCTTTACTGTGAGTGAGGAGACAGGTGCCCTGTGGTGATACAGGGAGAGGCTTGGCTTACCCTCACAACACGATTAACCAGGTCAGTCAGCAGCAGTCTCCTCTCACTGGATTCGCCAGACGTCTGGACTCAGTGCTTGTCTTCTTTTTTTTTTCTGCAGGTCCCTCTCTCAGCTGGTGTGATCTTGGGTGAAACAAGTTCTCTCAGCCAGGTCCTATCTCTGTGCTACAGTCTCTCAAATGTCCTTTCCCTGGCTCAGCATGTGGTCACTCTTAGAATCCTCCTCCCTCAGAGCTGTGCAGGAAGTCCTGACAGGCCCTGCGATGATGCCACACTCCTCTCCTGATTTCAGCAAGTCATGTGATCAAAGCTCAATGTTTTAACAGCATACTGAGTCCATGTGCCATCTACTGGGCATTTCAGATAATGCAGCCTGTGTAACTTCATGGGCTACACATATTTTTCCACCTGTCCGCTAACCCTTTATTTTCTTTTTATGTACGCTTGATTAATATATGGTATTAATCCTATTAACCTGCCTACAATGATGGACATGAATACTTTTGATTTAATGATGAATTGGACAAAATGGCATACCAGGGAATAGACCACAATAAAGATGGCCATGAAGTTAAGGAAGTGACGTTACGCCCTACACACACCTACCGCAAGCATTAATGTGATTGGAGCATTCTGGAGCAAACTATCAATCAGCAAAAATGAAGAGATATTTAAATCGCCGACTGCAGCATGATGGATACCGATTGAAAAAGCTGTCGCTGCACAGTGAAACGTGTCTTGGGAAGGACGACTTAGAGGGCTTCTTTTATGTATTATTATACTCAATTTTTGATTCGTATAATTTGTTAATTTATTTAATAAATTGTTATTTTACTTATTAGTCCATTCAACCTTCCATCATCTGCTGTCTAAATAAGGGTTGTTGCCCCCTTAAAGGCACTCTTACCCATACACCAGGAGCCAGGTCTAGGCTCCTTAAAAGGTGAGAAGCCACTTATTCACTGCACTTTATACCATATTTTGTGGGATTTACTAAACTACAAGCTACTTTGCTTCACCTGTTTCCCTACCTTTTTCTCTTACATATGGGGATTATCTGAATAAGAAGAGATACAGTGTCACCTTAGTACACATAGGAGGAAGTGATCTGAGACTATCCCAAGTGGCTCTTTTCCATGTGAGTGTGACCATCGTGGTTACTCACTCCACATTGCTCCACTACTTTATTGCACTATATTGGTTTTCTATTTTACAGTTGTCAAAACCATACTGAATGTTCTGAGCTCTGAATTATGTAGTAACCCTTAGGGGTAAGTGATTATAAATTATTTAAGCACTCCACAATCACAACTAGTGGTGCATTATATCTATAATTATATATATATTTATATATATATATATATATATATTTATTTTCTTTCCACTTAGTTTGTATATCCGTTTGTCTATTTTTTATAGGGGAGGAAAGTCCCTATATATGTGTGGTAGCTACTATTAATATATCTATTGCATTTGTAATTTAAATAGAAGCGCCCATTTAGCACACAAATTTTAACAATTTTATAGTACATTTCTATATTTCTCCAGTTTTTTAACAAATGATTGGTATGACTTAGAAGTGTCAAATTGATATTACATTTTATTTAAGTCCTTTGATAATTTAATTCCTAGATAGGGCATTTCTTTTTTTCATCCAAGTAAAATTATATTTAAATCTTATATATTTATTTGACCTAGTATTTAAATTTAGATTTAGAATTATAGTTGTATCTATATTGATTTTATAATGTGCTACTTGACCATATGCTCCTATTTCCTTCATAAGGTATGGACTGGGATTCAGAAGATACCTCACCGGATTCCTTCCACCTTTTTACTACATATTAATTTCTCTGCCGATCAGATGAAACAGCCCTCCCACCTCCTGATGACGCATGCGTTCCATTTGGACGGAATGCATGCGTTTCACGGAGTATCACTAAATCTGTGCTTTTAGCCGTGCGTCACGTGATTGCTTTAAAATATGGATTTTAAGTCTTTAAAACCCTCGTTTTAGAATTTGAATAAATGTACCTACCTCATATGATGTATACTTATAATAATCTATGTTTTACTCAGTGTTTTTATTTGCATCTTAATATTATGATTATTGATGACGTCATTTTGGCGGGATTTTTTAAATTGTAAGCATTATTGTATCTTATATAAACCATTGCATGTCAGGTGTATTATCTACTTGAAGAAGCCCTTGAGGCGAAAAGCGTTTAGATACTATTTTTATTACTTTATAATAAAGAAATTATTTTGGCATAAAATATTTTATAGTCATTTTCTTTCTTTTTTTTCACCTGACTATACATATACGGCATATTTGATGAGAAGCCTAAAGAATCCTTAGGTGGGGATCATACCACCCAAGCGCCTATATCGAGCAGTACAAGTCTGCTCTATATATTGGTCAAATAATACCAATTCGGACGCCGAATCTGAGCCAGATACTCTTCAATCAAATATTACTCCGCATATCCTTGAGTGGGGATTATTCCACTTCACGTGCGCTATATCAGAGCTAGGTTTTAGCTCTGAAAAGTGTGAGTAAGACTATTTTATCTTTATATACTATTTTATTCATCTATATACTGTGCCATTGGAGTTCCTTTTTGTCTTTTCTCTACATATGTTCTACTGGATCTCAAGCACACAACTGTGAAGACAAACTCTACTTTACGTCTTAGAACCCCTGTTCTTATACGTGGCATCCACCATTACGGATTTATGATAAGTGTTTTGGACTATTGCCAACTACTTAATAATCTATTTAATATTTTATATTAAATTTTACTATTTTATATACAATTTTATATGTTTTACTGTATATTTTAGGCGCAACCTTATTTTATTGTTCTGTTTTTGTATTTCTTCTTACCATTAGGGGATTATAGGGTACTCCCCTTTAAGGATTGCAGCCTTATTGTTTTTATTATTTTTGTGTGGTAATCTAGCGCTGATTTCTCTCTTCCATTTTCTCTATTATTGAAGTCAACCAATAGCTTTCTACTGCCGTTGGATATTTTTCCTTGTTTTGGAATTGGTAGTAGATTATCTTGAAGCATTTCATCAGGGAAAGTCCCTTGCAAAACAATATAGTTAAAAGTCTTAGTCAGTTGTTCTACTAATTGATCTTTGAATATTTTCTAAAATAGGTTACTAAGACCATCTGGGCCTGGTGTCTTTGCTTTCTACATTTTCAATTTCCAATTTAGATATGGAGTGATTCGATTTGTTTCCTTGGGATTCTGATACAGTATTTTATTTAAAATAGCTCTTGTTAAATAGCTCTCTATATTTTGTTTATCATTTGAATCTGTAAGATTATATAGAGAGCTATAATATTCACTGAATATTGTCCTATTTTTTTCAGGTGTTAAAGCTATCTCTCCATTTTTTATTAGTTTTGTTATTCAATTAAGTTGTTTGTTTTTTAATTGTGCAGAAAGTATTTTATCTGCTTTGTTACCTTTACTGTAATATTTTAGTCTATGTTTTTAAATTATTTTTTGATTTATAAGTTTCTGAATTTCTAGTTCTAGGTAATGACTATTTGATTCATCTGATGTATTTATGTTAGCTATTTGATTAAATTTTATATATAATTGGCTAGACTCTCCCCTCTTTTTTTAAGAAATAGTTATTCAATTTTATCAAGTGCCCTCTTAAAACTGATTTAAACGCACACCAATTAATTGTAGGAGATATGTCCTTCAGATTATCTTCAAGAACGTAATATTGTATTCAGGGACGTCTTTAATACTGATTGGACCCTGGGCAGGAATTTGTTTGGGCCCCCTGGGCCTAGTATGCATTCACGCACTCCACCCCTACACAAAAAAACTCCCACAAAAAAACAAACACATACTTAGCCACACTAATTTTTACTGAGACAAAATGCACACACTGACACACACACACAGGTACATACATACAAAGACAGATACGCATAGACACGTGCATACACAGACACACATGCAGATACACATTTACACACATCCAGATACACAGATGTCCAGATAAACAGACACACTAGCACACATACAGATAAATAGACACATACACTGACAAACATGCATACACACAATAACATACATATACATACACAGACCCACATGCAGTACACAAACACACAATAACACACATACATATACAGATGCACATATACACACACTGACACACATGCAGATACACAGACACACAGAATGATACACATTTAGATACATACAATGACACACATACAGACAAACATTTACACGCACAGATACACATACAAACACACATATACCCATACAGACAAACACACACAGATAAACATACAGACACACATACAAACAGATACATATACAGGCACACATACAAACAGAAACACATACACATACAAAGATGCAACATGTACAATTTTTAGTCACCCTCCTGTGATATGCACAGATATGCATACAGACACACAGTTACACACGTACTAACAGATACAGAGACACAGATAGGCAGAAGGACACACAGATACACATCCAGACACACATACGTATACCACACAGATACACATACAGACATAGATACAGATACACATCCAGACATACAGACACACATATAGGCATACAGATACACAGATACACATACAGATACACAAATGGACACACAAGCAAAGACACACAGATACAGACACGCATGCAGATACACATACAGACACACATACAGATAAACAGACACACAAAAACAGACACACATACATACAGACACACATACAAACAGATACATATACAGACACACATACAAACAGAAACACATACACATACAAAGATGCAAAATGTACAATTTTTAGTCACCCTCCTGTGTTCTACCTTTTAGGTGCAGGACTCCCCTGGGGTCCAGTGGCTGCCTCAGGCTGATGAATGTGAGCTCTGACTCCCTCCTCTCCTTCTCCTCCCGCAGGGCGCTCAGTGAATGCTGGGAGGCAGTGACCTCCTCCCAGCATTGTGACCTCATCACAGGGGGCCCAGCTGCGCTTTTAAAGTGCCGCAGCGCTGACTGGGCCCCCCGAAAATACATTGCCATCGGGTGGCTCTTAGATCATGGGCCACCCGATGGGCCTCGTCATCATGTGGCCCGCGGTGGCAGTTCCACACTGGCCGCACGCACCACAGCAGCCGGCGGGCTGAAGGGGCAGTTGCTTTGGGCCCCTTAGGATGACAGGGCCCAGGGTAGCTGCCCCTTTTGCCCTGCGTTAAAGACGGCCCTGATTGTATTGTTTCTTTAATCAATTCAATGTTTGAGTTGTCATGTAATAGATAGTCATGTATACGCCATGTAGAATGTTTCCTATATGCTGCTGTATCTTTTATATTTCAGATGAGAAAATCATGATCTGACCTACTATTATTTTTTATCTCTATTTTACTTATATTTTCTATTAATTGCACATATCCCCAAAGCATATCTATCCTGGAATGAGATAAGTGTACTTTCAAAAAATAAGTACAATCTCTTTGATCAGGATGTAGCACTCGCCATATATCAAATAAATCGTTATCATTTAAAATATTTGACAATGATATAGCTTGTTTATATATTCGTTTGTCCATTATCTGCCCTTTTAATATTTTTTTAAATGAATATTTGGGTCCAAAACACCTTAAAATCCCCTGTTATTATTATACAAACAGTTTTTATTTTATCTATAATACCAAACATTTTCTTCAAAGCTTGAATTGGTTTTATGTTAGGTAAGTATAGATTAACCAATGTATAATTCATCTAATTTATTTTACATACAAGAGCAATATATCTTCCCTCTTGGTCTATGATATGATGCTCTATTTCAACGGACATTTCATTTGAAAATATTATAGCAACCCCGCTCTTTTTTTTTTTTAAATCTCTATGAGAAGCGCAAATTATCTTAGGGAAGTTTTTATCTCCAAAATTGATTCTGTCACTGTCTCCAATGAGTTTCTTTCTTGTACTAATGTCACTTTTATTTGTTCTTTTCTCATAAAATCATACACCATCAACCTTTTATATTGTGTATTCATACCTTGCACGTTGATTGAACACATTTTCAGCATCCCTCATTTTCCCACCCCTGCGATCTCCTCTCGGCAACATATTGATTCTTATACGTATAACTCACTAACATACATAAACACACTTTAGACAAAAAAAACCCATAAAATTGGTGTGACCTTCCAACTACATAGATGGTTTCACTCCTTTGTGTTATTTCATCTATAAAAAGTGTTTCCATTTCAGTGTAATTATACATTTATATTGTGTATCTTAGAATTTCCCTCTTAAATAGTGTTATATATATTCCCACACCCCTCAATTATTTGTTGTTCAATGATAATACCTCCTCCTTCCCTGCCCTCCAAACCCCTATTCTGTCTATCTTCCTATATTCTAATAGTTAGAATGCTTATATTTATACGTTTCATCTATTTTAATAAGTCTTCTGGGGACTCAAAAGTCTCTTGTTGATTCTTCCAATGAACTTTTAATTTGTCTGCGTAGACCCATTGATACAAAAAAAAAGAAACCGCAGTCCGCACTCAGGAGTAAACCCTAATGATCCACAGAAAAATACACGGAAATAATCAAAAAGTTTTATTGATGTAAAAATTGCAGCGATGTATGGCAGAAAATAGTCATGGCAACACTCCAAAAAGCTGAATATAAGAGCAGGAATATTGAGTAATGCAAACAACATTTGATAATCACAAGATGAATATACAGATATCCAGGCAAGGACAACACACTTGCAAAAAATAGGAAAACTAAAGGAATGAACTATGGCAGACTTACCATTGACGTTGGCAGGTGGGCATTCTCTCCGATGGCCATTGGAGTAACTAAATATACATAGGGATTTAAGAGAGAGCGCAGGTAACTTTTTCTTTGATTTTTACTGTATGTATTAGGGCTGATGTGTACTGTGGTCGTTGCTGCTGCCCAGGAGTGATGGGAGTGAGCGCAGGACTTATCTTTTTGTATTCGTATTCACTTTTTATATCACACAGCTATGTTACAATGCTGCCGCCCATCCCATGTGTTCCCTATTAAGGGTTAATAAGTATATAGGGGTGTATATAAAAAATACCACTCTCTGTCTCATTAGAGATATCTTTGCCAGAAGCTCAAGGAAGCAAGGTGAAAGGTCAGTGTAGGACCCACCTAGGGGAGTCTGCTTTGATGTTGGCAGGCGGGCATTCCCTCCAATGTGTATTTAAATATAACTTTTTAATATACTTTGTATATTTTTAATATTATACTGTATTATACTGTATCCTATTGTAACAATGTATCCTATTGTAACAATGCACTGTTTGTGGGCCCAGGACATACTTAAAATGAGAGAAATCTTAATGTATCCTTCTAAGTAAAATATGTTATAAATAAATATTTGTAGTTACTGAGGCAAATACTTTGGCGTTTTCTCTGTGTAGTGGATATATTTAGTTAGTTTTAGTTAAGGAGTATTCCTGTTTATAATTTAAAAGGTAGTAGCGATCCACTGCGCAGCGAATATAAGGAATCTGTTTATTTGTCCCTTCTAGCTTTAGTTTTATACTGACTTACTTTTAATCATTCTTCGTTCATCTAGTCCCTGCACTTGATAACTCTATTGATCACATACTGTTCATGAAAACCTTGCTAA
>OW240920.1:84255027-84288846 GCA_933207985.1 Pelobates cultripes
ACTAACTGCTATTCAATCTATAACAGTGAAAAAAGATTTTTGTTTTTAAATCCAAGCTATTGTGACACCAGATATAAGTGGTGGCACTGGTCACCGTTTCCACTGTTAGCGTAACACACCCGCTTTAAGGACACTGACTGCTATCCAATCTATAACAGTAAAAAAAGTTTTTTGTTTTTAAATCCAAGCTATTGTGACACAAGATCTAATTAGTGGCACTTGTCAGCGTATCCACTGTTAGCGTAACACACCCGCTTTAAGGACACTGACTGCTATTCAATCTATAACAGTGAAAAAGTGTTTTTTTTTTTTTAAATCCAAGCTATTGTGACACCAGATATAAGTGGTGGCACTGGTCACCGTATCCACTGTTAGTATAACACACCCTCTTTAAGGACACTGACTGCTATTCAATCTATAACAGTGAAAAAAGTGTTTTTGTTTTTAAATCCAAGCTATTGTGACACCAGATATAAGTGGTGGCACTGGTCACCGTATCCACTGTTAGCGTAACACACCCGCTTTAAGGACACTGACTGCTATTCAATCTATAACAGTGAAAAAAGTGTTTTGTTTTTTTAAATCCAAGCTTTGTGTCACCAGATCTAATTGGTGGCACTTGTCAGCGTATCCACTGTTAGCGTAACACACCCGCTTAAGGACACTGACTGCTATTCAATCTATAACAGTGAAAAAAGATTATTTTTTTTTTAAATCCAAACTATTGTGACACCAGATCTAATTAGTGGCACTTGTCAGCGTATCCACTGTTAGCGTAACACACCCGCTTTAAGGACACTGACTGCTATTCAATCTATAACAGTGAAAAAAGTGTTTTGTTTTTTTAAATCCAAGCTTTGCGTCACCAGATCTAATTGGTGGCACTGGTCAGCGTATCCACTGTTAGCGTAACACACCCGCTTTAAGGACACTGACTGCCATTCAATCTATAACAGTGAAAAAAGTGTTTTGTTTTTAAATCAAGCTATTTAGCTGACCTAGATCTAATTGGTAGCACTGGTCACCGTATCCACTGTTGGCGTAACACACCTGCTTGAAGATAACTGACTGCTATTCAATCTATAACAGTGAAAAAAGTTTTTTTTTTTTTAAATACAAGCTTTGTGTCACCAGATCTAAGTGGTGGCACTGGTCACCCGTATCCACTGTTAGCGTAACACACCCGCTTTAAGGACACTGACTGCTATTCAATCTATAACAATGAAAAAAGTGTTTTTTGTTTTTAAATCCAAGCTTTGTGTCACCAGATCTAATTGGTGGCACTGGTCACCGTATCCACTGATAGCGTAACACACCAGCTTTAAGGACACTGACTGCTATTCAATCTATAACAGTGAAAAGAGTTGTTTTTTTAATCAGAAGCTATTGTGACACCAGATCTAATTGGTGGCACTGGTCCTGTATCCACTGTTAGCGTAACACACCAGCTTTAAGGACACTGACTGCTATTCAATCTATAGCAGTGAAAAAAATGTTTTGTTTTTTTAAATCCAAGCTTTGTGTCACCAGATCTAAGTGGTGGCACTGACTGGGGAAATGGGCACAGTATGCACTGTGAGCCTGACACAGAAGCTGGCAGCAGTGGCAGACAACTGACTGCTATTCAATCTATAACAGTGAAAAAAGTGTGTTTTGTTTTTAAATCCAAGCTTTGTGTCACCAGATCTAAGTGGTGGCACTGGTCACCGTATCCACTGTTAGCGTAACACACCCGCTTTAAGGACACTGACTGCTATTCAATCTATAACAGTGAAAAAAGTTTTTTGTTTTAAAATCCAAGCTTTGTGTCACCAGATCTAAGTGGTGGCACTGGTCACCGTATCCACTGTTAGCGTAACACACCCGCTTTAAGGACACTGACTGCTATTCAATCTATAACAGTAAAAAAAGTTTTTTGTTTTTAAATCCAAGCTATTGTGACACCAGATGTAATTGGTGGCACTGACTGGGGAAATGGGCACAGTATGCACTGTGAGCCTGACACAGAAGCTGGCAGCAGTGGCAGACAACTGACTGCTATTCAATCTATAACAGTGAAAAAAGTTTTTTGTTTTTAAATCCAAGCTATTGTGACACCAGATGTAATTGGTGGCACTGACTGGGGAAATGGGCACAGTATGCACTGTGAGCCTGACACAGAAGCTGGCAGCAGTGGCAGACAACTGACTGCTATTCAATCTATAACAGTGAAAAAAGTTTTTTGTTTTTAAATCCAAGCTATTGTGACACCAGATGTAATTGGTGGCACTGACTGGGGAAATGGGCACAGTATGCACTGTGAGCCTGACACAGAAGCTGGCAGCAGTGGCAGACAACTGACTGCTATTCAATCTATAACAGTGAAAAAAGTTTTTTGTTTTTAAATCCAAGCTATTGTGACACCAGATGTAATTGGTGGCACTGACTGGGGAAATGGGCACTGTGAGCCTGACACAGAAGCTGGCAGCAGTGGCAGACAACTAAGTGCATTTACATTAGATAGAAAAAAAAAATCCAAAAAAAGCATACCCTTATCCCTAACCTAGCTATGCTTTTCCCTATCTTATGAACAGCAGCTACACTTTCCCTCCTCTTACTAAGCATGCAGCTTGAGAATGAATCTAAAATGGATGCTGTCCAGTAGGTGGGAGGGTCTGCTAGGGAGGCTGTGCTGCTAATTGGCTGGAATGTGTCTGCTGACTGTGAGGTACAGGGTCAAAGTTTACTCAATGATGACGAATAGGGGGCGGGTCGAACCGCGCATATGTTCGCCCGCCGTGGCGAACGCGAACATGCTATGTTCGCCTGGAACCGTTCGCCGGCGAACCGTTCAGTACATCACTAATTACTACAAAATAAAGGGTATTATTTAATTTTTTTGGTAGGATCAAGTGTGAGATTAAGTTCCAGTAATCCGGTACAAGTACCCTTGGCATAATAATGTGTGTAGGAACATAAGCATGCGCAGCCTATTGTATAAGGGTGTGCACCCTAAAGAACAAACACACACGCCGCGTATATAGATTTAGATTTTAAATGCAGGTGTGCATTTGTGTGTAGATTTGGTATTTAAATAAAATGATGTGTTTGCATATAATTTTGGATTTTGAACGCAGGGGTGTGTTTGCATGTAATGTTTGTGTTTGCATGCTGTGTTGGTGTTTGATTGCTGGGATGTATGCACACATACACTACCACATACACTTTTAAACAGATATACATACACATTAACACACTCACAGTGACACATACATACACCTTGACACTCTGATACACAGACTGCCATGTACACATACTGACACACAGATACACTCAGAAATTGATACACACATACGTAACATATGTTTATATTTCCAGTCACATACCTTTTGTGTGCAAAAGGGGGATTTTCTTGGTGTCTTGCTGCTGGTTGAGGTTGTTGTAAGTGTAAGTGTGGAGCAGCTCTCTCCTATACCCCATGCTGCCTTTGTCACTGCATCCTCTCTCTCCGTGCATACTCTCTCCTTATAGCTGGGCACTGATTGGTGCCTGTTTTCAAGAGATTTAGACAGGTCCTAATAATCCCACTTCTGTATATAACAGCTCACTAATAGGTTAAACTTGACATACCTGGGTATTTTTTCTATAAACTGAGTCATTGGGTAAATCTTATTTTTGTGTATATTTGCAGTTTCAATGTTTGATGTACTGTATCTTTAATATAGCCTGTCAAAGTACAACATTAAAGCAGATATTTGTGTGGCAATGACAATTATAATTATAGAGGTGCTGTCTATTTGCACAGGCACACAGAAGGCTAGTTGAGGTGTTATTGTAATAGGTTTTTCTTTCAATGCTCCAAAAAAGCTTGGAGCACCCCTACGTTTAAGGCAGTTTTTGTAAAGGTAGTTTTAAGTGACATAATTAATAGGCAATAATCATGTTGGCTTTTCTGTTGCTAACTTCTGTCAAATCAGTGTGAACCTGGGTGTCATGAAATCAATAGGAGAGCCAGCTTTTTGGCTTTTAGTACCTTTGTTAAGCAAAAATTGTAAACTGCCATACTCACAGTTCAGATCTCATACATTACAGCATGATTACAATAAACCACAAAAAGAGTTGATGCAAAAATTACCCAGTATTGTTTTCTATGCTAATATTCTTCATATCTACACAAGCAATAAAAGAGCATTTATGCAGAACGCTTGCACTTAGGATGCAAGAGGGTTTTGTTGCCCTCCAGTTTAAGCAGCAGCTGCAGCATCTGTGTTTTATAAATTAAATAAATGATTGCATAGATTCTGAATTTAACCCCACGTGAACCAAACTTTTTACTATATAATAACTTATTTGGAATTGTGTAAGCTATAGGAAAAAGGTACAACGTTTATATGGCATATCAATAAAAAACGAATACGATTAAATTATACATGAGTACTGGTGTAATATTCACATTTAAAATATAGATTTCAAAAGACGTTCTTTTTCTGAAGTTAAACCTGAAATGTTACATAATATACAACAGTCACAAAGTAGAAAATACTCAGAACTAGTTTTTCCTCATTCTCCTAACTCTGTATATGACCCTCTAAATTTTTTTATTGCTAATACATAATATTGTATAGCTTTATGTATGTAATACAGAATGTATGGGATACAGCTGGATACCTAAAATATAACATAACAAATAAAAGTGCAACACTGTATGATTGTGTCAACACTGCCCCCACTTCATATAGAACTCACAAACTCCAAATAGTTAAGTGCCTTAAAGTTGCTTTCCCTTGTGAGGGAGGTCAGGATCCTCTGGTGGTAGTGCAGCTATCCAGACTAAAAATCAGGAACCAGGTAGGTAAGTATAAGTTGGTTTATTGATGTAACATAAAACTGATAAAATATTAAAAACAATAACTGATCTCTGGTCCCACACGTTTTGTTTCCAAAAATTTCCTCAGGGCCCAGTTTACATACAATTACAATGACAAATCATAGTCGGTAACAAAAAATCATCCCAGGGATTTTAAAATTCTTACTACATTTTGTTTATATGAGGTCGCCAACAGGGAAGGGACCTTGGTAAGCTGTACATAAAAGCTAAGTAGCTTTAGGTCTACATTGCACCATTGGTGATTAGGGGGTATATTGTTATTTTATGTATTATCTGCTTTCATCCAATGTAATACCAGTTAAAATTTACCACAACGCTTGGTTAGATTTATCTAGGTATACACATATGATCTGGAAAAATTGCATATTTGCATATATAACATACATACTGATCATAACATTAAAACCACCTGCCTAATATTGTGTAGGTCCCTCTTGTGCTGCCTACACAGCTCTGATGCATCGAGGCATGGACTTTACAAGAAGGCACCAAGACATTAGCAGCAGATCCTTTAAATGAAAGTTGTGAAGTGCTGACCTCCATGGGTTGGATTTTTTGTTCCAGCACATCCCACACGTTTAGTCAGATTGAGATCTGGATTATTTGGAAACGAAGGCAACACCTTGAACTATTTGTTATATTCCTCAAACCATTCCTGAACAATTTTTGCAGTGTGACAGAGTGCAATTTCCTGCTGAGAGAGACCATAACCATGAATGGGTGTACATTATTATTATTATTATTTATAAAGAGCCGACAAGTTCCGTAGCGCTGTACAATGGGTGGACTA
Organism: Pelobates cultripes; assembly: GCA_933207985.1. Taxonomy (NCBI): domain Eukaryota; kingdom Metazoa; phylum Chordata; class Amphibia; order Anura; family Pelobatidae; genus Pelobates; species Pelobates cultripes. The sequence continues at coordinate 84,260,685 of OW240920.1, forward strand.
ACAGATATGTATTTGTAACCAGACAAGTTTGATGCACAGGAACAGAGGGTTTGAGGGCCCTGCTCAATAAACTTACATGCTAGAGGGAGTGGGATATAGTGACACAAAAGGTAAGGGTAGAGTAGAAAAGTAGGTTGCTAGGATAGAATTCATTGAATGTTTTGATGACAGTTTCAGGAGAGGAATCAAGGTGCGGGGAGGGAAAGCTGTTCACAGTTTAACTGATATGCTTTCCTAAAGGAATGGTGCAGCCCTAGAAAAGTCTTTAAGGTGAGCATCAAAGGTAGGAGTACGAACAGAGGTTAGATGTGGATCTCCGGGAAAGCGTAGGGGGCCTAGACGGGACATATTTGTGTATTAGTGAGGATAAGTAGGTGGGAGCAGCATTGTGTAGATATTTGTAAGCAAGTGTCAGGATCTTAAATTGAGCCCTATATCTTACAGGAAGCCAATGGAAGGACTGACAGGAAGACGAGTCTCGCTGCCGCATTCATTATAGACTGTAACGGGACAAACTGGGAACACGTAAGACCACTGAGAAGCGGATTACATAGTCAAGGCGAGAGAGGACAGCAGCATGGACAAGCACCTTTGCTGTATCAGGTGTTAAATAGGGTCGGATGTGCGATGTTTGTGAGATGGAAGCGGCAGGATTTGGCAATTGATTGGACATGGTGAACATCTTGGCAGCGAGCCTTAGAGGTAGAGCGGATGGTAGCACCATTGACTTGGAGGGACACAGACAAAGGATTCTCTTGAGGGATGGAAGACCAGAAGTTCTGTTTTGGACAGGTTCAGTTTAAGGAAATGAGCAGTCATCCAGTTGAAACAGCAGAGAGGCAGTCAGAGACACCAGTCAAGAGGGGTGGCGAGAAATCAGGGGAGGAGAGATAAATTTGTATGTCATCCGCATATAAATGATACTGGAGGGGGGCGGGGCTTGACCGCCATACTGAGCAGACATGTGGCTGGTGAGCTCCCTACATATTTTCAATTAAATTGACTATACGTACGCTCACCATCGATTAATCAGCTCTGGCTGCGATTTTGAGGTGCAGGAAAGCTACCAGAGATTTACTGTCGCATCAGTGTGCCCTGAAGGACCCGGAGAACAGACCCAGTTAAATTGCAGCCTAACGAGACTTGAGCGGGAGGGATGGCAGATCTCCCTGTTCAGTGGCAATCAGACGCAGGAGTGATTTGGTTCCAGTTTCCCCCCCTTTGGACCGTGGCTATCCCGGTCTCCACTGGCTGGCAACTCATACCGGCAACATTTTCATCACCTGCACAAGCCCAGTACAAGCAACGGCTGCACAAGATAGCAGCTATACTTGCCCCGGGTGAGCCTGAGAGAAGGCCATCAAGTCTAACAAAGCAAACCTGGCAGCTACTGGAGGAGCTCCTGGATAATTTCTGGGCTGCCTTAGAGGCACGTCAGACGGCCAAGTCATCTCCTCTTCAGATGGAGGTTCGGGTGAGCGGGGCCGGCTGATGGGCGCAAATTCTCCGGGCAAACAAGTTACTATAGTTAAACCTGCTTTAAATATAAGCCCATCCAGGCCGAGGGCAAAAAGGGGCAAGACACTGCAAGATCACCCACACAGGCAGAGGTCTCGCCACCACCAGGAGCACAGTAACATCATGGCCTTCTGTTTCCCCTCTCTCATGCTGAACTTGGTCTCTTTGGACTCCCAAGTTAATGGCACAATGATGTCGGCTTGGAATCCGACCTGGGGCAGCAGAAGAGCCCTTCTGTCACACCCAAGGTGTCATCGCCTCCCGGATCCTATGTTTACCTGCTTTAAGCACCCCAGACCAGGCTATCGGCTAGCAGATTGCTCACACCCAAGGGCAGCTCTACAGCACACATATGGGGACTCACCTATAAACAGTTGCAGCCATGACGCTTACAGTAACCCTCTTAACCTATATAGGCCTAATCAGCTTGATTAATTTGATGTATTAATATGCATGGCTAGAAGCTCAATTACTTTCTTGTTAATCACACAGGCTCATAATTAGTATAATTCTCTGGCACAACATGCTTCGATATAGGACATAAGCTACTGTTATTTACCCTTATATTGTGCCCATTTATTTTAAATTTGCCCTTGCAAGTGTCAGTCTCTTTGCCACAGGGGTCAGTTTAAACTTGGTTAGTTGTTTGTGTATTGTGACCCAGTGGTTCTTATTATCAGGAAGCCCCACACCTACCAGTATTTGCTGATTATTGCTGTGACATGTGGGCTTATTATTTAATACTGTATCCTTCCGTAATACAAAAAAAAGTACAATGTTATTGATGCCATACTACTGTTATCATATGTTTAAAAATCGGCATGCATCAGCTGTTGTGGCAGTACAACATTGCATGTTAAATCTCTGCACGAATAAAGTAAAGAATTAAAAGAAGAAAAAAAAAAAAGAAATGATACTGGAAGCCGAAGGAGGTGATGTGTTTATCAAGAGAGGTTATGTAGATTGAGAACAATAGGGGACCAAGGACAGACCCTTGGGGAACACCAACAGAGAGGGATTTGCTAGAAGAGGCAGAACCAGAAAAGGAAACACTGAATGAGTGCTGGGAGAGGTAGGAAGAGCACCAGGAGTGAGCAGTATATCGTAGACAGAGATTAAGGAGGGTGAGAAGAAGCTGTTGATGAGCAACAGTGTCAAAAGCAGCAGAAAGGTCGAGGAGGATTAGGATAGAGTAGACGCCATGGGTTTTAGCAGTGATAAGATCATTGGCTACTTTGGTCACAGCTGTTTCAACATAGTGACGAGTGTGATCTGCAACAATCTCTAGATATGTTGTACATGTCAAAGTAACAGCCACATAAATTGCACAGACAGACATATTAAAACATTCACAGATACATACTGACACACACATACACCGACACACAAATATATACTGGCAGACATATTGACACACATTCAGACATACTGACAAACACACAGACACAGATAGATACATACATACATACACACAGGCATTCTGACATATAAACACACACTGACACACACACACACACACACACATACACAGGCATGCTGACATACACAGAGACATACTGACACACACACATGCATACTGAAATACACACACACAGACACACTGACACACACACACACAGGCATACTGACATACACCCAGACAGACATACTGACACACACACAGCCATAATGACACACACACACAGAGATACTGACATGCACACACACACACACACACACACACACACACACAGACATACTGACATACACACACACACACAGACATACTGACATATACACACACATACTGACACACACACACACACACACACACACACACAGACATACTAACATACACATACACATACACACCTTACCTTTTTCTGGAGGGTGGGTTCCCTGGGGTCCAGTGGCAGGCTGAGGCAGTTGGGAGTTATCTGCTGGAACTCTCCTCCTAACTGCCTTCCCCCTCCTGCGCGGCTCTGATCTCTGGTGGAAGGAAGTGATGAGCGGCACTCACTTCCTCCCAGCTAGCTGCCGAACAGGAAGGGGCCCGGTCGCGCTGTTTAAGCGTCAAAGCACCCAACCGGGCCCCTGCTAACAAATGCCCACCGGGTGGCACTTAGTGCATGGGCCACCCGGGGGGGCCTCCTTAGTGGGCGGGCCGGTGCGGCTCTGTGCAGCTGCACCCCCTGGTCCATGGTGGCTGTGCAAATCGCGGGACCCACGGGGCAACTGCTCTGGGGCCCCCCAGGAGCAACTGGGCTTGGGGCAGCTGCCCCGTTTGCCCTGCGTTAAAGACGGCCCTGCCTAGAGCATAACACTGCCTTCGTTGGCCGGCCTTCTTCCCATAGGGACTCTTGTTGCCATTTCTTAGGTTAATGATTAACACATACGGACCATCCACTTGATCTACAAGAAAATGTGATTCATCACAGCAAGCAACAGTCGTCCATTGCTCCATAGTCTAGTTCTGACACTCACCTCCCCACTGAAGGCGCTTTCAAGGGTCATCATGGGCAGACCCATATAATGCAATTCAGCAGTTTGAGCTACAGTAGCTCTTCTGTGTGATTGGACCAGATGAGCTAGCCTTCGCTCCCCACATACATCAATGAGCCTTGGGCGCCCATGACACTGATGGTGGTGGTGTTTTGGAGATGCTATAGCCAAGTCTTCTAGCCATCATTATTTGGCCCTTGTCAAAGTCATTTAGATCTTTTTGCTCACCCATTTTTTCTGATTCCAACACATACAATTCAAGAATTGACTGTTTACTTGATGCCTAATATATCCCTCCCCTTGACAGGTGTCATTGTAATGATATAATCAATGTTATTCACTTCACTTGTCAGTGGTTGTGGCTGATCAGTGTATCACCATGACCACTTTAGAGTGTGTGACATCTTAGTAAAAGTATACTTGAAGGGTATCATTAAGTTAATGGAGGCTTGACCATGGGCTCAGCTGGGGCAGTGCCCACCAGTTTTTGCTGCAATATAATTTTTTTTTTGTGTGTGTGTATGTGTATAAACCTACACCTTATTATTAGTACTGCAATTTCACTCCTTTTCCCCATTATTATACCATTTGATTGCTGCTATGGAGAGGGGGGGGGGGGCATAGCCAGATTTATGGTCATTTTCTCAAAAATCTGATGCAATTCTCATTGTCTTGTGTGACTCACTCAGTGTATTGTTTTCAGGAAGTAAATATGATGCTGTATAAGACAGACATGCCTACTGGGCTTTCAGAGGCTGCTAGCACTAGGGGGTTTACAGCCTCCATTTTTACTCCAAAATACAGATTAAGAAAAGCTCACACAAAACAATATACAGTATTTTAAACTTTATAAGGCTACTTAAAATCGCCTACAAATATCAGCAAACAAATATGAGGATCCAGTTCCATCATATAGCAATATAATATTAAGCCCACCACTGTGTCACAGTACTCCAATATTGGTGGATCCTACACTAATTTTAACATTAAAAAACAGAAATCTTACTTACCGTAAATTCTTTTTTCCTTAATATAGTGACAGTACCAGTGGGGTTATATATCTTCTTAGGGACAAACCGACTGTAAAATAAATATATACATTTAAATAGTCCCTCCTCCTTCCCCTTTAAATACCTGATTCAAGACCAGGAACCACAGTATATGAAAAGAAAACACAAGAAGCCATTCCATGCTCAATATTAATTAAAATATGGGAGGAAATTGTACTGCCACTATATTAAGAAAAAAATTATTTACAGTCATTCCAATTTCTGTTTTTCATAACATATAGTGGCAGTACCAATAAGGATATAAAAAGATCCTTATGAGGATGAAAAGATGTCTAGACGATGTTTTATAAATGTATTAAATCCCAAAACATTGATAAAGATTAAAAGCATTGAATCTCTTAGCGCAGGATGTCAACGTAGCCCTAGTAGAATGGGCTCTAATAGGAATAGGCAAAGGAACATCACGTGATTTGTAAGCCAATTTGATAGCCTCCATAAGCCATCTAGCCAGAGTGGGTGTTGATGCCTCTTTACCCATCAGCTGCCCTAAAAGTTTATGAACAGATGATCCGATGGTCTAACGAGCCAGGTAAATATGAAGGGGTCTGCGCACATCCAGCAACCAGCATCTGCCACTTCTGCTCCTGATCAGATGTACCAGAACTGCAGAATGATGGAAGCACAATCAGTTCATTAACAGACTTTCTAGAAATAACCTTTGGCAAGAAGGATGGTTTAGGATGTAACACCACTTTATCTTGATGAATTTCGATGAGGACGAAAGGGCTTAAAGTTCCCCAATCCTTCTGGCTGAGGTAATTGCTACTAGGAACAACATCTTGATAGATAGCAACTTAAATGACACATTCTCTAGTGGTTCAAAAGGCTCTTCACATAAAGAACGAAGTACCAACGATAAATCCCATAAAGGGAACTGAAATTTGTGAGGAGATCTTCTCAGCAAAATGGCCTTTAAAAAAAAAAAAAAAGACTTATCAACAGACAAGCAGCAAAATCTTTAAGTAAAAAAAAACCCAGCTGTATGCAACTTAAAGGTAGAAACACTGAGACCGGTTTCAAACCCCTCTTGCAAAAATTGGAGAATAATCCTAGCAGATTGTTCACACTGAATGTACTCATTATGATTACACCAATGTAGAAGCTTGCTCCATATTCTAAGGTAGATCTTCGAAGTTGATTTTATGGTAGAGTTCAGAATGGCATTAAACTGACTTTCCAGTATACCTTTACGTTGCAAAACTAGCGTTGCGACAGCCAAACCATCAGTTTGAACATTTGAAGTGGTTTTTCTGGAAGAATAACGCTCTCCAATAGATGATCCGAGACTTGAAGTTCCCAAGATTCTAGCACCATTTGTTTTAATGTCGAGAACCAACTCCTGTTCGGCCAATAAGGAAGGATTGCAAGAACTCATGCCTGGTCTGTTCTGGTCATCTGAAGTACCTTCGGAATCAAGGGAATCGGAGGAAACAGGTAAGCAAGACTGAAATGTCATAATGTGCATTGTCTTGTCTGAAAAGTGAAGAAACAGGAACTTTCCTGTTCACTTTCCATGCCAGGGATACTGAACCTTTCTACTATTTAGGAAAATATCTGTGGATGGAGAGACCAGTTTGTTTGAGACCAATGATTCCTGCTGAGATCGTCTGCGACAATATTTTATTTTCCTTTTATGTGAACTGCAGAGAGGGAACCCAGATTTTCTTGTGACCACATCCTTATTTTCCCACAACGAATATAAAGATCTTTGATTCTTGTTCCACCTTGATGATTGATATAGGCTACTAGTAGTACTATTGTCTGATTGGATCTTCACCGTTCTTTTCAAAATCCAGAACTTGAATGCTTTCAGGGCATACCAAACTGCCAAGAGTTCTCTGTAATTGGCCAAATGATTTGCTTCCTCTTGATTCCACAGACCTTGACGGAAATGAGGCCATCCTTGTTTTGACGTGTCTGTTGTGAGTACTAGACAGTGAGGGGAAAAAGTATTTGATCCCATGCTGATTTTGAACGTTTGCCCACTGATAAAGAAATGATCAGTCTATAATTTTGCCTGTCAAAAAAGTTATAAATTGATTTGCATGTCAGTGTGAAACAAGTATTTGACCCCTTTAACTTAGTAATTGGTGGCAAAACTCTTGTTGGCAATCACAGAGGTCAGACATTTCTTGTAGTTGGCCACCAGGTTTGCACACATTTAAGGAGGGATTTTGTCCCACTCCTCTTTGCAGATCCTCTCCAAGTCATTAAGGTTTTGAGGTTGACGTTTGGCAACTTGAACATTCAGCTCCCTCCACAGATTTTCTGGCTGAGGGAAGGAGGTTCTCACCCAAGATTTGATGGTCCATCGTCCCTTTGATGCGGTGCAGTTGTCCTGTCCCCTTAGCAGAAAAACACCCCAAAGCATAATGTTTCCACCTCCATGTTTGAAGGTGGGGATGGTGCACTTGGGGTCATAGGCAGCATTCCTCCTCCTCCAAACACGGCGAGTTGATGCCAAAGAGCTTGATTTTGGTCTCATTTGACAACAACACTTTCACCCAGTTCTCCTCTGAATTATTCAGATGTTCATTGGCAAACTTCAAATGGGCCTGAACATGTGCTTCCTTGAGCAGGGGGACCTAGCAGCGTAGTGTGCTACCAATTGTTTTCTTGGTGACTATGGTCCCAGCTGCCTTGTGATCATAAACAAGATCCTCCCGTGTAGTTCTGGGCTGATTCCTCACTGTTCTCATGATCATTGAAACTCCACGAGGTGAGAACTTGCATGGAGCACCAGACCGAGGTAGACTGACAGTTATTTTGTGTTTCTTCCATTTGCGAATAATCACACCAACTGTCACCTTCTCACAAAGCTGCTTGGCGATGGTCTTGTAGCCCATTCCAGCCTTGTGTAGGTCTACAATCTTGTCCATGACATCCTTGGACAGCTCTTTGGTCTTGGCCATGGTGGAGAATTTGGAATCTAATTGATTTATTGCTTCTGTGTACAGGTGTCTTTCATACGGGCTGAGATTAGGAGCATTCCCTTTAAGAGAGTGCTCCTAATCTTAGCTTGTTACCTGTATAAAAGACAACTGGGAGCCAGAAATTTTGCTGATTGATAGGGGATCACATACTTATTTCACTCATTGACATGCAAATCAATTTATAACTTTTTTGACATGTATTTTTCTGGATTTTTCTTTTAGTCTGTCTCTCACTGTTAAACTACACCTACCATTAAAATCTTAGACTGACCATTTATTTGTTAGTGGAAAAACGTTCAAAATCAGTAGGGAATCAAGTACTTTTCCCCCTCACTGTACATTCTTGCTGATAGAACGGAAAACCCATTATCAGGCATCTTGACTGCTTCCACCAATTTAACTGATCCTGGACTGGTAACGACATGCAGAATTCCAGATCCAGATCTTCCTCTCTTCTTGTCCAATGCAATAAGATCTCTCATTGCAGTGGCCTCATTGCTGCTTTTGCCCATTTGACAGCTGGGATCGAAGATGTAAGGGTTCCTAGAATGCTCATTGCTTTGCTTATAGTGCGCTGTGGTTTTTTTTTGGAGGAAAGATATTTTCCTTATGATATTTTGTAGTTTTAGAAGCGTATAATGTTTTGGAATCCACGATAAAACCCAGGAATAGGATCGTTAAAGTTGGTTGAAGCTGTCACTTTTTTAGATTGATGATCCAACCATGTTTCCTGAGAAAATGCATTGTGACATGAATGTCTTCTTCCAACTGTCTCCTTAATTCTGCTTTGATGAGCCAATTATGTAAATAAGGCACCACCTGTAACGGCACCCCGAGTAGGTGAAGGGGTTAACGCTGCCAAAGCTGTTCTTTTTCCTGAAGTCAGCTACCGAACGCTCCTAAGCACCGAACAGGAATCATACAAATTATCCCCCCAAATACGAGACGGGGCTCTGTATTGAGGGTCAAGCAGAATCTGTTTTATGGTGGCTACATGTCAGCCTTTTATGCAGGTCTAACAGCCAGGGACACTCCCATAGGGACCTTGTGGAAGACTGAGACAATTTTTACATTAGCCAATCACATGCATTTACAGTATGGAAACACTCCCACATGAACAGTACAACTCCTCCTCTCTATCTTGGAGATAATTGGGTTAAGTGCTTGAAGTAACTCAATTACCTCCAGGCATCGAGAATATCCTCCATTTTACAGTACTGGTAAAAACACATAAAAATACATATTTCCAAATATACCGAACAGAACCCCCACATTCAACGTATACCCAGATAGCTTAGATCTGAGTGCTCAATATAACCGAACCGCACTCAGATCCCATACATGTAGTTCAATCGCCATGGAGTTAAAGTCTTTTACATTGTGTGTTCGACGAAACAAATGAGCTCCATGGGTCGACTATCTGGTACAGTTCCGTTCGTGTATTGTCAATTTACCGAACGGCACGGCGTATGAATTTGGAACAGAGTGATGGATGGTTGGTGATTTCAGCGGTGTTCGTGGGAAGCAGTGTCCGAAATTAGTTCCATGAGTTTGTCGACGAACACTGCTGGGTGATAGACTGTCCAAGATGGCCGCCGCCACATGTTCGTTCATACGAACGACGACCACCCAGACGACCGTTCGGGAGTTGGAAGTGTCTGTACTTAACCACAATGTTAATGAGGGCAGAAAAGTTAACGAGCAGCACACTTCCCTGCTGGGTGGCCTGCCATTCAGTAGTTTGTTCGTATTTGGATGAATGCAAGCAGAAACATATGAACAACCGGCAATAACCGAATAAACAGACGAATCAGGTTTTAAATAATAATCCAAAGGCAGAGAGGTCTGCCACACCACCGATACTCCTTTTTCTTGTAACCTTACGGCCAATGGTGTGAGAAGTTTCGTAAAAATTCTTGGTGCTGATGCGAGACAACAAAGGAGAACCTTGAATTGAAAATGGAGTATTCTTGCAACAGAGTGAATGGCAAATCTCCGATATTTCCTTGTTTCATTTGCTATGGGAACATGCAGATAGGATTCTTTTAAATCTAATGTTGCCATAAAATCTCCCTTATTCACGATGAGAGTAACAGATTTGATAGATTCCATGCGGAACTTCTGGTATGACCGAATGATCTTGTTTTGGCACAAGAAAAGAAAAACTTGAATACTCCTTTCCTTTCTTGTGGTTTTGGCAATTGCTTCAGATAATAGATCTTCCCTTTCCTTCAGTAAAGGATAGGATGACAGAAGGAAGCAAGGTGTTGGCTTTCTTGAAAATCTGATCTGGTATCCATTTTTTATCACACCTAAAATCCATGGGTTTGCAGTTGTAATCTCCCATGCTTTGTAAAATTGTTGCATACGAACACTGACTTTGGCATCAGAATCTTTTCTTCTTATCCTGCCTGTAGAGGGACTTGTCGTTAAATTTATTGTCTCTGTTAGGCCTTCGGAAAAAAAAAATGATTCTTGTCATAACTCATAGCTCTTTGAGGACAGTATTGAAATCTTCTGAAACCAGATGCATATCTGTTTTCTTGTGGCAATGCTTTATTTGTGTACAACATTTGTTTGATCATTTCCTCCAACAGTGATCCAAACATTTTCCAGTAGCAATTCACATAAGGAAACTTTTGAAGCTGTATCCGCTGGCCATGAACAGAGCCACAATGCTGTTCTGCTAGCCCCATAGTGCATGCTGGCAATTTTAAATTTTCCTCATTTCGAGCATAAATTAATTTGCAAGCTGAGGAATTTCTTTCTATGCACCTTCAAGCAGACAACCTTCAATCGCTTGAAGCCATACTTTTTGACCCTTCATTACTTAGACACCTGCTATTGCGGCCTGCATGGATGTTTCTGCTCTTCTACCCATGGGATTCTTTAAGCCCAATACCTCACTGATCGGCAGAGTAGTTTTTTTAGACAGTTGTGTAACCTGTGTGTCTACTTTGGGCAGCTCTTCCCAGCTCAACTCATCTTTCAAAAAATTAATTATTTAAAATCCTTGGAGATGAAAGCTCTTTTTTTCTGGGTTCTTCCATTCCCTATAAACTAGTTCTGTAAGTTTAGGATCTATTGACAAACCTTTGATCTTCTTTTTTGTCGATGTATCATCGACTAACACCACTGTAATTTCCTTATTCTTGTAAAAGAATGGGCCAAAATTGCTTTACAATTCCTCTAATTTTATAGTTCTCTATGCTATAATTACATATAAATGGCACCCCTTCTATATTGGATTTTGTCGTATGTTGTATTTAAGTAGATCTTTTCTATTCACTTTTTTTACGACCATTGTTGATTTTTCTAATTTAACCTCCTCATACCTTTTCTCTGATTGGTTAATTGACTCTCATAGGTCTCAATATGAATGCAATTACGCCTAATTCTTAAAAATTGCCCTTTTGGTGTATTTTCCAACCACGGTGTAAAATGGCAGCTTTTTCTCTTTTTTGGATGAGTTTTCCTGTACCTCTTTGGTTGAATTTCTCCTTCTTTTTTTGGTGCATCGTGGAGTTGATGTCGTGATTTTCTTTGTGTCTCTCTATAATTTTGCTTCTCCAAAAATCCTGCTCTTGTTCCTGATCTTCTAAGACTCTATACCGATTCTGGAGTCTCATAGGTTCATATCTCTCGATCGTCTATATTCTTGTCCATCCTTATCCTGGTGAGAGTCCACCCTATTCCTGCCCCAAACTCTCAATGGTCTCGTTTCTTTCCTCTCATAATTGGGATGGGTATACCTACCCCTATAGTTTTTTTTTAAGGGGTCGATGTCTTTGTTCATTCTCCTGTACTTCCTCTGGTTCTTGGATCCTACTTTTATATGTATAATTGTCTCTTCTTCCTTTGTATACATAATCAGCTTTTGATAATCTCTCCTATATTTCTTATATGGAGCCCTTTCCATTCGCTGTCTGGTTCCATATGGGGTAATCTGGGTTGTATACCTAGAAGTATCTCCTCTTACTTTTGTGTCTCTCACAATCTTGTTTCTATTATTAGTTTTATATTTAGAAAAAAGATCTTACTTGATTAAGTTTATAATCTTGTGTGTCTCTAAAGTACTTAATTTTCTTCACTTCTACTACTTCTCTTTTTTTTTAATCCAAATTCTCTTTAATCTCTTGGGTTGTAAAGTCAAATTCTTCCTGATTTAATGTATTAAGAATCTCATCCTGACATTTGATAATTTCTATGTCTAATTCTTTTAGGTTTTCTCTCTGTCTCCTTATAATAAGAGGCATCGTATTAAAGGAGAAACCTTCTAACATATATTTAGAAGGTTTATATTCAAGAAGGAGTGTAGTCCTAAACTACACACTATGCTGTACTTGAGCCTAATATGATGGCTCTATCTTTATGAGTACCATTTCACCTGTTTATTTTTACATATACTTATACTACAATATTGCACTATATATATTTCTTTCTGAGCTTGTATATAGGAGGAAATAGAACGTCTTTTACAAGAAGGGTAAAGTCGCCTAAACTGACCTAATTGCTTATCTAACTTGAGCTAGGTTTATAGCTCAAGAAAATGTGAGTGGTACCTTATCCGTTCTGTACTTTACATTTGGTTTTAAGATTTTACACTATTAGATGTTCCTATTTTTTATAGGCACATTGTTGGTTATATTGGAAACACCTATCAACCGTTGATTTAAAGGGATACTTCAGGCACCCAGACCACTTCTGCCAAATGGAGTGGTCTGGGTGCCAACTCCCACTACCCTTAACCCTGCAAGTGCAATTATTGCAGTTTTCATAAACTGCAATATTTACCTTGCAGGGTTAAGTCCTCCTCTAGTGGCTGTCTATCAGGGGGACTATAGAGGGATTTCCATGTTCTTAGAACAGGAAAAGTGTTTTAAGCAACGCTGGGCATCCTCACGCTATGTGAGGACCTCCAGCATTGCCGGAATCCCCATAGGAAAGCATAGTATAATTATTTCCTATGGGCAGGACTAATGTGCGTGAGCGGAGAGTAGGCGAGGGACATTGGCGCTGGACTCCGGTAAGTCACTGGGATGGAGTGTGGGAGAGAGAGGGGCACTATCGGATCCTGCAGTGCCAGGAAAAAGAATATGTTTTCCTGGCACTGGAGAATCCCTTTAAGGTATTTGCCTTTATTGTTTTAATATAATGCTACACCATACTTGTTATTGGAAATGTTATGTGTGTATTTGGAGAGACTGTACTTGGTGTTTTAGCAGCTTAATTTTATCAGTTTCCTTTATAAGCACTTGCCCTTTTGTAAGATCCTATATATATCTTAAATTAGCACTGGTATACTACATCTTTTTTGAGTTTGATATATATATATATTCCCAATGCATATATATTTTTTTTGATATAGAGTAGATATATGTTATGCATTGTGAGTATACACATAAAAGCACTATAACTTGTGCATTTTTCTTTTCCTTTGTGCCATATATTAGAGAAATTGTAATGAAACTGTTTAGTTATATTAACCGTTAATTTTACCAAACCTATCTTGAAAACCCAATGCAGTCTTAAACATATAGATGTGATGTAAAGGCTTCTCCACATCCAAAGACAGGAGAAGGAAATGATCGCTGGCTTTTTATATAATTTGATTAGTGCTAATGACTTTAATATTATCAATAGCCTGGTGGCCCTTAATTATAGGGTTACTTCAAGAGCCATGTCCACTTCAGTGATTTGAAGTGGTCATAGTTTATGTAGTCTGTATGAAACTATGTACACAGAATGTCTGGCAGGATCATTTTCTGCAGCTCTCCAGAAACCTCTAGATCCAGATCTCTTCACAGAAAGCAAGGCATTCTGTAATGATGCCCAATGACACCCAGGTAAGAGGGCAAACTGGTAAATGTGGCCAGGGTACCTCCTGGCAGGGCCGGACTGGCCCACTAGGATACCGGGAAATTTCAAGGTGGGCCGGTGCGCGGCCACCTAGTGCTCACCGGCCTGCGGGTTGCATGCCGCAATTAGAGGGTGACCAGCAGGAGGGGATGTGCTCCCATTCTGCCGGTCACAGAATGTAGCGTGGCCGAACAGGCAGACCGCGGTAGAGGAGCTTCTGTTCCCCTACCCGGTCTGACAGAAAGTGCTCACAGAGGGGAACAGAAACTCATCTACCGCAGTCTGCCTGCTCGGCCACGCTACAGCAAGGTACAGGGAGGGAGGAGGGGCTGAAATGGGACACATGGGGGCTGGGGGACTTTAGGGACACATGGGGGCTGGGGGGCTTTAGGGACACATGCGGCTGGGGGGGCTATAATGGGACACATGGGCGCTGGGGAGGAGGCTATATGGGACACATGGAGACTATAATGGGACATATGGGGGCTGGGGAGGGGTCTTTAGGGACATATGGGGGCTATAGGGACACATAAAGAGCTGGGGGCAATAGGGACACATGAAGGGCTGGGGGGCTATAGGCACACATGAAGGGCTGGAGTTGGGTATAGGGAAACATGAAGGGCTGGGAAGGGGTTATTGGGACGCATGAAGGGCTGGTAGGGGGTATAGGGACACATGAAGGGCTGGGAGGGGGGCTAGTAGGACACTTGGATTGATGGGAAAGAGGACTAATCAGACACATGGAGGGCTGGGTGCTAATGGGACACCTGGGGGGCTCATGGGACATAGGTGGGGATGCTGCTGAGACCCATGGGAGGGCTAATAAGACATACAAGGCTGGGAGGGGGCTAATGGGATGCATGGAGGACTGGGAGGGGGATAAAGGGACACATGGAGGGCTGGGAGGGAGGGCTAATAGGACACATGGAGGGCTGGGAGACTAATGGGACACATGGTGGTTACTGAGACACATGGAAGGGCTAATGAAACACATACACATCTGGGACACTTCGTATTAAAGGGACACTATAGTCACCAGAACTACTACAGTTTAATGTAGTGGTTCTGGTGTCTATAGACTGTCCCTGCAGGCTGAGTACTGTTAATGCTACCTTTTCCAAGAAAAGGCAGTGTTTACATTGCTGCCTAGGAAAAACTCTAGTGACAGTCATTTAGACTGCCACTAGAGCTGCTTCTTAGTCCAGTGCTGCACAGTGTGCAGCACCTACATTGAGCATCTCCACTCTCTGCATGGAGGCCCTGACCGCTCCCCATAGACATGCATTGATGCACTGCGTTTTGCCACACATGCGCAATAGCCTCCCAATGCTTTCCTATGGGAATTGAATTGGCATTGACTGAGATCATGCAGTTGTCAGCCAAAGTGAAGAGCACACTCTTATTACTTCAAAATGAGCAAGATAACGTATTTTTTTTTTACTGCTATGCAACAGCATACATTCACAATTTCAGTCCAATTACGAAACTTTCCTTAATATATCAAGGTAGTTGGACTGAAACATTGATTATATGCAAATGCACGTCTGCTTACAACAAATCCACTCTTGTTTATTTTGAAGCCCTATGAGTGCTTTCTTTCATGTTTGAGTGATAGTTTCCAGGTTTTTTTTCCCGCTTCCATATCTGCACACTATGCTGGCGCGATGCATTATGGGGTGGGTATAGAATTTTTTTCCTGGGCTGCTCTTTATTCCCAGTCTGGCCCTGTCTCCTGGCATGTAAAGAGGGCTGCAGTGGTTATGATGCTTATAGTAACTCTCTGGTCTATGTGTTTAAGTAAAAATGAGGTCGGCTGATTTGCATTTATTTTCACAATATTTTGAGGTTAGAGTTTAATGAGGAAAAGGAGCAACGTTTGCATAACAAATCTTTAATACTATATATATGCTAAATTAATCATATTGGTCCACAAGATATCATGTCTGGGAAAAAAAAACCTGTAAAAATAAATGGGAACGTATATAAAATCAAAACCTCAGTATAGACATATCTCATTCTTCAATATCCATTAATACAGATGTTCTGGCAGCAATAGGAAGGTAAACGTCTGCTTCAGGTTAAAGCTAATTTAGATTGAGGGATATTTCTTCTTTCTGCTCTTTGATAGTATTCTTCCATATATGATAAAAGTTAATGCACGTCTCTGATCTTTTCTGAGGTGTGGAGGCGAGGGAAAGCTTTCTCTTTAACGTAAAGGTGCTGCCCAAGCCGCTTGATAACAAGGTGCTGCCACTTGATAACAAGGTGCTGCCACTTGATAACAATATCCCTTATGGGGGAAAAGTGAAACGTTTACATTGCTTTGGCTGTGGCTTGCTTGGATTCTACGTTGTTCACTGCTTATAATCCATGAATTAATTTGTATCCTTAAATTCCTTGTTTTTATGTATTTTCTTTCTACTTTATTGTGTGTTCTGCTGTTTGTTGAGACTGCTTTCTTTGCATTCTGCCATCCAATACTTTCCTCACTATTATAACGCCTAAAAATGATGGCAATTGAACTTTAGCACTGAATAATACCAATAAAATAGAATGGTGATGCTACTAAAGTCTATGAAACCAATACAACCAGTAGCTCTGGTTGTGTCAGAACATACAGTGCATCGCAGTTGACTGTGTATTTGGTTGCGTAATGTGGCTGTGCAATGAGCGTGAGTACTGGACCATGGAGCAATAGAAGAAGGTTGCCTTTTCTGATGAATCATCTTTCTTTTAGATCAGTTGGATGGCCGGTGCGTGTTTGTCATTTACTTGGGGAATGGCAGCAGGGATGCACTATGGGAAGAAGGCATGACGACGGAGGCAGTGTTATGCTTTGGGCCAAGTTCTGCCAGGAAACTTTGGATCCCAGCATTCATATGGATATTGCCTGACACGTACCACCTACCTAGAATGGTTGCAGACCACCATGGAGACCCCACCTCACAACTTGCAGGACTTAAAGGATCAGCTGCTAATGTCTTAGAGCCAGATACCACAGGACATGTTAAGAGGTCTTGTGGAGTCCACACCTTGACACATCAGAGCTGTTTTGTACCATGAGGGGTACCTAAATTATACCAGGCAGGTAGTTTTAATGCTTTGGCTAATCAGTGTATAAAACTAGTAATCACTACAGCAAAATATATACATATTATATGTTTGGATGATCATTTTCCTCTGGGTGAACAACCTAATGCAAGTGCTGCCTGCATCTCCATTATTTGGTGATAGAAAGATGCTCAACATGTTATTCCATTACTCAACATGAAGCAGAAAAAAACTGTACATGTATGAATACTGCACTGAGGTTTTATTACGGAAAAAAATATGCTTACAAAAAAAAGTTGGTGGTTTGTTGTCCAGTGAAGCTGTTTTCACAAGGGCTTGCTCACTGTTGCTAAAACAATGGTCCTCCAAATAAGTGTCTATTGATTGCCTAGCAACCAGATGTGTTATTCTTCTCTGAGATACTTTGTCACTTGCATAGTTGGAAGGTTATATTCCCTCTTATTTAATAATTTTCTCCCAGTCTCTCAATTAAATCAAATCTATAACTGATTTACCTCAAGTTACACAACTGACCCATTACATTTACCCATTCTGTCATATACATAATAGAGTGCAAAACCTTGAATACATTAATACACTCTTCAGACTTTATGCTACTCTCTGTACATTCAGCTCCCAATCAAACCATGTCAAGAAAACAGAACAACATTATTTAAGAAGTTAGTTAAGTATTGAGCTAGCCAACTACATTAAAAATGTTTTGCCCTGATAAACTGAATTTATATATGTTAATTTATTGCTTTTGTAGTTTCTTGGAAAAGGGAAATTGTAGGGGGACGAGGCCTGACCATCATGGCATAGTCACGTTTCTCATGAGCTCGGCACAATCTTGCCAACAAAAGCAAGCAACAGTTTTTTTTGAAGTGAGACATGCAGATGCCTTGGATGCTCACCTGCTCCCCACCATAGAGGGCTTGCAGTGGGGTGTTCTGCGACCTAAGCGAAGCTCACTGGTGCTGCAATATCTGTTCGAGGGTGAAACCGATAGTGGTGAGGTTAGGATGTGGCGAAAATAACCTCGCCACTGGGTTTTGGGGGGGCCTGTTTGCCAGCCTTTTGCCTCAGGAATATGGGCCCTGCAAAAAGACATGCTAAAAAATCTGTTTGGGCTTATTGGATTTCAAAACACTTTTTCTGCCCCTTTAAATCCATGGGAAAATGCTCCTCTTTCCCTCCCCCCTTTTCCCCTCCTATTGTTCTCCAGCAGGGTGTTGTCCCAGGGACACTATCAGACCAGTTGAAACTGGTACAGCGCCCCTGGCTACAGCAACATGGAGCCAGCAAGTCCTTACACAGCGTCCAAAATGGAGGAGAAGTTTCAAAAGAGATTGCATAGTTTCATAACCCTGAAGTATGAGGCAGTATCGGAGGAGCACATGTTGTGTGAGCCGAGCTGTGGGACGAAACCCTGGAGGAAGTACAATATTGGCGAGGTGATTGTCGCCTCAGCAGGAGGAAACGACTACAGGCCCGAATGGCAGAACGGATGCCCCTTCTGGGGAAGCAGCCCCTGGGAGCATGGGTGGCTAGACTAGAGATTCTAGCATGTGAAGAACTGTGGCTCAACGACGCATACCAGGCGCTACAGTGGTACACGGCTCAGTGTATTCCTGAGATGGCTGAGTATGAATTCCCTGAGGGTGGGAATTATGATGGCCCTGGCCTATTCTGGGACATTATTGACAACTACGACTTTGGAAATGCTACCGGCTGTTTATGGGACTTGCTTTATGACCGGGAAGACATGCTGGGTCTCCCAAGCGCTATTGACCTAGAAGCAGACTTATGGTATCTGATCACCAAGGAATGGCATCTGGAGAGGGAATACCAGGACCTCCTTGATTGGTCCCGGGAAGACCCCCAGCTGGCAGGTGGAGATGGGACCGAGATCTCTCTACCGGCCCTACAGGGATGCTGGGCAGCCAGCCCAGGTCCCCAACCAAAGTGTGAGTTACAGGGAGAGGAGAGCATCGTCCTCCCTCCCCAGTGGCAGCGTACCTTGCAGGGAGAGGAGACAACCGGTCTCTCTCCCCAGCAGCAGACAGAGGCACAGGGAGAGGACTTCATCGTCCTCCCTCCCCAGCGGCAGGGTACCTTGCAGGGAGAGGAGACAACCAGTTTCTCTCCCCAGCGGCAGACAAAGTTACAAGGAGTGGAGAGCATTGTCCTCCCTCCCCAGCGGCAGGGTGAGTTACAGGAAGAGGAGAGCATCATCCTCCCTCCCCAGCGGCAGTGTACCTTGCAGAGAGAGGAGACAACCGGTCTCTCTCCCCAGCGGCAGTGTACCTTGCAGGGAGAGGAGACAACCGGTCTTTTCCCAGCGGCAGTGTGAGTTAGAGGGAGAGGAGAGCATCGTCCTCCCTCACCAGTGGCAGGGTACCTTGCAGGGAGAGGAGACAGCTAGTCCCTCTCCCCAACCACAGGGGGACAGCACCCCTAACCCCGATGGTGCAGATCTCTGCACTAGACCTACAGGGATGATGGATGTCCGGTCCAGATCCCCAACCAACCCCGAAGGAATGCCAGGAGGAGGAGGTAAGCGATCCCTCCTCTCCACAGGAGATCCCCAACCAGGTCCTGGGGGTAGGAGTCCCTGACCCCATCCCTGCGGAAGAGCTGGCATCTGGGCAGAGTGCAGTCAGCCTTTGCCCTCTACTATCCTCTTGTCCAGAGCCTGACTCCCTACAGGCTACCGCAGCAGAAGTGCTGGCATCCGTGCAGAGCGCCACTGGCCTCTGACCTACCTGTCCCTTTGTTACAGGGCAGGACTGTGTCCCGGTTAATCCAGCTGAAGCGCTGGCACCAGGACAGAGTACCGTTGATCTCTGCCCACAAAGTAACCTCCACTCCAAGCCAGAGAGCAACCCAGAGACCGGGAGTACCAGATATCAACCCAACCTTGGTGGACTCACTGGACAGGCTACCAAATTCACCAGGTCCAGTATTTGGTTGTGGGTTGGCTGCCAGACTAACTCAGGTACCGACCGGCGTGAGGTCAGGTACCTGGTTAGTCTTCCCTGGAAGGGGTAGAGATGTGGCAAAAATAACCTCGCATCTGGGTTTTGGAGGGGCCTCTTTGCCAGCATTTTGCCTCAGGATTATGGGCCCTGCAAAAAGACATGCTAAAAAGTATGTTTGGGTTTATTGGATTTTAAAACACTTTTTCTGCCCCTTTAAATCCATATGAAAATGTGCCTCTCCCCCCCCCCCCTTTTTACTGTCCTATTGTTCTCCAACAGGGCGTTGTCCCAGGGACACTGCCAGACGAGTTGAAACTGGCTGCTTTGGCCCTCCTCAATCTCTCATCAGCCCTTGCTATTGTTTAACCACATGGCGTTCCAACTGTATTCGTGAGATATGAGCGCTTTTTGGACATATTGAGCGCTCAGATCCAAGCTATCTGGGGATATGTTGGACATATAGGTTAAACATTGTATTATAAGAGTTATGTATTTTTATGTGGTTTTTGTAACAGTTTTGACTTAGAGAAATTCCCTGTACCTGGAGATAATTAAGTGACCACATCCACTTAAGCCAATTATCTCCAGGATAGAGGAGAAGATAGACCAGCTGCACAGCCATGCTTGCGGTCGGTCAAAAGTGACTTCCATGGAATTCATGAACCCCTGCTCTGATCTGGGTGATTTTTGGATGTGTTGTTCACCCAGATCAGGGATGTTTAATTTGTGGGGGTATGTGGTGTTTTGGGGTGTTTTCTGTGTTTTGGGGGAAATGTGTGTTTTTTGCCTGTGAGTAATTAAGTTAGCCCATTGTGTTTGTTAATTGTATCACAGGCAGAGGGGAGGGTTTGTGTGCATTACCTGGGTGTGTCTAATTGTACAAATATGTCCTGATTGTTTTTTGTAACTTTGTATCCTGTGTACCACAAGGTCCACGTGGGTGGTAACCTTGCAGAAAAACCTGTATATAAGAGAGAATAAACCCTCCCTAATACTGCTGAGTTCCTGTTTTACCCTCAACACAGAGCCTCGTCTCATGAGTGGGGGAAAAGGCTGCATCTACACTGGGGATTGCTATAAGCTGTATACTCCTCTGGCTATAATCACTAAACTCTTTTAAGAGCTTGTTCCTGCTTCACTCTCTGAAGGAAGAGAGGTTCACCCACTGGAGCCTGGAGCCTTGTCGTAGGTCCAGGGTGGGTAGAAGATGGCAAGACCCCAACCAAGCTGCGGCGGTTCGTGGGATCTGCAGTGCTTATGGTGTCTGGTGTGGTGCTGATGGTCCTTGGTAAGCACTAGGAGCGTCCATCAACAGAGGTACCCAGTCGGGGCGTCAGGTAATCCGTTACACCGATCCACCTAATTGAGGCTACCCCAAGCATGCTGGAGTGTGGGTGCTTCTACATGGGCAGAGAAAACAAACGGAGGCTCACCCAAGATGGCAGACATGACTACTCATGGTATCCTGACAAAATTGGACAGTCCCTTCGATGCGTTCTGGAGGAAGCTGGAGCACAAGCTGCATCAACTTACCATGCTATAGATTAACCTTTCATAGCAGAAACTCTTCTACCCCCATCAAAAGGCCCAGCATCATGATTACCTACTGGCATCTACCTCTACCAGAGTGGGGTGCCAAAGTCAGCAGAGGCCGCAGCAGCTGGCCCTGAAGTACAAGATGTGTGTCAAGGCAAGGGTGCATAATTTATTATTACACTATGGAATATTGTCTTTTAATATAACTTGTGTAGTGTGACCCTGGCTAGAGGACATATGGCAGAGATAAAAAGGAAGAAAAAAAAACCCAAAAAGGGATGTCTTATATAAAGACCGCCCAGAGGGTAAATACCCAGTCCAATCTCAACAGTAGTGTAGTTGCCAAAAAATAAAAAATCCTTTATTGAAATCTATTAAAAAACCTGGGTAATCAGTGATGGACAGAATAATATAGGGAGAAATATGTATGGTAGGAACAAGGCTAATCAAGAGCCAACCCTCACAAGAAGCGAGAGGGGATAGAAGGCAATATGTACCCCCATACATAACTCAGGTAACAAAGCAGTAGGAAAGAACAGGGAAAGGGAGAAACACACACTCCCAACCAAACAGTAGTGCTATGCTAATACCCTATCTCCTATAAAACACCTTCGTGGGTGTTCTAATCTAAATGCTGTCATAACATCTGAAGCCCCAGGTTACACACACATACTAGAAAAACATAAATGAAAAGGTGCTCAGAGCAAAGTGCTCAAGAGAGTATTAAAAACACAGAAGAACCCGACGTACGTTTCGGCGTGACCACACGCCGTCCTCAGGGGTATCAGCAGTGAGCAAAAAACTGTCCGGGTGGTAAATTTATACCTTAAGCTCATAAGCTTTATTGTAATCACCTGTGATTGTGTCTAAATTGCTCCGGTCCTCCTGTGAATGGGGCTGTGGGGGTGTGGTGTAACACACCATAGTGTCAGCCCACATTTCTATGTCAGAGGTAGCCAGAACAGAAATCAGGTGAAAGGGAATTAACCCTTTGAGTGCCCCGCCCGGAACAGATATAAATGGATACTTACTATATCTAAAAGGCAGTATCCATAGCTTAACAATTAACCCTTGGAATGTCCAAATTGTATCATATAGGTCAAGTGTGTGGATTGATTCTTATGGCTGTATTGTGTAGCTTTAGTACAATTAAAGAAACAACTTATAACCGTTGTGAACCAGTAAGGGATAAGTACAATGGCTATATGGGCAGTCATACACAGAAGCCGACAATTCTTTTATTGCCACTGTAAATAGTAACCCATTAGTTTATGCAACACAAAACAGACCCCTAAACTCTTAGACCTATAATGCAGGTAAAATTAATGGACATATGAACACCAAATATAATAGAAATAAATAAAGAATATATACATATATACAGGCATAACTTAGGATACCATTTATTATCAGAATTATTGCAGTACTTTAAATAAACGGGGAATATGAAAACCCTTCATTTAGCCCCAGGGGAGATAGCGTTTTGAGATGGTAAATCCAAAACGCCTCTCTTTGTCTTAGTTTTAGGTCCCAGTTTCCTTTCCTAGGAGGCTGTGGTACATGTTCAAGACCCATGAACCGGATGCCTGCCGAGGAGTGATTGTGATGTAGATGTAAATGCCTTGAGACAGGTGTTTCCAAACGTCTCTTGACAGAATTTACATGTTCACGTATCCTTAGCCTGAAGTGGCGAAAAGTCTTGCCTACATATTTTAGGCCACAGGAGCAAGACAGTAGGTAAACTACTCCTGTTGTGTTACAATTAAAGAAGGAACGTGGTTTGAAATTCATTAAGCCCTTGCTGTCAGAGGCCCTCTTGGTAATAAACGGGCATGCACTGCAGTGACCACATTGGAAAGAACCCATTGGTAGGTATTTTTGAAAATAACCTGACGGGGACGTAGTTGAGAGGTGACTAGGTGCTAGGATATCTCTCAAGTTTTTTTTTAAAGGATTTTTTATTTTTTGGCAACTACACTACTGTTGAGATTGGACTGGGTATTTACCCTCTGGGCGGTCTTTATATAAGACATCCCTTTTTGGGTTTTTTTTTCTTCCTTTTTTTCTACAATTTCCAGGGTTACCCCCTTTTACCAGTCCAGGTGACCTCTATACTCTGGAGGCTCGGCAGTGGGATACGGGAGTGTCTTTTCCTCCCCTCCCACTTTCCAGCCTTTTGAGTTTCCATTTTCTTGTTATTTAATTATATTGGTGTTACTCACCGTGTGGTCACCACCATTACTATTATCAGTTTTTATAACCTTTTTTCCAAACTACAATGGCAGGCTTTCTGTCTAAAAAACCCAGCGCAAGTACATGGTGTGCGGACGCTGATTCTGTGTTCAGTACTGAAAGTACACTAGATACACTGTCTCCCCCTAATATTCACACCAGCTTTAATAAGCTTACTAAACTCTTTAAACAACAAATTAAGATAAGCTGGGAAGTCTCCACTCTCGAGAAATACATCTCTAAAAATATCATCCCTAGAGGGCTAAGAGTTCAGACCTCTCCATCAAGACAAGTCGAGATGGAAGACTTCTATAAAGAATGGGATGAGGCAGCTACTAAATGCTCAAATACGTTCATGAGTATTATTTGTAAATATGAGTCTATTAAACTATCCAATGTCCAACTAGAACTGGATAAAGAGATTGAGGTGGTCCAGGGTTTTAAAGTAGAACCACAATTTGAATCACTAGAGATAAAACTCAAATCCAATCTGGACAAATTCTCTCACATTATAAAAGTGAGGAAACACCAGAAGTATATGAGAGATACAAAGGACTTTGAACAAGGTAGAATTTACCGTTCTTTTAAAAAGAGATCCAAAGTAGACTCTGACCAATTCAGTACATCTGAGTACGAATCAACCGATACTGAAACTGAAAAACCTCAAACCCCTATTCCTAGGAATCCAACTAAAAGTATTCTAAAAAAGGGGGTGGATTTTTTAGGATTAAGACAAGCGGATCTAACTCAGGGTCCGCACACCAGATACAGGGGCAGAAGTCAGAGACGACGCAGGGAATGATAGCATCCTCTCTGCGTATTATTAATCTCTCTGATACCATCCTTGGTCAGACCGAACTTAGCGTATTGGAGAAGGGTCTTTCATTCGTACCCATTCCAACATTCAGCAAGTTCAACTGGACTAAGGATGTAAACCTTTTTGTGAGAAAGCTTGCCTTGTATAAATACCATGCAGTACGTAAAGAAACTAAGGCCCAAAGCTTGGGTCTATCACCAAATGACTTGGAGTGCTTAGACACTCTGGTGGAATTACTTAACTCTGGAGATGGTACTATACAATCTGATATACCACATACTAATTTGAAACCCAAGAGTAAGTTTACCCCTCATTTTCAGGATTATAAAAATTTTGAGGTATTTTTGGAAATGGTTACTAGGGAAATAGATAAGACAAAAATGGATGATTTTGATCTATCCCCTAATGGCAACCTTAATACTCAGGAACTAATAGCCCTGAAAAAACTACAGAGCTATACAAATTTGATTTTCAAACCCTCTGATAAAGGGGGCAATGTGGTGATACTTGACAGAGACCACTACATTCGTATAGCTGAAAGACTTTTATCCGATAAAAATACTTACCGCATACTAGCAAAAGATCCTACAAAAGCGTTCCAAGCTGAGTTAAAAACTATGCTTACTAAGGCTGTGAATCATCAACTCATTAATCAGGATGAGTTTGAATTTATGTGCACCAAACAACCATGTCTATCTACTTTTTATTGTTTGCCTAAAGTGCACAAATCACTAACCGATCCGACCGGTAGGCCGATAGTTTCTGGTTGTGATAATCTAACTCAGAATGTAAGCATTTATGTGGATAAAATTCTGTCCCCAGTAGTACAGAAGCTACCATCTTTCCTTAGAGATACTAAACAAATGTTGCATTTATTGACCAACCTTACTTTACCTCCAAACGCTATCCTGTGTAGCCTTGACGTGGAGGCCCTTTACAGCTCAATTCCTCATAACCTAGGTATTAAACATACCCGTCAACTATTAAATCTTGAAACTGACCTACCTGAACATTATGTGAATTTTGTGATGGAATTACTTGAATTCATTTTGACTCGTAATATCTTTCTGTTCAATGGCAAAATCTTCCACCAGACCACTGGTACAGCTATGGGGACGTCTTGTGCACCCTCATATGCCAATCTCCATCTAGGCTGGTGGGAAAGGTGTATTAGGGCAGATCCTAAGCTGAAATCATACACTAATCAGATCTTCTATTGGAAAAGATACATCGATGATGTGTTTTTGATTTGGCTTGATACATCAGAGAGATTCAAAGAATTTGTATATCTGCTGAACAGCAACGATTTTAACTTACGATTCACTAGTGAAGTAGGGGGTCAAAACCTTTGCTTTCTAGATCTAGCACTACAGGTATCTAAAGAAGGCAAAATTGAAACAACCTTGTACAGAAAGAAGACAGCCTCAAATAACCTACTATGCTGGTCTAGTCATCACCCCATATCACTCAAATCCGGTATCCCAATAGGCCAATATTTGAGACTTCGACGAAACTGCTCCACGATGGAGGAGTTCAAATTAAAAGCAAATGAGCTGCGTCACATGTTTAAGGCCAAAGGTTACCCTATCTGAGGGCAATCCACACTGAACGGGAAACCCTAATTACAGATGGGGGTCGTAAGACTGAGGAAAATAAAATACGCTGCATAGGTACATATGATGCAGGATGGGACACTATGCTGAATGTCTTTAAAAAATTCTGGCCTATCCTCCAATCAGATAAGCATCTGAAGGAAATTCTGCCATCACTCCCTTCAATTACAGCACGGAGGGGCAAAAACTTGAGAGATATCCTAGCACCTAGTCACCTCTCAACTACGTCCCCGTCAGGTTATTTTCAAAAATACCTACCAATGGGTTCTTTCCAATGTGGTCACTGCAGTGCATGCCGTTTATTACCAAGAGGGCCTCTGACAGCAAGGGCTTAATGAATTTCAAACCACGTTCCTTCTTTAATTGTAACACAACAGGAGTAGTTTACCTACTGTCTTGCTCCTGTGGCCTAAAATATGTAGGCAAGACTTTTCGCCACTTCAGGCTAAGGATACGTGAACATGTAAATTCTGTCAAGAGACGTTTGGAAACACCCGTCTCAAGGCATTTACATCTACACCACAATCACTCCTCGGCAGGCATCCGGTTCATGGGTCTTGAACATGTACCACAGCCTCCTAGGAAAGGAAACTGGGACCTAAAACTAAGACAAAGAGAGGCGTTTTGGATTTACCATCTCAAAACGCTATCTCCCCTGGGGCTAAATGAAGGGTTTTCATATTCCCCGTTTATTTAAAGTACTGCAATAATTCTGATAATAAATGGTATCCTAAGTTATGCCTGTATATATGTATATATTCTTTATTTATTTCTATTATATTTGGTGTTCATATGTCCATTAATTTTACCTGCATTATAGGTCTAAGAGTTTAGGGGTCTGTTTTGTGTTGCATAAACTAATGGGTTACTATTTACAGTGGCAATAAAAGAATTGTCGGCTTCTGTGTATGACTGCCCATATAGCCATTGTACTTATCCCTTACTGGTTTACAACGGTTATAAGTTGTTTCTTTAATTGTACTAAAGCTACACAATACAGCCATAAGAATCAATCCACACACTTGACCTATATGATACAATTTGGACATTCCAAGGGTTAATTGTTAAGCTATGGATACTGCCTTTTAGATATAGTAAGTATCCATTTATATCTGTTCCGGGCGGGTCACTCAAAGGGTTAATTCCCTTTCACCTGATTTCTGTTCTGGCTACCTCTGACATAGAAATGTGGGCTGACACTATGGTGTGTTACACCACACCCCCACAGCCCCATTCGCAGGAGGACCGGAGCAATTTAGACACAATCACAGGTGATTACAATAAAGCTTATGAGCTTAAGGTATAAATTTACCACCCGGACAGTTTTTTGCTCACTGCTGATACCACTGAGGACGGCGTGTGGTCACGCCGAAACGTACGTCGGGTTCTTCTGTGTTTTTAATACTCTCTTGAGCACTTTGCTCTGAGCACCTTTTCATTTATGTTTTTCTAGTATGTGTGTGTAACCTGGGGCTTCAGATGTTATGACAGTATTTAGATTAGAACACCCATGAAGGTGTTTTATAGGAGATAGGGTATTAGCATAGCACTACTGTTTGGTTGGGAGTGTGTGTTTCTCCCTTTCCCTGTTCTTTCCTACTGCTTTGTTACCTGAGTTATGTATGGGGGTACATATTGCCTTCTATCCCCTCTCTGCTTCTTGTGAGGGTTGGCTCTTGATTAGCCTTGTTCCTACCATACATATTTCTCCCTATATTATTCTGTCCATCACTGATTACCCAGGTTTTTTAATAGATTTCAATAAAGGCTTTTTTATTTTTGGCAACTACACTACTGTTGAGATTGGACTGGGTATTTACCCTCTGGGCGGTCTTTATATAAGACATCCCTTTTTGGGTTTTTTTCTTCCTTTTTTCTACAATTTCCAGGGTTACCCCCTTTTACCAGTCCAGGTGACCTCTATACTCTGGAGGCTCGGCAGTGGGATACGGGAGTGTCTTTTCCTCCCCTCCCACTTTCCAGCCTTTTGAGTTTCCTTTTTCTTGTTATTTATGGCAGAGATAAATTGCTCTTTTGATCAAAAGGGGCTTCTGCAATTTGTGAAATGGAT
>OW240920.1:84288946-84420044 GCA_933207985.1 Pelobates cultripes
ACCCATGTGAGCTATTTAGCTATGGTCTACATTCACATCACAAAGTGTATCTACTTTTACTTTTTATAATGTATATTCAAATGCGGGAAAGTACACCATTTCATCACACAGATTGAAAGTGAAAACAGTACAATAGGTAAACTATTATTATTTATGTACATCTGTATAACCAGACAACGAAAACTTCTCTCACAAACGCAGGCCTCCCAACAATCCTGATTTTGTGAGGATAGACCTGATTTTGTGGATCCTGTCCCACTATCCCAATTTTATCCACAGACGCAGGACACCAGAAAATTGATCTCAAGCAGCAAAGCTTAAGCACAGAATTTCACATGCTCGATAGTGAACGGGCGGTAGGACCATACAGCTGCACTGTATGATCCTGTATGGAAGAGGCCAGCCTAGATGCGGTCAGTCAGTCTGGCATGCCATTCTTTTTCAGTGGGAAGGACCACCCATTATCCCATCCCATCCCAATCTCATACCTCCCAATGTTGGGAGGAGTATGCAAATGCCATAAGCATGGTGGTAAGCATGGTGGTAAGCAAGTACTCCAATCAAAATAATACAACTGTTAAATAAATATTTTTTATATATAGATACACACACACACAACTTGACAAATGTGTTTGGAATCTAGGAGCCAGCTAAAAAAGTTAGGAGCTAGCTCCACACTGCTCATGGCTCCTGGCTGCCCTCATGCTGCTCACGGCTCTAATATTCCCAGCAGAGCTGCTAAATGCCAGGTGCCAAAGCGAAATATATCTTTATTTTTATTTGTGTTCAGTGCAACCATCGATATGTTGATGCGAAGTCCTGTAGTGACGCAACATGTTATAGTACAACGTCGGTAGGCCAGTAAATAGTGGGCAAAAAGAAAGAATTATCTTGCCAAAGAAAATTTTAAAACAATGAACATAATAGAACACAAAGAAAAACCTTAATATGTGATCTGAACCGGTTGTCCCAGCTGGCTAGTCTTGGTACAGAGTAGTGACAGTACATAATGATTGTGATGTCTAACCAAGTAGGAGCGTTTGAGGCATTCATGGGAGTGATTTTTGCTATGGATGGTAATTTTGCAAGGTCAAAGGAACCCAAAAAAGGGCAGGTAGATTGTAGCTTTAATGACCGTATTGGTGATAGGTTCAAAAGGGGTTGCATCTAGCAAGTCCGATATGGCCTTGAACAGCTGTTTATCAATGAGTAGGACCGCTGGCTTTGTGTATGCCTTTAAGTATGGTCTTCATTGGGTAAGAAGAAAGAAAACTGGTGTTGTCTGGAAAATATGAATACATATGGTGTTGAATGCCTGTTAAGTATAGCTTAAGGTGGCAAAATACAGGACTAGCTCCTGGAACGAAGGGGTGGCCGTGGGAACCCAACCGTGATTGTAACTCCTTCCGATTACAAGAACCAACTTGGACGTATTGGTTGATGATATGACTTATTTTATCTAACGGGAGGCTGGCTTCCCTGGCCATGGAATCATGGTGAATACCCAGGAAACTAACTATGGTGTTGGGACCTTCAGTTTTGCTGGGAGTTTTGCATAAGGAATGAAATAGCTTAATGGCTTTGTTTAAGTTGCCTGGGGTGGAGAAATTGTTCTCGATAAACAGAAAGTCATCCAGGTAGTGAATTACTGTATGGCACCTGCACGCAGTGGTGCATCCTGGTTTTGTGCTGCCCAAGGCATGACAAAACTCAGACGCCCCCCTTCCCCCGACCCCGCCTTCTAAATACACACACACACACACATTCACTGACAGACACGCATACACTAGCTAACAGACATACACACTCACTAACAGACACATACAGTCACTAGCAGACACATACAGTCACTAGCAGACACGCATACACTCTCACTAACAGACACACACATAGTAACACATTCCCTAACACACACTCCCTGACGTACACACAGACACACACACACTAACAGACACACTCACATTAACACACTCACAGACACATACACTCACATTAACACACTCACTTTTTTTTTTTTTTATTCAATTCCCCCAGCCGCCTTACCTTTGGGAATGCTTGGGGGGGGGTTTCTCCCTTTCCGTGGGGTCCAATGGGGCTGTTGGGCGGGCGGGCGGCACTGGCGAGGGAGCACTGATTAGTGAGCTCTCTGCTCAGCTCCCTGGCGCGCCGGAGAGTGATGCTGGGAGCCGGAATATGACGTTATATTATGGCTCCCGGCATCACTCTGCGGCGCCAGAGGGAGCTGAGCAGAGAGCTCACTAATCAGTGCTCCCTCGCCAGCTTCGTCCGGATTTTTAGTTAGCTGTCAGGCTAACAAGACATTTGCCGGGGCATTTGGGGGCGGCTTTTTTTGCTGCCCCCTGGAAAGTGCCGCCCAAGGCAAATTCCTTGTTTGCCTCGTGGCTAATACGTCCCTGCCTGCACGTGTTCAATAGAAGCCAACACAAGGTCTCAGCGAAAGTGTCAAAAATCTTAGGGCTGTTTTCGACCCGAAGGGGAGTTTTATGAAAAAGTAGTATAGACCCTTCCATTTGATACTGTGCAGATGCCATAGAGTAGGATGAATGGGTAGCAATTTGAAGGCGTTAAAATGTATGTTTTACTGAGCCAGGCCCCAATCCCTGTTGTAATGATTGTGTCAATTGCGTTGTCAATTGTGGAATACTGCAGCGAAAACTCCTCCGAGGGAATCAAGGAGTTATGGCTGGGAATACCCGAAGAGTGAGGTGCGGAGAAGTCTACTATCAATCTTTGTTTGCCAGAGGTTTTCCCGGTGACCACACCTATGGGGTTAGTCCTCCAGTTGGAGAATGGAGGTTCCTTAAATGTTCCTAATAAGAAACCTTCCCCTAGTTCTTTGTGTAACAGTGTATCAACAGCGTCCATGTCTACCATAGCGGATTGGAGGTTACTGCACTCTACAATACCTGCAGGTATGTGAATAATACCAGTATGAAAACCATGTGAGAACTCCGTTATTAAGAAATCGACCAAGTGTCTGGAAGGGTGAGTGGTTAAAGAGCTAGCCAGAGAACCAACATTTACCGGAGGTCAGATAAGGTTTAGCATGCATTTTATTTGAGCACATAGACTTAGCATGGGCCTTAAAGCAGTGAGAACATACATGCAACAAGCGGCAAGCACTAATACCGCAGGTACCTTCATGGTAATGGTTACACACCTGATATTTTCCTAAATATACAATAGCACAACCCAGCTTATCCTTGGCCGGTTTGTCAAACTTGGCTCGGGCGCCTAGGAAAGCCATGGTAGGATTGATGTCAGGGGAGATCGGACAATAGTCTGTGGCATGCGCGGTGGATGCGCAGATTGCACAAGCTGGTGTACTCAGCCCGGTGACGTGCCTGCAAAACAGCTCAGTGTCCATTCTGCTCCAATCAGTTTTGATGTTGAACTGAGCCAGAATGGCAGAGGCCCTCGCCGAAAAGGACCGGTTGTAATCATAGAATGATGAACCCCTGTATTTTTGCCAGTCCACCAGCTTGTGCAAGTAGAGATCCAACTCTTCCCTCCTATGAGGGTGTACCGAGCATATTACAACCCTATAAATCCCAAAAGCAATGACAAAATCCGGGATAGACAATTTCTTACTTAGTCTAGGATCCCTAGATTTCAATACAACAGATATATCGCCGTATGCGTACGTGCGATTCTCCATGACATCCTGAGAGGCAATAACTAGTGAGACAAGATTAACGTATTTGCCTTCCAGAATGTCTTTTTTGAGATTTGCAGGTACCATATGGGTGGGGGTGATGATATGAGTACCCAACTACGGGGGTACTTTACCCGATTGTATCTGTAGTGAACCTGGAACTTCAGCAGTTAAAGTCGCAGATGATGACAGGGGAAGGCTACGAGCTTCAATTCTATCCAGTCTATCGTTAACTTTCCCCATGGAGGTAGAGAGTGAGGAAATCATGGCGTGAAACTCCAAATTTCTGGAGCCATTCGTTCCTTCTCCGGCCCCAGCGTTGTCAGTATGTGTCTGCATGAGCTGAAACAGTTCCGCTTTCCGGGCCGTTGCTGGGAAAGGGATGTTGCGTTTATGAAGTTCTGCCGTGATACGGGGAATGGTCCAAGACCTAATAGATGCAGGGCTACTGATATCGCCCTTTTGAGTAGGAGAAATGTACCAGAAGGAGCACTGGGAATTGACAACTCGCCCGCTTCATCAGGGATCTGAGACATACTGAAAGAAATATTAAACACAACTTGGAAAATTAGGTGTTTTACTGGCTGGCTTACAAGTGCCAAGCGGCGAAACAATTCACTAAGTTCGGTGACGGATGAGGCCCTGCTAATTGCCAAGAGGCTAGAGAGGCTCTACCTATGATTTGTTGCGAGGGGATTCGTGACCACTGCACTTGTGGCGGGGTGGCGGCCTCTCTGTGACAAAGCCCAAAGATAGTAGGGGAGTGACATGAGAGGCCCTCCCTATGCAACCGTGTGAGGCGGCTAACTATGATTTGGCCCAAGCGGCGAATTTCACCTCTAGCATGGAGTATGGGTGTTGGCCTTGCGGGACCACTGTAGACAAGGCAGAGGTGCCGGAAGTGTTACCACTTAATAAGCCAGTAAAACCTAAAAGAAAATTGGGATGTTGAGAAGTCACCTTTGGTAAACGTACCTGAAGTCAATTCTCGTGTTTGTTAGGTCAGAAAGTAGTTGTAACCTATTGTAATTGAATCGTACAAGTTGCAGCGTGGATACGGTAATAATAGGGGAAAAACTCACCAACCAAAAGGAAGGGGTATATATATATTGATCCTTATTTGTAGTTAGCACGGTCCTCTAGGGTAAACAACAGGCACAGTCCTTTTATTTTCATATAATCCAGGCACTTTATTGGTAAGTCCACACAGCAACACAACTAAAACATAAATATAACAGGTTTCCCCTTTAAACAAAAAATCTAGCTCGTCTGAGCACTGATTCACTTTTAATATCCCTCTCTATCAGGGTTAAACTAACACAACTTATCATTGGGTTGCACCAACCTTATTAGATAGCAAAAAAGGAAGAAAAAAAACCCAAAAAGGGATGTCTTATATAAAGACCGCCCAGAGGGTAAATACCCAGTCCAATCTCAACAGTAGTGTAGTTGCCAAAAAATAAAAAATCCTTTATTGAAATCTATTAAGAAACCTGGGTAATCAGTGATGGACAGAATAATATAGGGAGAAATATGTATGGTAGGAACAAGGCTAATCAAGAGCCAACCCTCACAAGAAGCAGAGAGGGGATAGAAGGCAATATGTACCCCCATACATAACTCAGGTAACAAAGCAGTAGAACAGGGAAAGGGAGAAACACACACTCCCAACCAAACAGTAGTGCTATGCTAATACCCTATCTCCTATAAAACACCTTCGTGGGTGTTCTAATCTAAATGCTGTCATAACATCTGAAGCCCCAGGTTACACACACATACTAGAAAAACATAAATGAAAAGGTGCTCAGAGCAAAGTGCTCAAGAGAGTGTTAAAAACACAGAAGAACCCGACGTACGTTTCGGCGTGACCACACGCCGTCCTCAGGGGTATCAGCAGTGAGCAAAAAACTGTCCGGGTGGTAAATTTATACCTTAAGCTCATAAGCTTTATTGTAATCACCTGTGATTGTGTCTAAATTGCTCCGGTCCTCCTGCGAATGGGGCTGTGGGGGTGTGGTGTAACATACCATAGTGTCAGCCCACATTTCTATGTCAGAGGTAGCCAGAACAGAAATCAGGTGAAAGGGAATTAACCCTTTGAGTGCCCCGCCCGGAACAGATATAAATGGATACTTACTATATCTAAAAGGCAGTATCCATAGCTTAACAATTAACCCTTGGAATGTCCAAATTGTATCATATAGGTCAAGTGTGTGGATTGATTCTTATGGCTGTATTGTGTAGCTTTAGTACAATTAAAGAAACAACTTATAACCGCTGTGAACCAGTAAGGGATAAGTACAATGGCTATATGGGCAGTCATACACAGAAGCCGACAATTCTTTTATTGCCACTGTAAATAGTAACCCATTAGTTTATGCAACACAAAACAGACCCCTAAACTCTTAGACCTATAATGCAGGTAAAATTAATGGACATATGAACACCAAATATAATAGAAATAAATAAAGAATATATACATATATACAGGCATAACTTAAGATACCATTTATTATCAGAATTATTGCAGTACTTTAAATAAACGGGGAATATGAAAACCCTTCATTTAGACCATTTTGGCCTAAAATATGTAGGCAAGACTTTTCGCCACTTCAGGCTAAGGATACGTGAACATGTAAATTCTGTCAAGAGACGTTTGGAAACACCTGTCTCAAGGCATTTACATCTACATCACAATCACTCCTCGGCAGGCATCCGGTTCATGGGTCTTGAACATGTACCACAGCCTCCTAGGAAAGGAAACTGGGACCTAAAACTAAGACAAAGAGAGGCGTTTTGGATTTACCATCTCAAAACGCTATCTCCCCTGGGGCTAAATGAAGGGTTTTCATATTCCCCGTTTATTTAAAGTACTGCAATAATTCTGATAATAAATGGTATCCTAAGTTATGCCTGTATATATGTATATATTCTTTATTTATTTCTATTATATTTGGTGTTCATATGTCCATTAATTTTACCTGCATTATAGGTCTAAGAGTTTAGGGGTCTGTTTTGTGTTGCATAAACTAATGGGTTACTATTTACAGT
The DNA here is from genome assembly GCA_933207985.1 of Pelobates cultripes. Taxonomy (NCBI): domain Eukaryota; kingdom Metazoa; phylum Chordata; class Amphibia; order Anura; family Pelobatidae; genus Pelobates; species Pelobates cultripes. The sequence continues at coordinate 84,295,674 of OW240920.1, forward strand.
GGCAATAAAAGAATTGTTGGCTTCTGTGTATGACTGCCCATATAGCCATTGTACTTATCCCTTACTGGTTCACAACGGTTATAAGTTGTTTCTTTAATTGTACTAAAGCTACACAATACAGCCATAAGAATCAATCCACACACTTGACCTATATGATACAATTTGGACATTCCAAGGGTTAATTGTTAAGCTATGGATACTGCCTTTTAGATATAGTAAGTATCCATTTATATCTGTTCCGGGCGGGGCACTCAAAGGGTTAATTCCCTTTCACCTGATTTCTGTTCTGGCTACCTCTGACATAGAAATGTGGGCTGACACTATGGTGTGTTACACCACACCCCCACAGCCCCATTCGCAGGAGGACCGGAGCAATTTAGACACAATCACAGGTGATTACAATAAAGCTTATGAGCTTAAGGTATAAATTTACCACCCGGACAGTTTTTTGCTCACTGCTGATACCCCTGAGGACGGCGTGTGGTCACGCCGAAACGTACGTCGGGCTCTTCTGTGTTTTTAATACTCTCTTGAGCACTTTGCTCTGAGCACCTTTTCATTTATGTTTTTCTAGTATGTGTGTGTAACCTGGGGCTTCAGATGTTATGACAGCATTTAGATTAGAACACCCACGAAGGTGTTTTATAGGAGATAGGGTATTAGCATAGCACTACTGTTTGGTTGGGAGTGTGTGTTTCTCCCTTTCCCTGTTCTTTCCTACTGCTTTGTTACCTGAGTTATGTATGGGGGTACATATTGCCTTCTATCCCCTCTCTGTTTCTTGTGAGGGTTGGCTCTTGATTAGCCTTGTTCCTACCATACATATTTCTCCCTATATTATTCTGTCCATCACTGATTACCCAGGTTTTTTAATAGATTTCAATAAAGGATTTTTTATTTTTTGGCAACTACACTACTGTTGAGATTGGACTGGGTATTTACCCTCTGGGCGGTCTTTATATAAGACATCCCTTTTTGGGTTTTTTTCTTCCTTTTTTCTACAATTTCCAGGGTTACCCCCTTTTACCAGTCCAGGTGACCTCTATACTCTGGAGGCTCGGCAGTGGGATACGGGAGTGTCTTTTCCTCCCCTCCCACTTTCCAGCCTTTTGAGTTTCCTTTTTCTTGTTATTTATGGCAGAGATAAATTGCTCTTTTGATCAAAAGGGGCTTCTGCAATTTGTGAAATGGATTGTCCTTTTTGATCTATCAAAGGTCCTGCAAGGTGAGACATTTTACACTTAAGCCGCCAGTATGTCTAGTTTCAATATGAACTAACTGACTTTGACCATATGGCTTGAAACTATCAATGAATAGTGTAATTTAGTGGACCTTATGTAATCATATTTTAACATGGCCAAGTACCTGCTTAAACCCAAATTAAAATTGCTGGGTAGTGCAATGGGAAGGATATATCCAAAAACCAAAGAACAACTCAAGTCATGATGAAAAGATAGTTTGCATCAACAGCTATTTACTAGCATGGTTAAAAATGTGATTATTACCATGCCATGGTGATGTAGGGCAGTGGTTGATGCTGTAAATATTGGTGGATCTATAAATTATTAACTTAAAATTACCATGTTTTGTTTTTTAACCATGCACCACATGATGTGTTTCCTACATTCAGCTTTCTCCAGGACATTGGAGCAACAAAGCCTGAGGATGCCAAACAGTTTGAATTGTGGGCGCCTTGTTGGGAGGACATCCATGTCCCAGGGATACACCTCCAAAATCTTCTGCACCTCTTTCCTGGCAGTGCTCTGTCTTACATATACACCTGAAGCCTATTTGTCAGTGGCACTTGAGCCTTGCCCTGCAATCCTAGCCCGAAGCCCCTTCCACAGCCTTTCCCTAGTCTTAAAGGGGCAGCTTAAGCAAGATAATTAGTACATATTAGTTTTGTAGTTATGTTGCTTATAGTCCCTGAGTGCAGGCTCTCAGATTTGATCAAACTGTGTAGAAGCTTGGCATAATGTGAGGCTCTACCTGGCTCCCTGAGACCTGAAAGACATTGCAAATGTACAATTGTAAACTAATTCATAAAAAAGGTTGCTAAATTAAATATGCAATATAGGCATACATAAAGGATGTACCAGGTGTCCTGGTACAACCTAACTGTGCTCTAGGAAAACTGGCTGTCATTCTGGTATCCCAAGTGATTTCTAATTGGTCCACAGAGCTTTGGTTCAGCTGGGTGGCCTTTCTAAGTTGGTCAGTATTGCCACAAATATATATATATAATACCAGAGATGTTTGGAAACAGATTAGTATGGGAGGGATATTTCTTAGGGATGTGCATGGGCAAAAAATTAGGTTTGGAAATTTGTGTAAAAACTCAGTAAAAAAATGAATTTGCTTTGATAAATTTGGACCAATGGCATTCGGTTCGGCAATTTGGAACTTCGGCAATTCGGACCCTAACCAGCCTTAACCCTAACCACTTGTTCTGCCACTTTTCAGAAATCCGAAGAACTTCGTAAATTCGTAAAATCGTAAATTTGGCAATTTGAACTTCGGACATTCGTAAGCATCTGAATGTCTGAATAGCACGAAATGCGTCCGGATGTACATTTGGAACAAAACAAATTGCACATGTCTAGTATTTCTATTGCTACTTCTGATAAGTAAGAAATGATCTGGGAATGGACTCTTCAGTCCAGACCAATCACTGCTTGGTGGGCATAAGATAAACAGCCTCTGGTCTGACTGTATTTGGATTGAGCAAGGCTGTACCACCCTAGTCTTTTTACTGAAATATTGTGATTATAATTAAAATATTGAGGGAAAGAGGTTATTGTGCACGGGGAAGCATGTGCATTTATACCCATTTTTATGCACAATAGTATTTACTCTCCTTTGCTTTAAATGTTTTATTGTCCAGCTTTACAGGTTTGTGGGACAGGGGGTATGACTAGTGTTCTTTTTCCTGTACTGCATTGTATTTAGTGCGACTATTTCCTTTCAACCAACTGAATGTCAATTTAATGTGGTCTAATGCTGACATCATGTCTGTTTACAAAATAAAGCTTTAGTTAAGTTCTAGTTTGTGATTGAGTATTCAGTATATATTCAATGCTTATTAAAATAAAAGAAGGGGAAAATATTCCCAAGGGAAGAGCACATTCTAGTGATAGCTCCTGTGTATGCCTTTGAAAAGCAATAAGGTGCTTTTCATCACAGTAGTATAAATCAGTTAAAAACCATTACAAAGTTTTCAACACATTTGTGACATCAATTCTACCTATGTTTGGATGAAATTAATTTATCCAGAGCGTCAAGTGCTCAGCCAATGAATTTTGGACAAAATACGGAACTGATGTCACTGATTTGGAAGGGAAACTTGTGCATTGTTGGTGGAGGCACTCTGGGAACTCAGGTCAGTGGCAACCCATTCAAATATGTTTTTAAAGCTTACTGGCACTTGGAGACTTCTGGCACCAGAACCGCTGAGATGTAGTGATTATGGTGCCTAGAATAACACTTTTTAACTAGTAGTTCTTATTTATTTTTTAAGAACCAGGATCATTGATGCATTGTCCAAATGTTATGTTACAAAATTATGCAAAACAACTTCAAGAGACTATTCTAAGTTTCACATAGGTCTCCACTGGTGAAGGCCGTGCTGCTGCAGAAACCAGTTTATTTTATTCTGTTATCTATTACAAACATTGGTGACACAAGGAAGTAGCAAGTAGTTAGAACCAATTTTTTAAATGGTAGGTGTGCACAGATGAATTCCCTAAACACATTATTATACATTTTGCTCGGTCCATTTGAATCTCAATCCTATTTACGGTAAGTTTGATAAGCATAAGTAAAGCATTGTCATTTGTTCATTTTTTTTTTCCATACTAAAGAGTCTACCTAGTTCATCGCACAATGTCATATTGTCTTCTTTGTGTTACTGTGCTTCTATGCTTCCATATAGAACTGATGCTGTAACAATTTAGCCTAATGAGAATAAAAGGAAGTGAAAAATAGCAGCCAAAAAAGAAATAACAGCAATTTTGCTCACAAACTCTTTCGAGATTTCAAATCCTGCAGAGATAATCAGAATTATTTGAATAGCTGCAGGCTGTGAAATTTAAATAAAGGAGCTTTTATATAGAATTGAGGAGGCATGTCTCATATCTGCACATTTAAACCTTGCGAACACAAGCATTTTGTATAATGATCAAATCATTAGCATGAAAAAAATCAGACTATTTCAAGTTTTATTTTTGTGTCATCTATTGTACTATCCGCCCTGTCATTTAAAGCAGCTGATTTATAATAATCTCCTTAGTCAACTAAAGGCATATATCACAGAAATGTATGCCTAACATTTGGTCAAAGAGTTAATTAAATGTATAATTCAGTTTTTATGTGAGTTTTAAGTGACCAAGTATTAAAGCAAATCCATTACGATTTTCACAAAAGATAAGGTTGCAACTGTCATGAAAGGATTCTTCTTATTTATTTTTTCAGAATGTAGACTTTTTTTTTCTTCTTTCCATTTCAGTATCTCTCTAACAACTTACTAAAGTAGCTGTAAGACACAGTAAGAGGAAGTTGAAAATAGAGAACAAAAGTTTGTTTTGCTTGCTTCTAAAATCATCCATATTTTAATGTAGTTATTTTGCAAAAAGAACAAGCATGGTGTGCGGCCAATGACTTTTTTCTGAATTCTGTATTTGGAGATGCAGATAAATAAATGCAGGTCGCATTAGATATTGTAGACCAATATGCACTGTAAGGTGACTAGTATGCACCTTTGAATGGAAACATTGTCCATTCCTTTTGCTAGCTTGCTGATTCCCTGCTCATGAAACAGCTTTTGTGCTGTTTCACCTTTATCCATAGAAGTATATAAAACACACTTTATATGTATATGTTTGAAACACATGATTCTATAGAATTCAAATGCAGCATACAGGTCATTTTATCATTTTCCCATAAAGATTCTATGTCTGCTAAGTTGCTTGTTTTTCTCTTTTACAAACCTACACTGCTATAATACCTACTGTTAATCCTACTGTTATTGCTATAATTAACATTATTTTACAAGTACTTCTACCTATAGATCCAACTAATTCATCTGCTATTTTATTATTTGTTTGATTTAATTTTCAGCCTTTCCTTTGCTATCATTGTAGCTCTAACCAGTAAATTAACTGCGGCAAAAGCAAACCTGTGTGTGTAGGAGATCCAGTGTGTATATAAGGGATGTGTTTGGAATGTAGTGTGTGTAAGTGGTAGAATGTGTGTATAAGATATGTAGTCTATAGGGGATCTAATGTGTAGGGGTGCAGTGTGTGAGGGGTTCAATGTGTGTGTGAGTGGAAGGTGCATTATGTGATGTGTGTAGTGAGGGGTGCAATGTGTGTGTGTAGCTCCCCTAGTGTGTATGTAGGGGATCCAGAATATGTTTAAGGGATGTAGTGTGTGTGTATAAGATATGTAGAGTCTATAAGGGATCTAGTGTATAGAGGTGCAGTGTGTGTGAGGGATTCAAAATATGTGTGAGGGGTGCAGTGTGTGAGTGGATCTGCCCCATTTACTGGCAGGTCAACTTGACGTGAATACATGCCAAGCTATCTGTCTACTATAAAATAAAAATGCAGGTAGCGTTAGCACTCAACCAAAAAAAAGTGCATCCTTATCTCTAAATTGAATTGAAAGCAATTCGAGGAGAACCATGCACACCTAGGAAAAATAAAAAATGAAAAAATATGTATATACTCTCAGGGAGAAACCCTGGTCTAGCAAATTTAAAAAGCAATCACCAAGTGTGACATGAACACAGAAAAGCAAATTATATATGGCGATATAAAAACATTGTCCCCTGTTAGCACTCAAATGTTCATTTTCTTGGGATGCCAGAACACGTGTTAAATGGTACAGTAATTCCACACTGCTGGTTGATGAAACAAGTAATTGCTGGGTAACACTTCTACTTAGCCAATTCATTTGTAATTGCTGAGGCAGAAAATGTCCATGTGTCAATTATGACAATAAATGTGAAGATCGTAAAGTCCATATAAATTGTTAGTATGGTTACAAAATAAACTGAAAAGTAAAAAAAAAAAAAAATACAAAAAAGTACAAAAAAAGAGAAGTAAAAATAAAAGTTGATTGTCAAGGCGCCTTAATCTGCAAACAGGGCAAGATAATAGCAAAATCACAATATTTTAGTGCAGTATTCAAGGACTAGAAAGAAAAGTCAAAGGGCATGTGCATGACTATAAAGAAAAGTCAAATGGCAACTCACATAGAAGGAGTGTTGTTGTAATCTCTCAATTTTAAGCATTGAGTAGTACAATCCCCACTCCAGGATACAAAGTAGAGGGGTGTCTTCACCAAAAATAGTAGTGTATGCAATAGGAAAGAAAACGTCAAATAGGGTTCTCTGAAAAATAACGATATATCACAACACAGGTGGAGTCAAATGGCCACTCACATAAAAGTGTCTTTGAGCTGTAATATCCCTTTTGTTTAAATGTGTGCCACATTGTAGAGATGTGCAGACAGCAATTATTCTCCCAAATGGTATTAGCCTATGTAATTTAAAACAACAGGAGGAATCTTTATTGTGTTATATGTAAATCGTTAATATTGGCAAAAAAAATGACATCTACTTGCATTTTCCAGAGCAATTAATCATGAAAATATTTTTCAGTTTTCTTTCCTTCTATATGTACACGCTATGCTGATTCGCTGCATTATTGTTCTACTATACAACATTTTTCACAGTGCTGCTTTCCATTCCCAGTCTTGCCTTGCCCTCACTTCCTCGATTGGTTGCAGATCACTTTAAGATCGTGCCCCCACTGGACCACCAGGGATTATACTCACTCCTGCCAAAAGGATATGCAAATAGGAACTTATCTACACAAAACTCAGCCATACTCTGACTCCACAGACAGACACCACACACACAACTCTCAATCAGCACATGCAGGCACACTCCCCCCAAATACAGCTCCTACACAAACACAACACTCAGCTACTATAATCTCTCACTCACACAACACTAAACCACCCTTGCACTCCCCCATTCAAAAAAAAAGAATCCAAAATAGCATATGTATGTGATGAAGTAGTTTAGTAGGCTTAGCTAATTTATAGTGTCAAAATATATTATATGTATATTACAGTCAAGAAAAACTCAAAGCCTTTGTATCCTGGAAAATAAAGGGAAACCATTAATCTCAGAATTAGCTCTCCATATGTTTTGATGGATGAGTCATTATCTAGTTATATGACATTAACAGGAATTAGGAGCATATTCTTCTGCAAATACAGAAGGCATACCAATTAATCACACAGCCCCTAATTAATGTCATTTTCACCTGATAAATGGATCCATATTCTTCCTCACAGTGGAAAATTGGCTTAGTTAGTATATGTGACTAGCAAAACCAGGCATCTCAATTCCAAGTTAGCTGGTGTCGTTTTAGTCCCTTTGGTGATCCCTTTGAAAAACAAATAAACATAGTGTGTTTCCTGTGATAAATCTTCGTTAGAAATTATGTTTTTTTCTTTAGCTGGTTATGGTTTGAACAAGTAACATTAGAGATTCGACAGATCATTAATAGTTTTCTGACACTTTTGTTCTATTAAATGGAACAGCTTTATTATTAATTTTATGTCATATTTTAGAGAAAAGGAATACAGATTCCTTAATTTAATAAATAGCTATTAAAAAAAAATGATTATGCTAGGGTATTCGGATTAAACAGCAAAAATTCAATTTTTTGAAAGCAACCAATCAGAGTGTTATAAGTGACCCCTATAGGTTTTAATGCAGTGGTGGGGGGATAGGAATTAATATTTATTCCAAGGAGGGAGCTGGTAGCGCTGCTGGCTTTTTATTCCGCGCATGAGCAGTGTTATTTTCTCCGTGCTGTGGGGGTTAATTCCTCTGTAGCACGGAGTCTATTAAACGAACAAAAGAAAAAGATAATGCATTCAGCATTTGCCCTTTCGTTTCATTTATATTTCATATGTAGGGCTTTCGTTTACGTTTTTAAAAACAAATCCAAAAAAACACAAATTTTCAGACAAAATTGTATTTGTACAAAAAAAAATGCACATGTCTACCCCACACCAGTTTTGGATGCATCAACTTCAACAAGAAAATGAAGGGAAGAATCAGGAGCTATCATAACTGGAGCCAAGGCAAAAACAGTCTTTAGAATTTCAAAAGCCTCTGCCTTATGGAGTCCATTCTTGATATTCTTTACCATTCTTTGTCATGTGTGTTAAGGGTGCTATTACTGAAGATAATCCCTTAATAAATCTTCTGTAGTAGTTGGAAAACCCTATAAACCTTTAAACCTGTAATCTTCTGTAGTCGCTGGAAAACCCTATAAATCTTTAAAAGACAGTTTGGTAAAGGTCACTCAAGAACCTACGCTAACTTCATTGGATCAATTTGGAAATCTGACCAGATATAATGCATTCCAAGAATTGTATCTGGTCTTTTTTGAAAGACATTTCTCAAGTTTACAGAATAAACCATTTTCCAACAGTGTTTTCAGTTTTTTTCTGACTTGTATATGATGTGTATGTATATTGGGAGAATCAATGAGAATATATTCTAAATAGACTATAATAAAGTAATTAAAAATTCACTCAGTACATCATTGATAAAGTTCTGAATGACGGCTAGAACATTACATAGTCCAAAAAGCATCACTCATCAGTGTACTTCTAGTATGGAAAGCCATCTTCCACTCATGTAACTCCTTGATCCTAACCAAATTATAAGCACTATCAAACATTTATGTGATCAAAGAGACTGGATATGCATTACGGATAGTTTATTTTATTCCTTTCCTATCATAAATGCAAGGCCTCAGATCGCCATACTTTTTTGGAACAAAAAAGACCTCAGCACCAGCAGGAGACTGGGAACGTCTCATACAGCCTTTCTCAAGAGCTTCTTTTATGTATTTCTCCATGACAGTATTCTCTTTTATAGAGATTGGGTATACAGAACCTATGGGAGGAATAGTCCATGGGAGCAACTCAATAGAACAGTCGTATGTGTTAGCTTTCTTTTTATCAAACACTTCTTTTATATTGCATAGGAATATCAGTAAAAAGATGGTTCATGGTAGGTATGTTTATAGATAACACAGTTTGACTCCTTAGTTATAGTGGGTATCAAAAATTTTCTACCATCTATGGCCTCTATGGCCAAGGGTGTAGATTTTTCTGTGAAAACAAGTCTGTATTTGGCAGTCGAAGTCTAATAAGCTGCATCCAAATCTATTAGGGCAGTAGTATGGATTGCTTTTCCTCCCTATTGAAATAAAACAGGTATTTGAAACCTTTGTTCTTGTTTGTCAATTTTAGAGGACTTATACAATACACCCAAGGCCCGTCATCTTTCCAGCCTTAGGTGTGAGAGTTTTCCAGCCTATTGGGGGCATTGTAAACAATGGTGTCCTTTCTTCCCACAATACAGACAAAGATTCTCTCTTCTCCTATATATCTTCCCTGACTAAGTGAACTGGGTGAGCATTTGCCTTAATAGCCAGAAATCCAGTGCCATTCTGAGTGAAGACCTTCTGGTTCTTTCCTTTTGGTTTGTTTATACTCAACTATGATAGGTATGAAGTTAAATCCTCTAATTTGTCTGGTAAACCTTTCGCTTTCATTTCATCTAGCAATGCCTCTGATAAACCATTCATGAATACATTAACAAAAGCAAGATTATTCCATCGTACTTCTGACGCCTAAGTACGGAACTCTAGGGTGTAATCTCCAATACAGCAATTTCCTTTTTTAGTCTTAAAGAGCTTTAGCAGCAGTAGCCCTATGTCCAGGGGGATCAAACACTCTTTTAAAGGGACACTCTAGGCATCCAGACCACTTCAGCTCATCGTAGTGTTCTGAGTGTAGTGTCCCTGTCCCCCTTGGTCCTGCAATGTAAATCATTGCAGTTTTTGACAAACAGCACTGGGTTAATTCAGAGTCAAGTTGACTAGTACTGGTTTGATTTTAAGCAGAATTGCTTTCTGTAACAATTACTGATTAATATTTCTGATAAGGCAAATGGCCCTTTACACAAATAGAAACAGGTTAATGAAGCACACAATGTACAAAATGCAGGCTAGCCTCTGACCATAGGGTCACTCCCAACCCCTTTTAAAAACAGAGCAAACCAATAGAAAATATTTATAGGCAAATCAGGGTGCCACAATCATAATATATTTACCAGATCTGGGAGGAAATTCTCATATATGGAGAAAGAAGAAAATAAAAAATGATATGTTAAAAACAAGTAGCCACAAAAAGCAAAAGCACATAAAATATATAGTGCAACAAACGCTTAGTGTAGCCTGAATAGGCTTAGTCCCTGTTAGGCTGGAAAATCACCACATGGTCTGGAAACCTTTACGCTGCCATAGACTTATGCATTAACATGTTTCTGCTTTCCTTTGTCTCTGTAATCAGCTGCTAGGAATACTCAAAGAAGCCACACTATTTCAGACAGATTATCAATAAGCATTCAAAGGTTTAATGTGTAATACATCGTATATATAAAACACAGTTTGTCTAGGGGTGTATACATCAACGGAAACCTTAACCTATCATAGGAGTCTCAGAACAGAAAGTATAATTTTTCATATAACATTACATATTGCTGTTAGTTAGTTTCCTGTTAACGGATGCAAGTAACAGTATGAGATTAGGAACCTAATTAAAATGTGCATGTGCTAGAAAGAATGCTGTTTTTTTCCCAAGTGCAGAATGTTTATAACAGATAGCGAAAGCTGGTGTCAGGCTCAAGGACACAAGAACAGAAAAATATTGTATGTTTAACCCCTTAGTGACCGCGGACGTACCAGGTACGTTCGACAAAAAACGGTCGTTAACGACCTCGGACCTACCTGGTACGTCCACGGCTATTGTCAGCGCTGGAAGCGATCATGATCGCTTCCAGGCGCTCTTACGGTAATACACGATGCCTCGATATCAAGGCATCGTGGAATACCCCACTACACTGCCAGGGACCCAAATGATCGCCCCTCTCCCCCTGGAGCGATCACTTCCGGGTTTGCCGCACGTGGCGCCTGGCAGTGTAGGAAAGAGAATCTGAAGCCATCCGCTGTCTTCAGATTCTCTTACCGTTACTGAGTGCCTTGAGGGGTCGAGGCACTCAGTAACAGTTGTAAAAAAAACTATATTTAAAAAAAAAGTATTAAATTTTAAAAAAAATTAACCCCTACCCTCCCTCCCCCTTCCAACTACAATACAAAGCCCAGACGAAGGAATGAAAATCCTTAGAACCTGGGGCATTGAAATTCCGCCTGCAACGAAAGAGACTCAAAGACTCCCTCCATCATGGAGGAAAGCCAAACGCTAACTCGCCTCGCTGGGAGGGTGCTGTGTCGCTGAGCCTGAGAACTGTTAATCCAGCCATGTGAATCCAGGCTTGTATAACATTTGCTTTGTTAAATTTTCTATGTTTAATGGCAATGTAAATAGGAGCTACACTATAGATGTGCATGCAAAGACGTGGGGGCATGGCAACTGTGGAGGGCGGAGGATGTAAAGGGACATATGTAATCTGAGGAACAAGGCTAGATAGGGGCCTGGGTCATGGATATAGTGACATGGAGACCAACACCGGAAAGGCCTAGGCAGGGGAGCTCACATTCGCGCCCCCCCCCCACAGACCCCCCAGAAAGCTCCGCCAGATTACTATATAGAAAAAAAATATATATATATATATATTCATTTTTATTACACTATACCAACATGCAATCTCAGGACACGGGCAGGCAGACAGCGACAGCCCATCCACGCAACCTTTTCAAAAAAAAAAAAAAAAAAAGGGTCACCCAGACAAAAGCGAAACATGAGAGCAAAGGCCGCGGCCGACGAACCGCAGCCAGGACAGGAACCATTAGTTCCTACCCCCACCGCACCACCACCTGGTGCATAGCCGATATTTCGGCAAAAAAGTTGATTTGTTATAGTTTACCCATTTCTGTTACCTATTATGTTTTTATGTTTGTATTCATGCGTGCACCTCATGCACCCCTCCCACTTGCCAAGCACTCCGTAAGCTACCGTCCAAGATCAGATAGAGCGGAGATCATGCCGCTCTCTCCCTCTGTACCTAGAGACATGCGAAATAGCCCTCCGGTTACCCGGGGACAGCCCTTGAGTTCGGAGGAACTGGGACACAGGGACTCCCCGAAATATATATGTCGAACACAAGCACAAATACCATCTTATGACCACCTCCCACCCTGAAAATCTACTCACACAACGTTAGGGGACTGAACATCCCGGTTAAGAGACACCTCCTATACCGAGAGATCAAACATAAAGCAGTAGATGTTCTATGCCTTCAAGAGACACATTTCATGACCAACGCACACCCCACCGTCCTACAGAAAGATTATCCTATGCAAATCCACGCCACATCGGCTAGCAAAACCAAAGACACTTCCATACTAATTAGCACAAATGTAGCCTATGCCCCGCATTCCCAACACATTAACCCGGACGGCAGATACGTCATTATAGTAGGCACGCTCAATGACATGCCCTACACCATAGCGAACATATACGCCCTCAACACGAACCAACGCAACTTTTTACATAAACTTATACAGAAACTGCAGTCAGTACAGCTAGGGACGACAGTCATATGTGGCGACTTCAATCATGTATTTGACCCCTCCATAGATACGACACTAGCTCCAGCTAGAAAGCGCAACGCACCCCTCCGCAAACAAAGTAAAGCACTCTGCAAACTTATACACAATAACCATCTGTATGATGTATGGAGAGCCACTCATGTAGGGGAAAGAGGGTACACATTCTTTTCGACAGTGCACAACACCTATTCCCGCATTGATGGCTTCCTTATCTCAGGGACAGGGATAGACCAAGCGGCCCAGTGCGAGATAGGACAGATTACATGGTCCGACCATGCCCCGGTAGAGCTAACGTTGAAAAACCTCTATGACCCGACCCATAGAAGCCTGTGGCGCATAAACACAACATTACTGAAAGATAGTGCCTTCTGCACGGAGCTGAACCAAAACTTAGCCCAATATTTCCAAGACAATGATAGGCCTGAAACGAGCCGAGGTACCCTGTGGCAGGCCCACAAATCGGTGATACGGGGGCAACTGATACAGCGGGCAGCATACTTAAAACGGAAATCCCGCCTTCAGCTCCACACATGCCAAACAGACCTCCAGCGTGTCACGACACAAAACCAAATAACTCCCTCACACGAACTGCGGGAACAAATCATGAAACTCACAAGACAGATACACCAAATGTCCTTGGAACAAGTGGGATACCACCTGAAAAGGCTATAGGCACAAAACTACACACAGGGAAACAAGGCAGGTAAACTATTAGCACAAAGATTAAAGTCACAACAAGCAGCCCAAAAAATAGCGTACTTGCTGTCTCCAAGCGGACAGAAAATAGTGGCACCCAAAGACATTAGCAACGCATTCACCAAATACTACGAAGCACTGTACAATCTCAGGGATGACCCAAATAGACCCCAACCACAAGATCGCCCTGCCCAAACTTACACCCGCTCAGCAAGATAGCTTGTCCGCATTGATAACAGAAACGGAGGTGATGAGAGCGATTGACTCTCTACCTTCCGATAAAGCCCCAGGTCCAGACGGGTTCGCCAGCTGTTACTACAAGTACTTCCAAAGAACCCTAGCCCCTCACATTACTAATGCTTTTAATGAAGCAGCCACGAAACACGCACTCCCGCCAGAAGCCCTCAAAGCTCACATCATTACACTGCCTAAACCGGGCAAGCCACCAATCCACCCACAAAATTTTCGACCGATATCACTACTGAACACAGACACAAAACTCTTCGCGAAAATATACGCCATCAGACTGGGCACGATCCTCCCACACCTGATAAGGAATGATCAAGTAGGATTCGTTAAAGGGAGACAAGGGGGGGACAACACGAGAAAGGTCATCGACATTATACATAGCGTCCACAGGCAACATACAGAATGTGTAACGCTCTCACTAGACGCGGAGAAGGCCTTTGACCGCCTGAACTGGAGGTTCCTGAAAGCGGTCCTGGATAAGTTTGGGATGCCGGGGGCATTCTGCTCGGCGGTGGAGGCCTTATACAGCAAACCATCGGCACAGGTGGTCACGGCGGGCTTCACTTCGGAACCATTTAGTATCACTAACGGAACGAGGCAGGGATGCCCACTCTCCCCCTTACTATATGTGTTGGCTTTAGAGCCACTAGTGGAGACAATACGGGCCAACAGCTCCATACACGGAGTAACAGTGGGCGACAGGGAATACAAAATCAATTTGTTTGCGGACGATGTCATGCTGACACTAACGCAACCCCAAATTTCACTACCAAACCTCATGGAAGTCATTAAAGAATACGGCCTTAACTCCTACTACAAATTAAATGTCACTAAATCACAGGCTATGGGTGTGGGAGTCCAGTATCACCGGCTGAAACACTTGAGTGAGCTTTTCTCATTCGACTTGAGGAAGGATTATATTACCTTCTTGGGCGTCCATATACCCCCCCACCTACCCCATTTGTTTAAGTTAAACTTTACTAAACTGATCAAATCATTTACAGACACGCTACACACATGGGAGGGTAAATATCTCTCATGGCTGGGCAGACTGGCGGCGATTAAGATGTCTATACTTCCCAAACTCCAGTACCTGCTGCGCACGGTCCCGATAAGTCTGCCGGGCCAATACATGAGCACAATCCAAAAGCTGATCGTACGGTTTGTGTGGGCCAACCGCAAAGTGAGGGTGGCCAGCAAGCTCTTACAAAAACCGATCAGAGAAGGGGGACTGGGCATGCCCAACATCCGTTCTTACCATAGAGCCACATTGCTGACTGCCATAGCAGCGACAAACGCAGTAGAAGACCCCCCCCAATGGGTCCACATAGAAACACACTGGGCATGCAAACAGGGGCTGCGACACCTATACCAGCTGCCATACAAACTACGACCGCCATACACAACCATGTTACCAACCACGGCAGCAATGATCAAAACATGGGACTCTGTGAGGGCATCACTGGGCATGGTCGGACCAACTATAGGGAATATCCCACTCACGAGCATCTCAGTGGGCATACCGACGTTTGACCACACCCCCTGGGTGAGAGGGGGATGTACCCACCTTAGCCAGATATGCGGGAACAACGAGTTATTGCCGTTCCCAGAACTGCAAACCAAGTTCTCCTTGCAATCCAGACACATATTCCCTTACCTCCAACTGAAATCATTTGTGGCCTCACACTGCAAGGGATCATGTGTTGAACCACCAAATATTGGCGCCTTAGAACAGATATGCCTACAGGGCAGTATACCCCAAAAAATCCTGTCGAAACTATATGCACTACTGAATACAGTAGATACAAACAGACACAGAGACTTTAGAGAAGCCTGGCAGAAAGACATAGGACACCCAATAGCAGACCTAGACTGGAAACAGGCATTCCAAACGCACAAAGGGCACACATCTTGTGCGACTCATCTAGAAACAATGAGGAAAATTATGTACAGATGGTATATGGTCCCGGACAAACTAGCGAAACTATACCCTGGATGCTCAGGGGAATGCTGGAGGAGGTGCGGAGAAAGGGGGACAATGTACCACATTTGGTGGACTTGCCCGATAATCACTCCCTACTGGGCGATGGTGGAAGGGATAATCACTGACGTGATAGGCCGCCCTTACAGCTTGGGGCCTGAACAGGGCATACTATTCATGCATCTTGCCCAATGGCACAAGCAGGAAAGACAACTGATATTCCAAGTGCTCATGGCGGCAGTAACCCTGATAGCCAGACAGTGGAAACATCCACAAGCACCCAGCAAACACGATCTCCTAACACAAACATCCACAAACTGGGAATATGAGGCTATGGCAAATAAATACATTACAAATAACCACATGATCATAGACACAAAAAACAAATGGGAAAAATACATTCAGAGAAGTTCGCACCACTCCAGAACTCATAGGTACGCTAGGACAAGAGAGTTGGAGTAGAGTACCAAAGCCAGAGAGACGGGGAACGACTGAGACTTGACCTGGGAGGAGGTCCTGACACATAGAACCGATGGTGCATTGGAGGTAGAAAGGTAGAACCAACAACTAAGAAGCATGGGCCCAAAGGGAGGGCAAAGAGGCACACCACTTTCAAGAGGTCTACAAACTAAATCTCTTCCCCTTTCTTCCCTTAATTCTTTCCCATCCCTTCTCTGCGCACCCTACCTCCACCCCCCCCACACACAACTATTGAGCTACAACTTAATATGTAGCTAGTCAGCCGCTCTAGCGAACAACCCGCTAACAGTTCACGTACGCCCAGCCCAGACGCGGCCACCAGACAACCACATTACGCTAGCTCCCGAGGGGAGAAGAACCCAGACTCCCTGCAGGAGGCCAGTATACAAGGGCAGGGGGACGGCACAATACACATGGGATAAGGGCGAGCAACACAACACGTGTGTCGCAAAACCAAAACTAAAACTAATTTACCCACCAGACGCGGGATCAACCACACACGTAGCGATACTACGCCCAGCACTCCAGACTACACTTGCGACTCAGAGAAAGGTAGCAAACACGGATTGGGAAAAAATGAACGTTTAAAGTGTAATGGTTGAATTGTATACGCTAGCGTTGGAAATGTAGACCGCGGGATGTGTGATGTGAACTATGTGATATATGTATAATGTACATACCCATGGCAGAACGTGTACGTGTAAACAACGTTGTCTAGATCCCTCCCCACCTCTCCCCTTTTTATTCTGTACCCCCCCCCATACACTGCTTTTTGATGCATGACAAAATAAAAATTGTCAAATTGAAAAAAAAAAACTGTATTATTAAATTATGATTCTTAACCTGTCTATTCTCCTTCTAGTAGATAAAGACCGTATAGCCCCGCTGATTCCATAGCTGCCCAATACATTACGTTAAGACCAGATGTATACTCCCTTCGAATAGTCCCCATCAGTGAAGAAGAAAGATGGTGCCCATAAATCCAGCCTGACGAAAGCAATAAACAAGCTTTATGAAACACCAGACTTATTTGGGGTGGATGGGAAGCTTGAGGAAATGCTATTGTACATGGAATATTACTGTATTATGTATTTCTTTTTTTGTTTCATAACATGTCGCAAGATAGCAAATATGGATTTTGGAGAAATCCTCTATTAACGATAACTTCAGTATAGTCATAGTGTAAAAGCAAGAGGTGGAGTGTTATGGACATGAAATATGACTACCATTTTAACACAATATTTTTTTTTCGCCCATAACTCACAAAGTTATTAGTTTACCATTTAACTGATATTCCCTGCATAAATGCCATTGTGTTTTTCTTTTTTTTTTTTTGTGGTGCAGTGAAAAATACACAGTATGACAGTGACATATGTTGCACTGCAAAACGATTGAATACAAGCTTAGGGATAGAGCACAAAATGTCAAGAGGAACTGCACATTTTTTATAGAAAGTATGTATTTAAGTGTATTTTAAAGCGAAAGAATAAAGGAACAGTGCAGTATATGCCGAGTAGGGATGTATTAAAACAGCTGGACAGTTTTAAAAAGTGGAGACAGTAAATAGCAGTAGAGGATTGCAGGTAGCTTAATAAAACTCCCAGGAGCCCACCCAACAGGTTGCAAATGGATTTAGACACAAGTGACTTCTGGATTAGTGTGAACTACAGAAGTACTGTTGAGACACCATGCTAGGATTAGGTGGGTATTCCCAGGCCCAGCTCTGATATCAGCTGACTCCCTCCAGAGGTTGAACACACCGGTAGTAGGACCACAAGCCTGCTTGAGTAGTCACTTGGGCCCATGCTTGAAAGGGGTCACTCTCTATCAGCGCTGCATCCCTCCATGGGTGTCACAATCTCCATGGTGACATGTGGAAGGCCAGGTGTGCTTATCTTCCTGGTGGATTTGAACTCTGGACTCTTGCTGCTTTGGTCCTGCTCTCTTTCCTCTGAGCCACGCATCTATTCATATTTTCTTCCTATGTCCAGTCTTGCCTTCTTTCTGTACTGCATACATATCTGCTGCAGAGCCTCCCTATCCAGTTTCTGTGAGGTCTGCATATTTTCTCCTAGTTCCTGGGATCCGCAGAAGCTGCATCAGGGCCCTGGTATGTGGCAACACAAACCCTGGTGCTCAACACCAGCGGGCGTGTGGTTACCCTGCACCAGGCCCTGATTGTTAATTTCCACGAGGTTGACTCATTACAAATTTTTGCTAAGGTTGCCAGTTTCCGCTCTAGGCCTATATTTTTTTTGCCTGGGTCATTAAGTTTCATCTATCCAGAGCAGCAGAAACCTTGATCTCCATTTCATCTAAGATCCTGGGAAGTATAAAACTGTATAATTGTGTTATAGCTTTTATACTTGTGTTTAGATTAAATTGCTTGGATAGCCTTTGATATGTTTTAACTGCAATCATGGGAAATATATGATTAGTAATGCAAAGGATAATTGTCTAGTTAGCATTACAAGTGTTTAGCTAGAACATGTTTATTAATACTTGTTATATTTTCTTTAACATATTTTTATTAAACCTTATCTTTTGCTCTACTCTGAGTGATTGTCATTGGTATTTACCTGTTAGGATATAACTCTGCCAAAATACCTTATGCAGCTAATAATCTAAATTTATAGCTGTACAAAATTAAAGGGTTGGTTTTGAATGTTTGCAAGTATATGTGGGCTTCCATTAACTCTGTTAGTGTAGCTATGTGATGTCTATTGTTAGTGTAACTAGGTTACACCAGGACACATGACTGATGGCCATCTTGATGCTCTTTGAAGCATATGGTCAACAGCCATTTCGATGCTCCTGAAAGTTTAACACAGTAGTTATTGTAAAACCCTTTGAATTGCATAAATGAATTCATCCAAAACCACAAACCACAACAGTGTTTTACGCAGTACTGGAGACCGTATCTCCTGAAGGAAATTAATACTTTGGAGATAGTTCAGAGACAGGCTACTAAACTGTTTCATGGATTACAGGATAAAACTTAAAAGTAAAGATTAAGGGATCTTAGCATGTATAGCTTGGAGGAAAGACGAGACAGGGTGGATATGATAGAAACATTTAAATACATAAAGGGAATCAACACAGTAAAGGAGGAGGCTATATTTAACCCCTTAAGGACACATGACATGACTGACATGTCATGATTCCCTTTTATTCCAGAAGTTTGGTCCTTAAGGGGTTAAAAGAAGAAAAACTACCACAACAAGAGGACAATCTTAAATTAAAGGGGCAAAATTTTAAGACTAATATCAGGAAGTATTACTTTATTGAGAGGGTAGTGGATACATAGAATAGCCTTCCAGTGGAAGTGGTAGAGGTTAACACAGTGAAGGAGTTTAAGCATGCATGGGATAGGCATAAGGCTATAAAGCTATAAGATAAGGTCAGGGACTAATGAAAGTATTTAGAAAATTGGGCAGACTAGATGGGCCGAATGGTTCTAATCGGCCATCACATTCTATGTTTTTATGTTTCTATATTTGCACTTCAAAAATAAAAATTTACAAAAACAAGCCAAAAAAAAACAATGATGAAGTCTGAATGGTACGACAATGCAAACATAAAGTTGACCTGAAACAGATCCACTTGCTATAGCTGTATATTACTTTGTGTGAAGAAAAACAGGCAAGTACAGTTAACCTGTAATGCAGTGAAATATAGTGTAATTTGACTGCATGCAATACAACATAATTCCACTTGGTGGCTTAAAATCCCTGTAATTAAAAAGAGTAGGCCATAGTGCTCACTTTATATAA
Source organism: Pelobates cultripes (assembly GCA_933207985.1). Classification (NCBI taxonomy): domain Eukaryota; kingdom Metazoa; phylum Chordata; class Amphibia; order Anura; family Pelobatidae; genus Pelobates; species Pelobates cultripes. The sequence goes on from OW240920.1 coordinate 84,315,521, forward strand.
ACAATAGATTAAAAAAACTCACATATCATACGTTTAAGACAGGCCAAAAAGGGGTTCACTACCACACATGCAGGTAGATCAGATGATCCGAGGATGGATGAGAGTAATAGGAGCTTCAGACTTCCTCAGTCAGTCTGGCCGATTGGTCCTGTATCAGATACGGGGACGGCGTGCATTCCACTGTGCCTGCTTGTGTGTTCCACCTGTTTCCCTCATAGATTTTTTGGGAATGGCATAATTAATTCAATCGAATAGAGTTCAACGTCTCAGATCTGCGAACAAGTAGATTCAACAGATCAAATTAATTCAACAGATCAAGTGAGTTGCAGGTCTACTTCCTTCGAGGCAGTTGAATGACCTAAATGCTATGTATGGTTATATGTTTTGAAGGTGGAAAAGCTCCTTCAATTATTTCAGTATTTATTAGAGCCCCGTTGGTCTATCAATTAAGGACTTCAGGCTTTTGAAAGCCATTAATGGAAGGAATAAAATCCTAGAAAGGCACTATTTATTTGACAAAACCAATATAAATAATAAGAATAATAGTGACCAAGTAGTAAATCAAATTTGGACATTGCAATGAAATAAAATAAAAATAAATTATAAAAAAAAACGGAATCATTTGAAAATGTGTGCACTAAATTAGGTCAATTTAGATATAATAACATCACAACATAAATATCATAAACTTAATGACACCGTATAGTTGATACAAAAGGGAATTGAGGGAACAAACATCTTACAGGAATGGTTCTGCCATAGAGACCAAAATGCATACATATTACAGGTTAGGGAATAGCACGCACATGAAAATAAATTTTTAAATAATATAAGGCTACTTAAAATCACCTATCTCCACAATAAATATGGGGTTTCAGTTCTACCATATGGCCATATTGTGTTAAGCCCATCACTACTTCACAGTACCCAGTAAAAGTGGGTCCTAGTCTAATTCCAAAGTGGGAGACAAATCAAAAAGCAGTAGTGCTAAATAAGCTGGTGTATTTAAATATTCTGTTGTAAGAGCATTGTGAATATATATAATGCAAAATAAATGTGATAAACACAATTCAAAAAATTCCAGTGTCACCCACGTCCGTTCAGGGATTCGGGGTTTCCATGGAAGTCATAATTTTGACAGAATGTGCAAATAGTCCTATGCCCAGAACAGTTCCAGGGAATTAAGGCTAACGGTCGGTCTCTCTTTCTGGAGTACAAAAGTACATAAATCACATTAGTTTTTAAAGGGCCCATAGTCTTTTAGCAGCAGGTTGGCAAGCAGGCCCCTCCAAGAAGATGGGGCAGAGGCATTTCTGCCATCCAAAACCTCCTCAAATATATAACTGTGGTCACCTCCAAAGGGGCCACTGAAACTGGGGGGCTGGGCAGGGTGATCTACCCAAAAGGAACCTGGTCTGGATTCCAAACTTACATAGTAAATACAATAGGGAATTGGGGGCACTCCCAGAAAGTGCATCTTGCAGGAATGGTGCTGCCGTAGTGACAAAAATGTATACATAATACAGATTATGGAACAGCACACACATAAAAACACATTCCAAGATTCTATAAGGCTACTTATTATTATAGCCATTTATATAGCGCCAACAGATTACGTAGCGCTTTACAATATTAGGAGAGGGGGGATTTAATTATAAATAGGACAATTACAAGAAACCTTACAGGAACGACAGGTTGAAGAGGGCCCTGCTCAAACGAGCTTACAGTCTACAGGAGGTGGGGTATAAAACACATTAGGACAGGAAATAGCAATCAAATAAGGTGGGAGAGAAGCAGAGCTAGAGGAAAGAGTAGAGTGCTGCCCTTTAGGAGAGAGCTAGAGAAAGATATGTGAGATAAGGCATAGTCTGGGAAGCCATAAGCTTTCCTAAAGAGATGGGTTTTAAGGCCCTTCTTAAACGATTGAAGACTAGGGGAGAGTCTGATGGCGGTATGCAGGCTATTCCATAGGAAGGGAGCCACCCGCGAGAAGTCCTGCAAGCGTGAGTTTGCCGTATGGGTGAGAGCACCAGACAGGAGAAGGTCATGGGCAGAGCGGAGAGACTGAGAAGGGGCATACCTATGGATCTGTGAAGGGATATAAGAGGGGCTAGAATTGTTCAGTGCTTTATAGGTATGGGTTAGCACTTTGAATTGACTTCTGTAGGATACAGGAAGCCAGTGTAAGGACTGACAGAGGGGTGAGGTGTAAGACTAGAGAGGAAAATCAGTCCGGCGGCAGCATTAATTACAGACTGTAGCTGGGCAATACGGCTTTTGGGAAGATCAATCAGGAGAGGGTTACAATAATCGATGCGGGAAAGTACTAGAGCATGGACAAGCTACTTGGTAGCATCTTGCGTAAGAAATGGGCGGATGCGGGCTATGTTTTTAAGATGTAATCTAAAGGATTTGGCAACATACTGGATGTGAGGCTCAAAGGTGAGGCCAAGACAGCGCGCTTGCAAGGATGGACTTATGTGTATACCACTAACTTGAAGGGAGAGCAAAAGAGGAGGATCAGTATTAGGAAGAGGAAAGACAAGGAGCTCAGTTTTAGAGAGATGGAGTTTCAGAAAGCGGGAGGACATCCAGTCAGAGATGGAAGATAGGCAAGCAGTGACACATTGCAGGATGGCAGGGGAGAGGTCCGGGAGAGATATATCTGGGTGTCATCAGCATACAGGTGGTAGTGGAACTCAAAAGAGTTAATAAGTTTGCCGAGAGAGGCAGAATAAAGAGAAAATAGAAGAGGATCAAGGACAGAGTCTTGGGGGACTCCACCCAAGACAGGACGAGGGGAGGAGGAATCATTAGAAAAGTACTCAATACTTAAAATCACCTATCTCCATGATAAGTGATAGTCTTATTTTTTGTTAAATTTCTCCCTTTTTATAATATTCTAAAGTGTTGCAGAATAAACTGGAGCTATGTAAATACCATTAATATTAATGAGCCATAGCCTAACATTTGGCAGTTAACACAGCACATGTCAAGAGGAACAATACAAATAACAAGTCCAATAGTGAATATTTCCTGTGGGGAAACATTGGATGTAATAAAAAATAAGAAATGATCCCAAGGCACAATGTAAGTAAAGTGCTAAATGAAAAATCCCATTAAAAAAGGTATATTGACCAAGAGCAGGAAAAATGAAACCCCAACGTTTCGGCTGTGAAGGCTTCCTCTGGGGGACCTCTCAAGCATTGGGAAGCATTGGATGGCCTGAGATCAATGTCACCAATGATCTCCAGAGGGGCAGCTATGTGAGACCAGCATAGCAAGAGTTAGAAGGTAAGTGAATCTATTTTTTTAAAATTATTTTTATTTTTTTATTACGAGCGGGCCAAGATAGCCAGGAATATATTTTAATGTTAGAAATACACGTTTGCTCCTTTAAGTTATTTGTGCATGTAACAAACATTTACACTTCTACTCCCAAGTTTACTCGATAAAGTATATTCCATTTGTGCACATAAAATTATAATTAGAATAATTGGCATTCATTTAAATCACATTTATAATAAAGGATTATCTTTGGAACAGTTAAAATGGAAGTCAAACATACTTTAAAGTGAGGTGTAAGATGAAACAAAAAGCAAGTAAAAAAACAGGTTCTCAAGAAGGCATAGTCATTTTCTCTTACTTCTTCCGCAGCTGTTTGAATCACACAATTTCATACTTCTACAATTGTCTCTACGTGTATTTGTTTCTAACATATAGTGGAAAAAAATATATTGAAATTGACTAATGAATAAAGTGCAGTAGTGATAAGCACTGGTAGCTAATCTTTGAAGTTCTTTCTATTGAAGTAATGTGTTTGAAATCCACTCAATTTGTTTCTTTGAATAATTTTCAGTATCCATGTGAATTTTATTAACGCCTTCACTTCCAAGCACTTTTTGTTTTTAAAAATACTACCATAGCAAAAATGCATAACATGGAATGTACAGCTAGTAATAGAAAAAGATGATATCTCCTAATGGAGATGGGTGTATAGGAATTAGTACAAAAAGCCCAGAAATATATAAAACCTTTATTAATCCTAAAAGCATAGAGCTACTATCTCTAATAAAGGGTCCTAAATAGGAACAAATATCTACATACTGGGTATGGGGGTATCAGCCCTAGGAGACAGATGAAGCGTTCCACTTAAGAGGGATACCCTGCAGTCAAGCAGAACCTAATGAGAGGTGATACAGGACACAGGGGAATAATCTGTATCTCATCGAAATTAGAAAGAAAAAACTTGGCCTGTTTGCCAGCCTCCTGCCCTGCGACTATGGCCTCTGGGAGATTGTACGTGTTTAAACCAGCATTTGGGCATATGGACTTTTATTGTAAGGTGCTGGCCCTTTAAAAACAGTGTATGGACATACTGAAACTTTTGAGACACTTTTTCTGCCCCTTTGAATTCATGGGAAGGTGTGCCTCTTCCCATCCCCCAGCTCCATTGTTCTCCAGCAGGGAGTTGTCCCAGGGACACTGCCAGACCAGTGGGAACTGGTTTGGGCAGGAAAAGCCATGCTTCCAAGTGAAAACAAAGGACTTTGATCTAACTTTTAAACCCCTGAACCTATTCAAGTGAATTTTGGAAATGTTTGTCCCCGAGTTATACTGGTTAAAATAATATAAGTTTTATGTATGTATGATGTAAACTCACAAAGTTATAAAAAGTGTAACTTTTCAGCTTGGAGATAATTGAGTAGATACAGTAATTGGCTCAATTATCTCCTAAGCAGAGGGGAGGAATATAATGGGTGTGTTTCTATTGTCTCATTGTGTCTGATTGGCTGCTGTACTTGCATTGTATGTGTTGTAATGTGTTTATTGGTTGTTCTGAAAAACCCTGTTCCACCACTTACCTTTTTCTCAAATTGTCCTTCAGGCTACTGACCCGCTCTAAATGTATAAACACTGAGCACTTATATTGCAATCCAATATTCAATCACATATCTAAGTGAGCATAAACTCAACTATCATACAGACATATTCAACATCTGGGCAAATCTTCCATCTTCAATTTACTCCTATGACCTAGCAAAAGTCCAGTCTGCAAATACGCATGGCACTTTCCTGTATCTGCTTTCTGGATATTTGGCTCATGGTTTGTCTGCATTGCAAACCTTTACTATATGCCCTGACCATTGGATCAGAAATGACCACAATTGTTTAACCTCTAGTGACAACAAAGTATAGGAAGCCAGATCCCCAAGCTATTTATCTTACTTTTGCCATGGTCCACTATGTGTCAGTAGAAGATTCCCATTCCAGGTCATGTCATATAGTAGCTCATCTCTCCCAACATTAGATATTATATCATATTAGTTGTACAGTCTCTGATGGGGATGTCGTCAATGACCTGGCTTGAAACACTGGTGATGCCTGTAATTGATTGGCCTGCCCAGAAAATGGAGTGCGCCATTTCCTGGAGGAGCATGTCAGCCTGGTGTTAACACCAGCCTTTCTGGTTGGCCCTATAATTGATTGGCCTGCCCAGAAAAGGGAATGCCAACCAACTATGCCAACCTTGTCAGCCTGGTGTTAACACCAGCCTGTCTGGTTGGTCCTAACATACAAGAGCATGCAAAATGTGTTGCTGAAGAGCTCTCTGCATGGTCCTAATGCCTGTTCACAGTGTGAGCATGCCTAATGATGTTCTCACATGGTGTTGCCCGAGCACAGTTGCCTAGTGTTCCTGGAAGTGGGATAACAGTGAACAAAATTGGGACAGGACACCACCATTGGGAATATCCTGCCAAAATTGGGAGTGTTAGACGATGTAAGGAATAGCTGATGCCCAACCCGCAGAACTTAAGTAAAAATTAAAGAAAACCCTAAGACTTATTACCGGGCCTTAGAATGGCTGGATTTAATGTATAAAAGAAAAAAACACAAGACAGGATAATGACAAGAACGCAGAAATCACAGACACAATGAACAAGCCAAGGGTCAAGGAATACAGAGATCAGATAGTCAGACGGAAAGCCAAGGTCAAATACACTAGAATCAATACCAGAAACACGCTCTCGGATATCCACAATGGAAACCACAACAGGGCACAGAGAAATGGACAAAAAAAGGTTTATATAGCCTAAGGTGCTCCCTGATTGGCTGCAGGGAAGCATGTGATAGTGGGCGTGTGTGTGTAACACACCCACACGGTCAAAATGGAATGGCACTCTAAGGGTTAAATTACAAACCCTTAAAAGCATCAAAGCTGCAGCAGCCGGCGTCTTTAATGATTGCAGACCCGACCACTGTGTGAGGGGGAGGAGATACTGTCAGGAGCTTAGGAGAGTGATGGGCAGCATTCCCATTACCGCGTAGGAATGCCGTTAGACCAAGATGTGCCCGCCGTGTCCCAGTCGGCTCCCGGGCATGAGCGGACTTGGTGGGCGGCGTGACAGACAGCTTGCAACCTGCTTCTGGGTTACAACTCAACACAGGACACAAGTCCTTAAACCACAGAGAAATGCTAAATGGTAGAAACCTGAGATCTAAAAGAGAAACCAGATGTATAGTAGAATTTCTTCTAATTTGGAAAATCCTTACTGTGTTAAAGCCATAGTAGGATAATGTAAGCCCATCTACTTACATAACAATATATTTAAAACAGGCGCATGCATTTGATATATTTCATTAGCAGGGTATCCAGCTAGATATAGAAAGTATCAATGTATCAATGCAACAACCATCTATACATACCATTATATTGCCTATTTTTATATGTTGCATCAATGATTACGGTACTCACAAGTTAATCATAACTCGCCCATCTCCCATCATTCTAGATCATGAACTAAATTAAATTCCTAAATATTAAATTGTCCATATAGCAAAAGTTCTTGGGATTACAGTCTTATTATTATTTTACTTAATATTTATCATATCTTTAGTTGTCTGTTCTTGAATATATGTCCACTAGGTGTCACCTTTTAACCTAATTCTCTGTTTAAGAGAAGCTAAAGAAGTAAACAAGCGTTTTGTATTTTACATTTATATTAAAGAAAGGATCAAACTTTGGTAAATATTTGGGGAAATGCCATTAAATCCTCCATATCCATCGTATGTATGTATTTAGTCTCTAAATTCCTAGGCTATTTATTAATGTTACTGTCCCTGCAAATTGCATCTACATTTTTATTTAGTAATTAAACGTTATTTCCCTTGGATAATTGTCAAGACACAATACTATGCATCCATAGCGTTCTACAAGAATACCCAGCAAATTTTAATGAAATAGATGACTTGTCTTCTGGCTTGGTGATGTCAGTAATAGGCAATGAGAAAAGAAGGAGAAATTAGAAAATACTGCCTTAGCGATGTACAGAGCTATATAAAATAAAAATCAAACTTTATTAGTTAAAGGTATATTAAAATCAGACAGCCACTAGTGGTGCTTGCACTGACCAAGTAAAACTCAGTCACGTGATGCAGCTCATAGGAAAGCATTTAATGCAATGCTCTTCTATGAGAAACGAGTCCCACCGTGTATCAGATCACAATATTCCTGAGGAGCATTGGAATTGTCCATCACCGGAGGAGGTCATGCATGCTAGTGGGAGGCAGAGAGGCCAGCAGCGCTAAGGCTACTTGGAAAAAAAGGTAAGTAAAACCTCTATTATAAATTTTATGACAAACTGGTGTCACTAAACTACATAGAGGGACAAAATGTTACAGATAAATGTAGATTTCAAGATCGCAACAGGAACAGCCAAGTAAAGATGCAGGTAAATTTATAATCTATTATAGGATAAATCTAAAACATTGCCTGCTTCATTTAATCCATAACAAAGCTGCAGACAGTCAGAGAAACAACAGATATGTTGTTCAGTGAAAATCCAATTCAGTAAATGTGAGTATCCCACAAAGATTGTATCCTTATTAAATACTCAATTTCTTTTGGGAGTGAGGGAGGGGTTGACAGGCTATTGAAGGTCCAAAGGAAACAGCTGATATCAAGGGCTAAACTAGAAAAATATCACTAATACAACATCAATAAAAATAAAATCTTCAATGCGTACCATTACCAGCAATTTTGTGGTATGTTCCCCTTCTCTAACCTCCCTCTTGTTTTTCAACCCCTTCTTTATCTTAAAGAAAACCAATAAAAATCTATTTTAAAAAAGTCTGTTAAAATTCTTAGTCCTGATGAGAAAAAATATGTATGTATATGTATGAGAGTCCAGACAGCAGCGCCGAGCCTGCAGAGACAGCCTACATCTCAGGTAAGTGAGGGATGGGGGGAAAGGCTGCAGGGACACATGGGGACACAGACACTAGGGGACACTGGGAAACACTATCCTTTGGGGTCCTCGGCTTTCCATTGATGGCAGATTGTCAGGCATTATTATGGCCATCAAAACACCTACTTGTTGATATTTTCTCCAACAAGTATCTTTATTCTCTTAAAATTGATTTTCAAAGGGTTGTCAAGATCAACAAACGTTACTTCCCATGGAGCAGAGGCAGGCTTGATTCTGGAGTGGTGAATCCATGGGGTGATCTCAGCAACTTTCATGGTGTACTACTAGGCATGTGATCTCTCCTCCTATTTGGTGGAGATCCCCTTTAAAGCCTAGGACAATCGGTGGTGGTCAACCGTACATGATTTTGAAGAGGAAACAGACCGATGAGTTTTGTGGGAGCGCTCCTAATCTGAAACAAGGCAATGGGGAGCAAGGCATCCCACTTCAGGTTGGTTTCTTGGCACATTTTAGCCAGATGTAGCTTCAGTGTTCGGTTCATTCACTCAACTTTTCCTTAATGTTGAGGCCTATAGGCAATGTGCAGTTTCCATTTAGAATTGAGGCTGGTACTAATTCCTGCAGGCACTTGTGTACAAAAGCTAAGCCATAATCAGATTCAACCGTTATCAGGATTCCATATGTTGGAATTATTTCAGAAAGCAAGAAACGGACCACTTTTTTTCTTTTGTTGTTTCTTCTTTTCTATTTTGGTGGGCGGGGCTTCTACCCAGCCAGAGTAAAAAAATACGATGACAAGGATATAGCAGAATTTACCAAATTCTGACATAACAGTAAAGTCAATGAGCAAATCAGATATAAGTAATGCTCCAAAAGTTTGATTCCCTGGTTGTTGGCTTGGTCCTTGTCAGGGCTATTTTGGCACATTCCATGCATCCTCTGGCCACTGCTTGTGTTACTGTAGACAGGCAATGCTTGCAGCCAGTGACGTGGATACAACCAATCTCCCATCTTCTAATTGGTACCACTTGTTATTCAGGGAATGGCCTGAAAAAACGTTTAGGCGATATTCCCCTTTCAGATGCACAGGCAGCTACTGCAATCCCCAATCTCCTGAACTGCAAACACACAAATTCTCCAACTCCCGAACTGGAACCATATGAATCCTCCAACTCCCGGACAGGAAAAACAATACGAACAGCTTACACTCCTGGCAGTCGCACTGTAACAGCATACAATCCAATTCCCCCCAAGAACGAGATAACACTTCGTTTGAGGATCAAGCAGAACTGATTTACTGGGCTACCTGCCCGGCTTTTATGCAGGTTACCACCTGGTAGACACTCCCCTAGGGGACCAGATGGGAAACTGGGACACAAAGGGTAAAAGGACCAATCACAAGCTTACACATTTAAACAAATCCCACAATGCATTGCAATCCCTCCTCTCTGTCCTGGAGATAATTGGGAAGTAATCCAATTATCTCTGAGGACAGAGGCAAACTCCATTAAGCACATGTTACCAAAAAGACAGAAAAATATACAATGTTGCAAATATTACACAAAACATATGCATTCAACATATCCCCAGATAGCTTAGATCTGAGTGCACATTATTACCGAATGGCGCTCAGATCACATACACATAGTTCAATCGCCATGGAGCCAAAGTCTTTCATACAGTCTTTCAGTATACAAAAGGGCTCCATGGCATAACTACCTGGGGTAACATTGTTCACATAATGAAAGTCCTGAATGAACCGGTGTTCGTTTCTTTGCAGGAGAAGGGAAGTCGGCGGCTCAGCGGTGTTCATGCAAATAAGTGTCCGTTTTGAGTTCCATAGATTTGGAGCTGAACACCGCTGGCCGTTCGGGAGTTTAAATTGGCCGCTGCCACATGTTCAGCAAACGAACAAAGGCCACCCAGCGTTCGTTGATTAAGCTGCGGTTAATTGACGGCACACTCCAGTTCCCAGGTGGTCGATCGGTCAGTAGTTTGTTCGTTAGATTCAATCTACCGAATGACCAGGCAGAAAGGCACAAATAAGGCGGGCGACCAGGCTCTTCCAGTGGTTAGTGGCGAGGTTGGTTCCGCCACAGCCTGGTTCTGTTTTCCAGCCATTTTGTTCAGCAGGGCTATATAGGGGTGACCAGTCAGAGATGGGTACCAGGAACAGCAGGGCAAGGGTTGACTGAGGTACAGAGTCTTTCAAAGCGACATGTTTTGCAGTGCAGTCAGCCAGCCTGTTTCTAATAGTCACAGGGCCCTTCTGGTGAGCTTGGCAATGGATGATGCTAGCTTGGGCAAGAGCCCAGACCCCTTCGAGTAGTGCCAAAATTTCATATAATGCTTGATGTTGTTTCCTCCAGAGTTCAGTAGGCCCAGTTCCCTGTACAGGGCCCCATGGGCATAAGCTGTAAGTCATGCATACTTTTGAGTCAGTGTAGATGTACTACAGCAGGGTGAGGGAAAGGCATAGTACCCCATCCCAAGTCTGAATGGTTGTTAAAGAACTCCCTAATTGAGAATGAGTGCATAAGTAGATCTGGTCCAGAATTTGAGACTTTGGTATGTACTCCCACGTGTCTAGAGCAGCAAACTTATAATTCTTCTGATAGGACTATCTCCTGGTGATCCGAAACCAGTTGTAATTGAACCATCCCCTAGTCCCCTTGGTAATTACCTAAATCTAAAGATGTATGGACTAATTTGTCTGCAAGGTCCACTTGGATAGCGCCCAATAATATGTATTGGATTTGTGACCTTAAGGCCTACTCTGAACTCCTCAGAGATTGGTCTGGAGCCTATGTTCTAGGAACTTTGAAACCTTCCTTCTTCTTGCTTCCCCTAAGGGAGGGCGAGATACTTTGATCCTTTGGTATATGAATAGCTCTTAAGGCAGCAAAGGGCACTGACGATAGGTCAATGGAAGAATAATGAGTGGCCCCCTGAACATGGGCTGAGGATGGAACTTATGGTTATCGTACCCCTATCTATATGTTGAATCGAATAATCAGGTTACAAGCTATAGTTGAAATTGTGACCAATTAAGCTTTTAGCCAAACAGAATACCAGAATGTGGTATGCTATCTATCGGAACCTCCGAGCCTTAGACTACTGTTAGCCACTGAAGGGGGTATATGCGGAAAGTTTAACTTGTCTAATTGTTGCCTTGAGATTAATGATGAAGGGAAAGCCATAAGAGACAATGTTGATAAAATAAGGACATGGAACGGACTAAACCCTAGTGGTTGGTTCACTGGAGGCTTTGATTCATTTGGGGATCTGAAAACTCTAGTGGGAGAGTTCTACTCCTGATGGCACTTTGTATGCTACTCCCATGTTTGATTCTGTTGCTGCTGCGTTCCCTCCATAGTATACTATAGAGAGGAAAACAGCAGCTCATGTCCTTGCCCTTTGGAGGCCTACACCCCTTAATCAAGAAGATACTGTGTAACCTCACTTGCCTAGCACCCAAGACTAGATTGGTATGGTATTTTCGGTTATGATGCATATCAGCCATCTGTATCCTGGTGTTGAAGCATCAAAGTGGGGAATGTGGTAGAAGCTACAGGGTGTTTAAGAAAAGTTCAGTACTCACATGGTTAAAACTACTGTACAACTATCTTGAACCAGTGCACATGTGTGGAATGTCAGGAATGCCCACTATTAGATAACATATGTAAGAGATAAGTTATAGTTTAATAATTGGATGTAACTATAGTTATGTAGGTGTAATTTTCGTATTCTTTGTATACGTATAGAATACGTCATATCTGTTATATATTCTTTGTGTGAAAGCTCATCGGTGTCCAGTGCATCGTGTTACTGATAATGGCACTGGAACATTTGCAGCTGCAAATAAATCAATGTTTGCTTCCTGGAAACCCGTGTCCATTCGCCTATGTACTTCTTAGCCCTGCATTCCTATAACAGCATAGGGTATGTGTTTTCTCATCCTATGAGTTTCCCTCCAGCACCATCTCCATCAGATACATGGCGCTTGGGAGGTATGGTTGTTTCAGTGTTTTTGGTCGATAAGATTTTGTAATTAGGCCCATCATAATTTTCAGCACCAGGCCCACTGGGCTCTTAATCTGGCCCTGTGTAACTGTCCGCTTATTACTTTAAATCCTTGTTTAGTACTGACTGCCACAAGCGGAATCCTTTTTGTCTACCTTTTGTTTCCCTGGGGAATGTTTGATCATCAGACCCCCCTCCTTTTTGGAGGCAAAAAGCTCTCCGTGACTCAGCATTCAGATGCAAAGCAAGCCAGCAGCACCTCGTGGGAAGGCGATTGTTACTGAGATTTTTCTAAAGTTTAAAGTTGCTCCCCTTAGCAAGCGGAGCGAGGTACGCAGTAAAAGTGCATTGTCTATAAAAGTATATATGTTCTTAGGCATAAATTGTGCCCATGCTGTTAGTCAAAAGATATGTTGTAGATAATCCAAATCCTTGTACATATAGTCATGTTTCCTTAGATGTTTAATGTAATTTAGATATGTTTGAAGACAACTGAACTTCACCTTGTAACTCCACATTTGTAAATCTGTTGTAACCCCATTTGGTGATCTCTGTAAACAAATGTATTGTATGTCATTTTACAGTTTTCATGGTGCTTATGGTTCACAGCGTTCAACCCTCCTGCACACTTTAAGGTAAAAGAATAAAAGTACTTCACCCGTCAGAAGCTCTTCTCTCGTTATTTACTCAATGCCAAAAGGGCTGCTACAATATATATGTCTCTTATATCCTTACGAGAAGCAAAAAACCCGAATAATGTATACTGTACTTTTAAATTACATTACCATCTATAGTAAAGAGATGCACAGGGATGCATGTAGAGACAAGAGATATAGAAGAATTTGGGCTGCGCCATACAAGGCTTTTATGAAGTAATAGATTTAGGATATGTTCAGCATTTCTTGTTGTACACTTGGTGGGCTGGTACTTACTTAATTCAGTCATCTGGGATAGAATTACAGGTGTGGATTATTACATTTTATTGAGAGAAAAAAACGGGGCACAAGAGAATACTGAGAACGGACAGCAATAGCCTGAAATAGCCTGGCCTTCGGTGGGTCCCCGCTCAGATCTCAAGCTGGTTTTAGCTCATCTTGTGCCATTACAGAGAGAACATCACTGAAACATATCAGACTGCTCCCACTCACATGGGCAGTCCAGATCCGAAATGCCAGCAAGTTCCCTCTGCACGAGAGATACAGCAACCCCAGATGATCGTTTCAGCCTTGTTAGTCATCATAGCTGATATTTCTCTTTATTACATTTTATTACACCTATGAAAAATACAAAATATGATTTTTGATTTTTTTCAGTATTTGTTATTCATTAGTGAAAGCAAGACAAAAAAACAAACAAACAAAAGTGCTATGTGGGCATGTATTATTAATTTCAGAACATTTTAGAAGCTATTTGACAGCAGCACATTTATTGCTTGTTATGTTTCCTGGTTGCTGGGAAGGTTAAAATGCAAAAATGATTTGTCTAGTGACTCAAATTATCACTTTGTATCAAGAAACCAAAAGCTAATTGACATGTACTTTTATTGAAATTAAGTCAGGATCATTGCTTAGACACTCAAAAAATATGACTACCACGACAACTTTTTTAGCCGTGTCAGCAGCTAATATTGTGCTTTTTTTTATTTAAAAAAATATATATTTTCTTTATTAGTGGTGGTAACCTGTTACAATTTTATAAAACATATCAAGGTACAGAATTATTGTGTTTATTTAGTAACTCTTTAAGTTGTGTCTAACTATTTGTTTCATTGGTGGTCTTTTGCGCCTAAATTTAAGTTCACAAATACAAATAATTACTGTCTAGAATCTAGATGTTTAACCCCTTAAGGACGGCAGGCGTGCCTGGCCACTTACCTGCTCGCCGGCGATCCCACGCCGGCAATTGCAATGGAGGGACTTACCTGGCATCCCAGGGAGTCCCCTGCTGCCAATCTGACCATCCTGGGCCATGTGTTTGCGATGTCCTTGCAAGGACATCACGGTCACATGGACGGAACAGCCATCCATAGCAGTGCCAGCAGGGGGAGTGACTGGAAAAACAGGTAGTCCCCCTGCTGCCTGTAAAAAGTAAAATAAAGGTTAAAAACAGTTTAGAATAAAATAATATATACTTAGATCATATACATATAAATTATATATATATATATATATATATATATATAAAATCCTGTTGTCTCCTTGCACACACACTTCAATATAAATTTCTGCCTGGTGCTGTCAAGCCAATGCCAAAATATACACAAATATAGGGAACAAGAGGCAAGCACTCACGGTCTTTTGATCTCTTTAAAACGATTTTCTTTATTTCATTGGTTAAAACTTGATCGACGTTTCAGCCACACTTCATGGCTTTCATCAGGATCTTTACAGCTCAAAATACATATTACAAATAACACATTTATATAGCAAAACAAATTATACAATTAATGATTAAAACACTTACCACCTGAAGGCTGTACCGCTTCCACGGCGTTCTATCACCATCTCTGCACATGCGTCAATCTACCGCTACCCGGAAGTAGCGTGTTGACGTCACCGTTGCCATGGTTACCCGGTATATTTACCTGGCTCCACAGCAACCCAGCAAGTCATATACTCGCTCTTAATCACTCAGCCTTGAGGATCTAGCTCTTATACAAGTCAGACCTGACATTTAAAATTAAACATATATTATAATGATTAGAGGATTCTTTTCATTTCTAAATCACATTTTTGACTATATTATTTATAGAGGCTATTTATGTATCTGGTTCCTAAGCATAATTTTATGGAGGTGAGACTTTCCCCCATCTCATTATATAGATCTTATTAGATACATTTAAAGTGACAACTACAAATTGTGTGCAATGAATTGCATTACAATAAATTCAAAGGCGGGGGTATAGTTGTTATGGATTACGAAAAATATGCAATAGAAGTAAGGAGACAACTATTGGATGAGAACACCTACAAACTACTTAAGGGTGATCCTACTAAAGAAGTACAAAGAAGGGTTGAAGAAATCCTTAATATGGGATTGAGAGTTAACTATATAGATCAGAATCTGTATCTATACTTGATACAAAAACATCCGAGGACACCTATTATGTACACAATTCCCAAGATACACAAGAGTCGAACAGACCCTCTGGGACGACCTATAGTGTCAGCGATAGGAGGTGTGCTACAACCTATAGGGAAATGGTTGGATGCTATGTTTAAAGATACAGTACAAGACCTATATACATGTATTAGAGATACACCTTCATTATTGGCAATGCTTCAACATCTACACATAGAAGAAGAATCACCTATACTTATTACGATGGATGTCAGTAGCCTCTATACCATCATCCCTCACGATGGTGGTATAGAGGCTTTGAGACAAGTCCTATGTGCTTCATCAAAATACGAAGGCCCTCCTATTGAATATACCCTGGAATTATTGGAGGTAGCATTGAAAAACAATTACTTCCATTTCGAAGAACCGTGGTATATGCAAATATCAGGGATGTCTATGGGAGCGGCTATGGCGCCTATGTACGCCAATTCATATATGTACATCTTCGAGACGGAACATATATTAAAACCATTCAAACAAAATATTATAAAGTATTTTCGCTTCATAGATGATATCCTAATAATTTGGCGGGGTACGAAAATACAAGCTCAAGAAATGGTTGAACATATCAATCAACTTCCGACACCGATACGGATTACAGCCAATGTGAACACAGAAAAGGTACAATTCTTGGATGTGGAACTATCCGTGGAAAACCATAGAATGGTCTATAGCCTCTACTCCAAACCTACTGATAGGAACACCATACTACACTATAACAGTGCGCATCCAAAAAAAATTTGATTAAGTCTATACCCAAAGCTCAATTTCTCAGGGTCATGAGGAATAACTCAAAGGAAACGACGAAACAACTACAATTACAAGAAATGAAAATGAAATTTCTGGATAGAGGATATAGTGAAAGAGTCTTAGACAAAGCGTTGGAAGAAGCAGAGGAGAATGCGACCACGTTACAAGACACCACTAGAGGTCCCAAATTGGTCTTTCCTATGACGTTTCATAACAAATCACAGAAAATAACCAACATTGTGAAGCGTAATTGGAACATGTTGGCATGTGATAACAGTCTACCGAAAGAATTTAAGGAATCGCCACGAATTTGTTATCGAAGAAATAGAAATTTAAAGGATATATTAATGAGAACAGACTCTGTCGAGAGCTATACTGAACAGAAGACAATACAAATAAGAGGCAGTGTGCGCTGTTTAGGTTGTGTGACGTGTAGTCACATGGTTCCAGCACGTAACTTTAACCATCCACATAAAAATAAGATGTACAAGATTCGCTATACCATCACGTGTAAGATGACCCATGTAATATATAAAATTTCATGCCCTTGTGGCTTGGTTTACATAGGGAAAACCGAAACACAACTTTGTGACAGGATTAGGGGTCACAGATCCAATATAAGAACTGCCTATAGAGATGGATACACGGACAAACCTGTGGCGAAGCACTTTTTAGAATATAAACATTCTTTGATCATGCTAAAATTTGTAGCAATCGATTGGATACCATGTTCTAGAAGAGGTGGAGATAGAGGCAATGCCCTGTTGAGAAGAGAGAGATTCTGGATACAGGAATTGGATACAGTGGTTCCAAGAGGACTGAACGAGATGATATCATATCATCCGTTTATATGAGTAATGTTGAAGTAATTGTCTGCCTCCTTTGAGTTATTAACATATATATTTTTAATTAGAATTAGAGGAAGAATATACATATTTATTATGAATTAATATGTACTAATACCAAGATAAAATAATAGAGATATAATATTATGTATCCAAATTAGGAAATAGGACCTATAGTATAAAACAATGGATAATAAATACTATCTTATTAAAGTAAAGATATAAAAACATGAGGAAAGACATTACCCTACCTATCTAGATAAGGGATAGCATTCAATACCCTATCTAAATATAAAAAATTTACCTCAATTAGGGGGAAAGTTAATATGATTAGATGGTAAGGTAGGTTCAGTAATTGTATAGGTATGATATACACTATAGTCTACAATAAGGAACTATGTAAATAACTTATGTAAATAACACTATTAGGTTTATCACTTCATTTTTTTTGTATATATGACAACAATACAAAATTTCTTAGCACTTTAAAGCACATAAAACAGTAAAATATCACTTTAAATATATACAGATTGGAAGACTCCATACTAATGTAAATGAGAGTAGCACTTTGGTGTACATAAATAGCACAAGTATCACTTTATTACATTACATTGCACTTTATTGTATAAAATCATTAACTGTTAGCACTTTATTGTACATAAATAGCACGATCAGCACTTTGAATTTATTGTAATGCAATTAACTGCACACAATTTGTAGTTGTCACTTTAAATGTATCTAATAAGATCTATATAATGAGATGGGGGAAAGTCTCACCTCCATAAAATTATGCTTAGGAACCAGATACATAAATAGCCTCTATAAATAATATAGTCAAAAATGTGATTTAGAAATGAAAAGAATCCTCTAATCATTATAATATATGCTTAATTTTAAATGTCAGGTCTGACTTGTATAAGAGCTAGATCCTCAAGGCTGAGCGATTAAGAGCGAGTATATGACTTGCTGGGTTGCTATGGAGCCAGGTAAATATACTGGGTAACCATGGCAATGGTGACATCAACACGCTACTTCCGGGTAGCGGTAGATTGACGCATGCGCAGAAATGGCGATAGAACGCCGTGGAAGCCGTACAGCCTTCAGGTGGTAAGTGTTTTAATCATTAATTGTATAATTTGTTTTGCTATATAAATGTGTTATTTGTAATATGTATTTTGAGCTGTAAAGATCCTGATGAAAGCCATGAAGTGTGGCTGAAACGTCGATCAAGTTTTAACCAATGAAATAAAGAAAATCGTTTTAAAGAGATCAAAAGACCGTGAGTGCTTGCCTCCTGTTCCCTATATTTGTGTATATATATATATATATATATATATATATTTGTGCTCGGAATCTCTATTATGTTAATGGAATGTAGAGGAGAAGCAAAGTTGGTTGAGGTGTGCCGAAACCAACGTACGAGTAGGCCTGTAAAAAAAGAGGGCCCACAAAGAGAAATGTGTTAAGGAGGGTGTAGGTGGGTGGGGTCAAAACAGCTTGAACGGAAAAGGTAAGTAGGGGGGTAGGGTTTATAAAGGGTCATAACTCCTCCCACAAATTCAGGCCAAATGGCCTTCCAACTTGTGCTCGGAATCTCTATTATGTTAATGGACTGTAGAGGAGAAGCAAAGTTGGTTGAGGTGTGCCGAAACCAACGTACGAGTAGGCCTGTAAAAAAGAGGGCAAAAAGGAATTCAAAGTAAACACACTTTATTGCAAGTTTAAACTGCGAGATTTCTGAAAGCCTGCCTGAGCTCCCTTTCTGGTCGAGGGATGTAGGAGTTGTATATTGAGGATTTCCAGTGTCCCTCTTAATGATGTGTACCGGAGTGTTAGTGCTTGAAGCTGATGATGCTGCGCCGATGCGAAATGAGTGACCAGAGAAGGAAGCTGGGTTGTAGCCTAACCTTGACAATAGAATTCTGATGTGTGACATAAATTTAGCTGTGGTGAGTGGGTGTCCTTGAAGTAGAAGTAGTGGAGTATCTGGTGAGTGCGTGAGGTGAGAAACCAGGAGCATATCCAGAACATGTACAGGGCACTACAAATTCTCGGTAGGGAAGAGGGGAATGATAGTGGGATAGGCAGAGTGATTAGTTTTGGTAGAAGGCAAAGAGAGTACAAAATGGTCGTTTACTTTCTTTAAGTGAGAAAGTTTGAGGCATACTGTGTCTCCTTGACGTATCACGGTGAACTCTCTAGGTCTGAGGAAACCGTAGAAAGCCAAAAAATGGCAGATTTCATGACTAAATTAGTATTATGGTCAAACAGGGATTTGTCCAATAAGTCGATAAGGAGCCGGAATATTGGACCGTCTATTGGTAGCCTAGTCGTGCTAGGAGGGACTGTGACCTTGAAAATACCTTTGAGGGTTTTCTTAATGGGGTAGGAAGAAAGAAAAGGAGTGTGGTTAGGGAAGTTAGTGAGGATGTGGTGTTGTACTCCGGTAAGGTAGAGTTTGATGGTATTATGTGAAAGTTTTAGGTGTAAATGGCAAAAGGAGGCAAAAGCCACCATGGTTTTGATGGAAAGGTCACCTTGTAAGCAAAACTCGGCTGTGAATTTGTTAAAGATATACAGTGCCCTAGCGTAAGAGATAGTGGTGTTGGGAGACAGTGTGTGGTGCGTGAGTGTTTGTGCGTGGAGTAATAGTTCGTTTAAACCAGGGTTAGCTGGAGGAACGATAGTATCCCGGCTGATTGTAGGTGTGCCGGAGGGGGAGCCCGGCCAGAGACCTGCAATTTAAGAGCATAAAAGAGTGTTAGCAGCTGAGTAGAGGAGGTGTAGTGAATGAGGTGTAAGATATATCTATCTTCCTTAAGCATGTATCCCTACATGCTGGAATAGTAGAATGTAGGCAAATTACAACAAAATTATACATTGGTATGACAGAAACTACTCCAGGATCTGAAGGGAAAGAAAAAAGATACAAAATGTCAAATAACACTTTATTGCTTGGAGTGCAAGTAAGCAGCCCCCCGAGATGGGTTAGGTTGCGAAAGGAATGGGCCATTGTCTGGACGTGGTGTCATCGTATAATTTAATGTGTGATGAACCAGCTTATTTGTTAGGTGTCAGACGGGTTGGGCACATAATCTTGGTGTTGGCTCTGAAGCATATGGAGCAGATGTGCAACAACCTGCATGCGCTGTAGCTGCATATCCCTGTGTTAAAGTTATTGCATACCTGCGCCTTGCCCAAGAATGTGATGGGACTGCCCAGCTTGTCTCTCTGGACACCTTCCTGTCTAGGGAGTGGGGTGAGGGGGTGGCGGGGTGATAAAGTGGAAGTGGAAAGGTCTGCGTCCCCAGGGCATAGATCGGTGGAGTGTGAAGTGGAACCACAAGAGGCACAAGATGGGAGCCTCAAACCAGCAAAGTGACGGCAGAATAACTCAGTATCTATCTGACACCAATCAATTCTAATATTGAATTGTGTCAGATGAGTAGCTGCCTTGGCCGAAACTGATTTGTATTAATTGTAAAATGAGGACCCTCCATACTTGATGCCCAAATCAACCACCTTGTGCATATATAAATCAAGCTCTTCTCTCCTATGTGGGTACACCGTGCAGATAACGTTGCGATAAGTGCCAAACGTGATAACAAACTGTGGGATGGTGAGTTTTTTATACAAACGTGGGTCTCTAGCTCTTAAGACAACCGAAATGTCCCCGTAGTTATATGCTCTATTTTCTAGGACGTCTTGGGAGGCTATGAGGAGGGACATTTAATTGACGTCCTTTCCATCAAGAATATATTTCTTGATGGAAGCCGGGACAGAGTGGGCTGGTGAGGCGTGGGCAGTGGGAGTGGTAGTGGCTGGTCGGGGAGGGGAGATGAGGGGTATGGCAATCAGAGCGGTCGAGGTTACCGGTGTAGGGACTGCTGGGGCTGTTAAGTCACCTGGAGTGGCTATGGCTGATTCCACCTTCAGCAACCTGCTGTTAATGGATCGCAGATTGGCCAGTATAGCCGCTAGAGTTTCCTGGGTGGAATCAGAGTAGCCAACTGGAGGCCCTTGTGAACTCGTGCCGGGCCTTAGGTCATTGGCCTGAGTCGTCAGCAGTTTATAACTGCTTTTCTGAGTCTGAGCTCAGACGATATTTTTGGAATGGTCCAATATCTTAGGGATCTGGGAGCAGAAGGAATGAGGGATTCCACCGGAGACCCAGGTCTGGCTGGCGTACTGGGTATATCGTCTGATGGGGGATCGATGATTGGTTCTTGAGACATCCTGAAAGGAATAATGATATGGATGAGTAGGGTATAGTGGAGGTGGGATGAGACCTCTGGAGAACTGGCCTGCTAGCTAATGCCGAAGCAAAGGATTGTAATTAGAACCAAGTGACAGGTGAGGCCCTGCTTTTGCCAAGCGGCGGATGAGAGGCTCTACCTATGATTTGGGCCGAGGGGGTTTTGTGGCCACCAGAACGAGGTGGCAGGATGTCGGCCTCTCGGTGACTGTAAGAGATTCAAAAACGTGTGGCCGCGACAAGGGAAGCCCTGACTGTAGCCCTAAAGAAGAGCGAGCGAGGTGGCTAGCTATGATTTGGTCGTGGGGCTGAACCTCCGTGTATGAGGTAGGGGTGTAGACCACGCGGACCGCAGTATTATTGGGGGAGCTAGGGCCAGCACCTGACCCTGAAAGCCAGTTCTCTACCCTGACGGGGGCTTGTCTCTTGAAGGAAGTATATAACGTATGTAGATACTGACCTTGAGTGTTTGTTCTGTATATTTGCATAATGCTCAGGGCGACTTCAATATATATGTCTATAAATACTGTGAAGAACAGGTCCAGTCCAGGAACCTAGGGGTAAGAAAGATGCTAGTAGGCCTGAGGCGTGCCATTGGTAAGCCAAGTGTAAAAATGTAGAACGTATGGAATGGTGTGTAACAGTAAAACTGTATCATAAACACTTGTGTAATCAGAGGGACCTGAACGTTGGTCTAAATTTTTGAGACAAGCCCCTGGGATCCCACAACTGAGCAGTATTTTTTGACAGATATGAAGGCGAAGTGAGGCCTTAGAAGGACGTAATAGTAGTGAGTAAGATTTAGGGATACCTGCTACAGAAACGTCGGGAACCAGGTAGCCTGATGGTTGTTGAAGGCGTAGTGAATCTGCGCAATGGTGCAGGTCTAAGTAATGATATGTAGAAATTAAAACAGAATTAACACTTTATATAATAGGAACCTGGAGAGTGAGGCATCTTTAACCTGGTGTGTTTAAAGTTTTCAGCCCACTTTGGGAGGTGGGAGGGTATTGTAAAAAAGGCAGTGGAGGCTGAAATGAGGCCTCAGGAGAAACGTAAATTTTTTTAACCTTATTTACCTGATACCGTGACACGGGATACTGGAACCACCTCCTGAAGTTTTCTTGAAGAAAGAGTAGTACAACCTAAAACATTTTCATTAAGTAAAAATAAGGAACCTGAGTATAGTATTACAATGTAAACAGAGATTTGGAAATAAGAGCTACTGAAAAAGAGAGTGTGGAGCTTGATAACTTTAAGAGGTTTGATGGGGCTCAGCCCTTTGAGAGAGGAGAAAAACAAACTGTAAAGGGGATGACTGTTACTTTAAGAGAATATCCCTGGGAATATATACATAATTTTATGTGACAATGAGTGGTGAAATAATGCCATTTAGAGTAAGGGAAAACGTAGGTAGAACCGTGAACATATGATATAAAATAATACATAGAGGAACATACTTAAATATGTAAATTAAAATGCATAAAACCTCATGCGTTCGGCTACCGAACGTGCAAGAGAAATATAATAGGACCGCTTGTGTTAGATTTAATGAAACGAAATGCTAGTGACACAGCCGTTCGTATGTGTTTCGTCTAACGAAAGTGAGAAACAGGCGAACGTAAGGTGAGTATAAGCGTTTGGTAAAATGTTATCAACGAAGAAAGAACAAAAAGCATGTGTACTCTGCGGTCAGCTAAAAACCGCCCGAACGCAGAAGTACACGAACGACGGATTTACACGAACGGGTAAGTAATATATCTAGGGAGCCTATCCCCACGTTTTTAGGCCCGAACGTGGGAAATAACGGAACGCTATTTCCCACAATGATGCTTACGTTTGTGTGCCGGTCTCGTGACCGGAAGCTCGACAGCCGGGTAACGAGTAGGGAATACCGCGGGGCAGCCGGTGGATGAGCCCGGAAGTCTGCGGTAGGTGCTGCTGGAGAAAGACTGTTTGCTTGATGCAGGACTTGGCGGGAACAGCTGACTGGAAATGCAGGTAACTATGGTGACAGTCAAAACAGCTTGAACGGCAAAGGTAAGTAGGGGGTAGGGTTTATAAAGGTTCATAACTCCTCCCACAAATACAGGCCAAATGGCCTTCCAACATATATATAATATGTGAAAATAGAGATGCACTCTGCGGTCTTCATAAAAAAAAAAGTATAGTATTTAATTCATCCAATAATTAACATCCATTCGATTGACTTTTTGACCCATTTGGGTCTTTCTCAAGATCGATGTTTAGCCATACTGTAATGTATATATAGGAGAAAAATGAATGTACTCACCAATTGTGATAATCTCCCTCATCCACTCCACCCGAACCCGGAAGTGAAAGATGTGGCTCATGTCACCATGTTTAGTCACATGATGCACGTCTTTGTGTGATAAATGGGTTATGTTCAGTCTACCATACAGTCTCAAAGGTAACATAACCAATCTGGCAAATATATGTATTTTATTGCAGTAAAAGCAAATAATATTATGACATTCACAGTTTAAATGTCATACAGAACTAAAAAAATAACATTTCTTATTTTCTCCCATTTTTTATATTTTATTCATATTAAATTATGTTTCATAGCTAAATATTTGATGTTAAATGAAAGCCCTATTTCTCCTGAATAAAATTATGTATAATAAGTGTGGGTGCACTTAATATGAAAGAGGTGAATTACGGTTGAACAGACATATAGTCAAATTCTAAGTTTTGTTTACGTTTTATTTTGATCAAAACGTGTACATTTTTCTCAACCCCTTAAGAGGTTAAAGAGACAAAAATGTTGTTTACTGCTTAAAATTATGCAGGCAAATTCCTCTACCTAGTGAGCTTGGAGGCATTTAGCATTCCACACAGTTACACAGGTGCAGTCTGCTGAAATGTTAGAGGAGCAGCTCCACAATGTAGCCCAACTGTTTTATATGATTAGACTTAACTGTGAGCTGTCTGGCTCCTACTCTACATCCGGTCTTTGCAGCAGGAGAAGCCAGACTACTGACCTTAAGCACCATGCTCTTCACAGATTAGTTGAATGCAATGACAATGTTTTCCTCCATAGAGACATCCAACTTCTGCTGCTGGGAGAGACCAGATACCGCGCAGGTGTCCTGTGAGGCACTTCTGGCACCATAACCACTACAGCAGACTGTAGTGATTATGGTGCTTGGATTATTCCTTTAATGTTTAGCTGTGTAAAAGAGAGACCGATATAGAGATTGTTTTGATGAGCTTTGATCATAACAGGTATAAGTATTAGACTTGGTTTTATTAATCAATTCATGCGTTAGTCTAGAGGCAACACATTTTTTCAGATATACAGAATAAAGCTTATTTTGTGTTGACATACACATATTGGCTGAAATCACCGCACTTAATTCTGTGCCAATAGAATCTAATGAAGGATTTCCTTGTCATTAGGCTTTTATCTCACTTTTTATATATATTTTTTTATTTGTGTGAACAAAATATGAATATTTATTTTTATATTTACTAGTAGTTTGGCATTGCACTTGTAGATCCATTACATTTCAATTTCTGTCAACTTGATTTCCCATAGTTTTATTTTACCTTAGTATGTTGTTTGAAGAAAATATCTGATAAATATAATGTATAGTTCAAAATATAATCAACTATAATCAAGGGGAGTATGGTAATATGTTTGCTAGAATAGGAGCCCTTCCTTGCAAACAATTTGAATGTCAAAAAAAACTAACAAACTGTTTACTGTTTAAAAAAAATAATTTTGATAT
Source organism: Pelobates cultripes (assembly GCA_933207985.1). Lineage (NCBI taxonomy): Eukaryota > Metazoa > Chordata > Amphibia > Anura > Pelobatidae > Pelobates > Pelobates cultripes. Next base: position 84,340,479 of record OW240920.1, read on the forward strand.
TAATAGCAAAATATATTAACAGTAGTCCTGTATTTATAGTTTGCAAATTGTCATATTTTACTAATTATGGTTTTTATCATCAGAAACAACTTTAAAGTAATATAAATATGTCAATGTAGGCACTTCAAATAACTGTGAATCGCAAAACGAACAAATAATGTGAAGTGAAGTGACACTATCCCCTGATATTACTTCTAGTCAGGGGCGTACCTAGAGCATTTGGCACCCGGGGCGGATCCTGTGCTTGGCACCCCCTCACCCCCCTCCCCCAAAAAAAAAAAACCTGTAAAAAATGTTAAAAGGTTTTATTTCTTTTATTTTTACAATTTGTAAACTTTGCAAAACCGCTGTCAGCCCCTCCTACAAAACCCTTGTCCTGCCCTGCCCCTCCTACAAAACCTCTGTCCTGCCCCTTCTACAAATCTTGTACTGCCCCATCTACAAAACCCCCGCAACCCCCTTCCACAAATCCCCTGCTTATCCCCCCTTATAAAGACTCCTGTCCCAATACAAAACCCCCCCCCTTCTACAAAATCCCTGCAGCCCCACACACACATTTACAGGCAGACAGTCACACACTCAGTTACAGACACAGTCACACACTCAGTTACAGGCAGACAGTCACACACAGTCACAGGCAGACAGTCACACATACACATTTCCTCCGTGCGGCCAGTTTATCAGCTGTTTGCTTGAGTGAGCTGTACTGGCCGCACGGCACCCTAACTACCATGGGACAGTGTGCGGCCACAGCTCACACAGCTCCCTCCAGCCAGGGCCGGTACAAGGATTTTTGCCGCCCAAGGCAAAAGTAAAGTTTGCCGCCCCCCATGTGACATCACAATGCCCCAGCCATATGATTTGCCATGTTAACTAACGCCAGTGCTGCAGTGCCGCCGTGTTTACATTAAAAGGCCTGCAGGGACAGGCTATAGACACCAGAACCACTACATTAAGCTGAAGTGGTTCTGGGGACTATAGTGTTTCTTTAAGGTGAGGTAAATTAGAGCTTAGTGCCACGAATAATATACTAGATTGCCTACTTACAACCAGATGAGGATGATGATGGGCTCTAGCTGCAGTCTGGCTCCACTGGTCTGGTGCAGAACAGGCTCTCTGGAGGCGGTTTGTAACTGTGGTCACAAAAATCAATGTTCTGGGAGAACGGGAAGCAGCTCCATTTTTTGGGGGTCCTTTACACAGCTCAAGGTCTGGGTCCCAGGGTCCACCTTCATGTTCCACCAATGAGTTTGTTCACAGGGGGTGGAGTGTGTAGGGGATGTCCTGATATGTGTGTAAGGAATGCATTGTGTGAAATTGTGTTTGTAAGGACTGCAAGGTGTGTTTCTGTGTATGTATGGGATGCATTGAATGTGTGTAAGGGGTGCATTGAGTGTGTGTAATGAATGCATTGTGTGTTTCTGTGTGTGTAAGGGATGCATTGTGTGTAACGGTTGCATTGCTTGTGAATGTGTGTCTGTGTGTTTTTCTGTGTGCAAGGGGTGCATTGTGTGTATGTGATGAATGTCAATCTCTCCTCCCGCTCCAATTTCCTTCTCCTCCTCCCAATTTCTCTTTCTCACCCCCTCCTAATTTCTCTCTTACTCCTATTTTCTCTCACCCCCCTCCTTTCTCTCTCACCCACCACCTTTTTCTTTCTCACCCACCCCTTTCTCTCTCACCCCCCTTTTTCTTTCTCACCCCCTTATTTCTCTTTCTCACCATTTCTCTCTCTCACCCCCTTATTTCTCTTTCTCACCCCCCCCTTATTTCTCTCTCTCACCCCCCCTATTTCTCTTTCTCACCCCCTTATTTTCTCTCACCCCCTATTTCTCTCTCACCCCTTATTTCTCTCTCACCCCCTTATCTCTTCTCACCCCTCTATTTCCTTTTCTCCCCCTTCTTTCTCTCATTTCCCTCTCTCACCCCCCATTTCTCTCTCCCCTTCTTTCTCCCCTCCCCCCTACCTCCCTGTAGCGTGGCCGAGCCCTGTATAGTCCGCGGGTACAGGGAGCTTTTGTTTCCTGTACCCGGCTGGACTAACAGGAAGTGCACACTCAGTGTGCACTTCCTGTTAGTCCGGCCGGGTACAGGAGACAGCTGCTCTCTGTACCCGTCGGACTAGCATGCTGCAGTGAGGGAGCTGACAGGAGCGCTCCCTCCTGTCAGCCTCTCCTCAGGCTGCGCCCGGGCGGTGCGGTCCGCCCTCATGGACGCACCGCCCGGGCAAAGCTGCAGCCGCCTGAGGCTCTTCACAGAGCGCTCGGGCGGCTGCAGCATGGGGGGGACCGGGGGGCTGGTCATGGCACCCCCCACCCGGCTGGCACCCGGGGCGGACCGCCCCCCTGCCCCCCCCTTAGTACGCCACTGCTTCTAGTAATGACGCTATGAACTTTTTCACTGTGGGACTTGCCTGGACCTTACCAAAAGAGGATTGAACAATTAAAGGAGAGTCGCATTATTTGTGCTTGTTGAGACAGCTGATCCACAGAGAAATATGTCTCGAACTGCACAATTCCACAGATTGATTCGTCTCTTTATTGGTACGTTTTAATAGCTATTTGTTTTACGACTATAAAAATTGAATAATGCTAATTCTATAAGTTGAATCATAGAATCTTTGTTGCTACTTTGCTACAAACTATGTAAAAGTTCTACCCTAAATTGGCACTGCATGTTAGTTTATTCCTTTTACTTGAGTATATTTTGGCTGTATTTATCTAAGGTTACTGCATCATTTCTGCGTTTTCTTTTCAGTCTTGTTTCTTTAGGAGCATATATGGAAGCAAGCCAAGGAAGGTAATGTACCACAGAAGGTACAAACAGGGTCAAGATTAGAGACTGTCATTATAGGATCCATTTAATATGAGTGTGTAGAAATCACCATTAACACTGACCTTGGAGATTTTAATAATACTTGAGTAGCAGTAGATTTTTAAAAACAAATGTTTGTGAATGTTTATTTACGAGGAGAGAGTGTATTGAGCATAAACAAAAATTACAATGCAGGACTTGAAGGTCTCAAAACAAATGCATAAAATAATACGAGGCTCTCAGGTCTCTGGGTTTGCGAAATAAAGCAAACAACAAAGAAAATTCTCTGTAGCAGTATGTGGAAATTTCAGACTCTAGTTGGTCAATCATTTTGTAATCAAAGAAAATGGAAATGGAAAAGAATGAGAAAAAGAAGAGAAAAAAATCAAATAAGCAATGATTTTGATTCTACTGAAACTGTTAAATTAAGCCTGATAGACCAATTTAAAGTCTCGTGGTGCCAGGACTTTGGCAATGTCAGAGTTGTTTTTTTATTTAGTTTTACCTTTTGAGTAGATCATGAGTAGTGATCTTAATGAGGGGAAAAAAGGCAGTAGGTATACCAATAGGCTGCATCTGAAAGAGATACAGGAGGCATTAAAGTAGGTTCATCTTTTGAACGCTCACCCTGCCTAGCCAGGAGAGGTGGGTTAGGGACCAGTTTGCTAGTTCTGTAGGGAATACTGTCAACATAGGGGGAAAGTTGAAGCAATAGAGATACTCTGGGTTAGCTGAAATCCACACCTCCAGATATTTAATGGCCATAGTCGACCTCTGAAAGGGTAAACACTAACAGACTGGTTAAGTCCTGGCCGTTGAAAGGTTGTAGTCCAACACAACTAATCTGGAATTATTCATTTTAAAGTTCAAAAGTGCTCCACACTCTTGGAACTCTGTCATAATGTTAAAAAGATACCTCAGTGATTGTGACATAACATAATAAATCATCGACTTAAGCGGCAACTTTATGATGTGTGTCCTACCATAAGCCCCTGTACATAGGGTTTGCTCAAGATTGCATTCCGGAAGTGTTTGAGGGCAAAAATGAAGAGCAGCGGCGACAAGGGACAGCTCTGATGTGTGCCATTCTGAATGGGGAAGGGACTCCTAAATACTCCATTAACACAAAATTTTGCTGTGGGACCTTTGTATAATGCATGAATCCACATGCACATCTTGGATCTGTGTCAATGTTGCAAAAAGAAACTCCCAGTTTACTTGATCATAATCAAGTAGCTGGAGTATCATACTTGGGCAAAGTTCTTATAATATTGTGCTTAAAAATAGAAAGAAAAATATGCAATATACAGTGGCGCTAATAAAGTTCATCCAATCCCTCTCGTGGAATCAATCACCCAATTCCACCCAATAAATACAGATACAATACAAGACAGTGGATGGCACACTCTACGTGCAATAAAAGTGCAGGTGCTTAGTGTATTAGTATATCACAACCAATATAAGATGTAGAATACGCCAATATGGTTTCTTTTCACTGATAACTGTAAAACAAACTTCATATAGAGTGTAGAGCCACAGTTATATTAGTAAATAAACTCAATAAGAATTTAGTCACATCCCACTTACATTTTAGAAAGCCTGTATATTACTGGCTCAGGTAAAACAGCTTAGCATTGTTACAGGAGATTATGGAGGATACACGTCTCTAGAAGAGTCACAGGAAGTGAGCGCTCCGCCATCTTGGAGGAGTACACTGTATCGGGCATGGATTTTATGTATTAGCAGACATATTCAAATAGTAGTAAGTGGAAGGAATGATATATTATGGTCTGAACCAGATGGCTTTCCATATTGGAGATGGAGTGGCACACATCCAATTCGGGCCATATATGGTATTGGTGAATACCTATTCAGGGTGTCTTATAAACTTTGACTTGCTCACACATGGACATATTACACATGAGGAAGACCCAGGAAGGGTTGAAACGCATCGTGTTGATTGGAAGAACTTTTTGGCTAAAGGCACTTTACCTTAATGTAATATTTTATTTGTTTCTAATTGAATAAACTTTGTGCTTCACTTTAATTTGGTGCTTTTCCTTTTTTATGTCATTCAAGAGAACAAGACCATCACTTGAAAACGCCATCACCACTCCTCAGCTGTTATACCGGAGCCAGTAATATACAGGCTCTTTAAAATGTGTGTGGGATGTGACTAAATTCTAGTGTATTATAATATAACTGGATATCTAAAGTTTGTTTTACAGTTATCAGTGGAAAGAAACCATATTGGGGCATTTTACATCTTATATTGGTTGTGATACACAAATACACTAAGCACCTGCACTTTTATTGCATGTAGAGTGCACCACCCACTGTATTTTTGGTCCAGGACTCTTGCCCACCTTGGTAAGTTTATCTGTGAGAGCCAACTGCTCCCTTATAATGGACTCCTCAAGGCTGTCAACATCTTCCTATGCTAGTCGCTAGTGCAGGGATAGGCAACCTTTGGCACTCCAGATGTTTTGGACTACATCTCCCATAATGTTTTTACACCCATAATGCTGGCAAAGCAGCATGGGAGGTGTAGTCCAAAACATCTGGAGTGCCGAAGGTTGCCTATGCCTGCGCTAGTATGTGATTAGATAAGTAGCACTGGATACCCAAGCAAGATGAACCAAACCCTGGCCGAGTGCCTATCTTTGGTATGTTAAAGAGTGCTAAATACTGCTGCACTACCTCTACTAGGGAAATAATGAAGTTTATCTTAACTATCTTGTATCTTGGTAATATAAATTGAGGAATGGTGCTTATTGATCATCCAATTCAATTAGGCTCCAGACTTATTGTTTTTAACATGGAAAAAAGTCTTAGAAGTCACATGTGCCATGTAAGAGGTTGCTTTCAACAGTTTAGATAGGTTGTGTCTCAGTTGGTTTAAGATCCCCAAATAGCTGGGGTCATGGGTCTGCTTATGAACCATTTCTATGGTTCTAATTCCTCAATCATGCCTTCAATCGGGGTCGATCTGGCCTTCTTAAGAGCAATTGTGTGCTTCCCATATTACAAGAGGGGACACCTCCTCCAAGATGTTTCCTAAAAGTACTGGGTCAGTAGGGTCTTGTGTCTCTTGCAAAACCATTGTGTCTGTTAAGAGAGACTCATTCAACCTCCAGTGCATGGTCTGAGAATGAGCGTAATAATTTCGGCATGTGCTGGTATAGAAGGAAAAAATAAATAATCTAATCTGTGCTGTTCGAGTAAAAAAAGTGTAGCCTAGTTCTTCTGATTGTATCAAATGCCATCAATCTTATAGCCTGTATGTATTAGAGCAAATTCTTCCCTGACCCATGGATACAAGACCCCATAGAGGTGTGTAGAGGCTCTATGTGAGAGAGAGTCCACCCTCAGGCAGATATAAACCATAATATCTTTGTAAAAGAACAGATAGGCAATAGAATGTTGTCTTCCTGAAATTAGCCGTGTCTAGTGTTACAAAGTCCAAATATTGTGTAACCCAGGCTTTTAGTAGGCCATACTGTGATATAAAGCTGAGAGGATTACATCGGAATGCCGCAGAGGTCACAGCTGAGTGTGTGCAAAAACTACCCTGGGTCTAATGTTAAAAGGAACCCAATAAAGTTTCAAAAAGGGCCAGCAGTAGGTAGATATGATATGGGAGGAAGAGCAGAGAAAAAAAATGGACTAATTGTTTCTTCCTTACACCATGTACATTAAGCCTCATGGAAGTATGGGTAGAGGGGAGGGGTAGGAAGTAGGCAGTAAGGAAAGGGGGGAGACAGGGGAGGAGGAAAGGGGGGGATATATGACCTGTGACAACATATGCATGGTGGCAATGAGAAGATTAATTTTACCTATCAGGTCATCTTTCGGGGGTTGGAAGGGAAATTAGGAGTTTCTGAGCAAATTTTAGCAGGTATCTCATTTAAATCTTTTTTCTAACTTCCATTATTGTTGTGGTGTTTATGTTCATTGGGGGGTAAAGTCATCATTGTTTGTAAAAGTATACAGGATGGTTGTTTATTTAACTTGGATTAGGGTGGTCAGGTTATAATTAACTGTCTGACTAAATTAAGGTGATAAAGAAAATATTACAATCTTTGGTTTGACTTTGTATTAAGGTTATGCATAATATTTGGTATGTCCTTATTGAAAAATGAACATTGCAGCCATTTCTAATTTTGAAAAGTATATGAATGTATCTGTGTTTTTTTTTGTGGTCTCTTATTTTATTCTTGTTTTTGCTGTTTGCTGTTTATTGCTTACAATGCATACAATTCTGCTCATCACTAATTGTATCACTTTGCGCATCAGAATGGTTTATCAGCCCAGGCCCAACCATGAATCTGGACAGTCTGGTGTCTATGTGTCCAATGACATGACTGCTGAAAGCCTTCTTAGATTATGGGTCCTTATTTCTACCCTTTCAACGCATGCATCTGATAGTTAACTGCCTATTGCCTGTTACTCAAACTTTGCCACTTGACCTAATGTATGACCCAGATCTCAGAATGCTTTGACTCTTCTTGCTCTGATGATTAGGATAACCCTGCTTCCTGAAGTTGGTTCCAGACTTTATTATTATTACTCATTTCTATAAAGGGACACTATACTCCCAGACCACGTCATCTCAAGAAAGTGGCCTGGGTGACATGTTCTCGTAGTTTTAATCCTGCAAATGAAAACTTTGCATTGTTAAAATGCCTCTAGTGACTGCTACTCTGACAGATAGTAGAGGTGCTTTCACTGAAGTAGCTAAGTGAAACTCCGGTCTTTGAATCAGATGGTCTCATAGAGCACGGCTTTTTGATGCGCATGCTCATTAGCATTCCAATGCATTCCTAAGCATTCCCCAGCCAAGAAAGCTTCCTTATGGAGATTGGCGTGGCATGGCTGAAAGGTAAGTAAAACGCACCATTCCAACACTCACATGGTGGACACACACACACCAGTCTAGATATATTTAACTAAAGCATAAGGAATTTGTATTCTTAGCGCTATAGTGTACCATTAACTTTGCAGGTGTTGTGTTTGACTCATAATGGTGCATGCTCCTACATGGCCTGCTGCACTATACGCCTTCTCAGGTAATCATGTTTTTAAAGGTGTTTGCTCACCATTAACAGATCCTCAAATCATAGAACAACTGCTTCTGGACTATAGGCCAACCAAGCTATTTTACCAAAACCTTATTTTGTATATTTGCTTAGCTCGCCACGTCTATGACCTTTTGTAGCTAAAAATTTACTTTGTGAGTATGAAGAAAGACATAACTCCATTACGTTCAACAGATAGTGCAACAAATGCTAATGCCGGTCATTAATTATGGGGATGTAGTGTATGCACCTGCACCGCAAACCCACCTTAATAAACTCAATACGTTATATAATTTGTTATGCCACTATGTACTAGAATGTAATTACTTTGCCCACCACTTTGACATGTTAAAAGAGCTAAACTGACTGCAGCTGGAATCCCGATGCACTCTTCATCTTTCCAGCCTTGTGCATAAGAGCATTTCTGGAAAACCCTCCCACCCTACCTGAGAAGAATGCTCTCCCCGGCTGTTCCCACCTCCTATAACCTTCGATCCAGTACTAGCACGATATTTAGCATACCGCAATACAAAAATACAGTGGCTTGATCCTCCATTTCTTACAGAGCACTGCAATTATGGAATAACCTCACTGACACAGTCAAATCTTCATTCAATCTAAAATCTTTTAAGAGATCTATGTCAATATACCTCAGCACAGAATGCACCTGTCATGGTTGAATATATTTATATTTGTGTGTATGTGTATATATATTTATAGTTTGTATATTGCATTTTTGTAATATTGTATCCTATTGCAACAATGCAATGTTTTGTGGACCCAGGACATTTCCAATATATTCCACACTGCAAAGACACAATCTCCAATAAACTTAAATGAGTTCTCATTATATCATATCAGGCTACGCTGGCATCTGTAAACAGACTAGCAAGTGATCATTTTTAACAAAACTATTACAGTTCCACACAATTAGGAATGCATATTTAATGATTAAATTAATAAGCATATAAAATATGCAAAATGTCAAATAGTATGTTTTCATTTTTTCATCTTTAAAGGTGTGTCAACGGGTGCCGAAATGATGAAGTATAATAATAGTCATGAATTAGTGAAAATATTCCCATTAATCATAACATTACCATTAGTAGGTCTTGAAGTGGCTGAACAGGAGAATAGTTCGTATACATAGAACCTAACCTGAAAGTCATGAAATCTTCATTAATTCACTTATTTCCTAATGGAAACAGCAATGTTAAGTCATACAGTCATGAGAACATTTTTTTCAAAGAATCTGACCAACATTTATTCTTCAGAAGTACAAGAAAATAGTTCAGGGGAGCAGCAGGGTCTTTATTTCACCTCATGGTGGTGGGGCAGGCGGTGGTGGGGGGAGGAAATATATTTTGTGATTTAGGATTCTTTGGCTTTATCCTGCTGTGCTCTGCAGTATGTATATCCACTAAGGAGAATCTTAAAAGACATTGCTCAGTGTCCCATAGGATATAAGATATACTGGGCTGTAGGAGAAAAGCTGTGATACTAACGAGCTGCCTAATTAGTGGTGAGATAAAGAGAGGAAGATTTTCCTCTTTGCCACAGTTTTATAACCAATTATTCTGTAGCCTCAAGATTTGCAAACAGAACCCTATTATTAGACTCATTTTCAAGGTCTCTGCTTAGAGCAGAGGATCGTTGCTGGGTCTAGGTGCCTTAGAGAAGAAGTTGTGCATGTAAATAAAATGTAGTAATGCTGCAGGGGTGTACATAAAACCTAGTGACTGTCCTACAGTGTAAACAAAAAGTAATTGCACTGAGAGGTGTAAAAAATCCTGTAATTTAAAGAAAAGGCTTATAGCCAGTTTCTGAGTGTGCAAAAAAGAATTGCAATATGCCTAGTTAAATAATATATTTGTTTAAATGTACATTTATGCCTCGTTTCCACTGAGCAGATCGGTTCGGGTCGGTACAGTTTGGAAGGTTTAGAATGGTCCAGCCTATTCAGGTGAGTGTTTCCACTGCAAGTCAGACCTTCAGGGGCCATGCAGGGTTTAGAAAAAATGCCTAGCATGTCATCCAATCAATGGATTGTATAGTAGCTCCGGCCTAAACCGCACCGTACCATTTCCTATGGCCCTACATCTGAAGCAGGACCCTGAATGGTGCGGTATGGTTTGGTTGTATGGGCCACTTTCATAATGGAAACACTCAAAATAGCGCACCGTACCGAACCGACCCGAACTGATCCACTCAGTGGAAACGAGGCATAAGTGTACCTAAAAAAGTTGCAACACTTTCCATAAATCAAAGTAGCCTATAAGTGTTTTTTTGTAAGAAAATGTAGTCATTGTTATTGTTTAGTCATCATTAAATTTTTACATCAATCAAAATGCCACTTGCATTCTGGTCAAATATTGATTTGGTTGCAACTATACCTATGAGTGCTCAACCTATCCGTGTCATGTGCTTGAGTTATGCATTTGTGCCTGGGCAGTGTAGGCACATCCTAATTAAGTGCCAACATGTTTTTTTGTTTGTTTTTTTTAATAGAAAAGTGTTGAAAGATTTGGGCTATGGTAGATAAAGTTAAAGTCAGGCCTCCAAACAGTCCCAATTTCAGAAGGACAATCTGTATTTTAGTATCCTGTTCCATCATCTCAACTTTGGTTTTCAAAAAGCATACCATGAGCACATCATTAGAGGCACTTGCGCTACACTGAGGGCACCTGGACCATGAGGTGTGTTCTTAAACTGTGCTCACCCTCGGTGGGCCACTCTGGGTATGCAGTCTGGCAAGCATTGGCCTGCCATTCTTCAGGCAGACATATCCCCTTTCTGGGCGGGTCTGCCCCCTTTGGGAAGTACAGTGACACTACCAGCACTACTGGCCTGCTTCCTTTTATCACACCCACTGGTAATGTTGTGGAGTATACAAAGTATACTTTTCCTTCCTATATGCTTTGGTGCAGTATGCAGGGGCATTACATTATTCTCTCATTGAAACTGCTGGGCATTTCCCTTTTAATCGGTGCACCATGCTGTGCCTCAACAGATTTACTGATTCAGAGTGTGGATGAATCAGAACTCATGCAAAAGCGATAAACTATGAAGGAGTGAACACAGAACAAAAGTAGTAAAAGGCCTCATAAGTCAAAACCTTAACTATACAAACTAAAAAGAGGTAAAAGCAACATTGTGCTTGTCCAATAAAGCCACATTACGAGAAATTATAATAGATTGTCAGATTCAGATTCTTTTTAAATATATGGTTTAAATTTAACTTTGGACATTAATTTTGTAGTTGTGATTTAGCTTTTTATTCTTTTTATATTAAAGTTTTTGAATACCTAGCTGTACTAGGTTTTATAGAATGAGCAGGCATTTATTTCTAAATTTTTATTGTGACAATGATTAGGTGTGGTGTATTGACATATTACGGAATACATTTATTTTATATTACTTAAGTATACACTATAAGAGAGCGTACAAACAGTATAAAATATTCCAACCTTCCCAAGTTCCAAAAGACAACAAATAGTAAAATAAATAGTATCAGCGCTTAGGCAATCTTCCCCTTAAAAAGATTATGGAGGGGGGCGGAGCTAAGCGGCCATGCCGAGCGGACGCACTGGAGAAGAGCTCCGTGCAAACACGCTTTCAAATAGCCAAAATCAGGGCAAAAACTTACCAAATCGACAGTTGGGCGACCTGGAGTAGGGAGACCTAACATTGTAGAGCCTAGAGCCAAGCATCCCGACTGAAATCGGAGGCTCCTACCCGGGGATAGACCTGAGGCCTACTCAGACAAAGTGAAGGACTGCAGCCACTCACCTGGAGGTCCCCCCGGCATACTCCCTCCCCCCCCGCCGGAGAGGGATATCCCGGCACCTAAAGCCTGAGACGTCACAACCAAAATACATAGGTGACTGCCCACTGAGCCAGCGCAGCACCAGCCATCATCGGGTCACTGGGGAGCAGCTAAGATGGCTGCCCAGCGAAGGCCCCAACAACAAAGCACACAAACCCAACCAACCATGTACCCCCTGGGGGACTTCGACCGACTCTGTGCGAGCCTCTGGTCAATGCTGAGCGATCGCGGAATGGCTTCCTGTCTGGCAGTGAAACTAGTGGCCACATGGATCCGTCCAGTAACCAGGCGGCGCCATTACAGGCTACCACTACAAGCACCCAGAAAGGCAACCAGACCCCGCAAACATTGTCGAACCCAAGGGCGGGAAACAACACCACACTGCACGGGCGAACATAATGGCCCCCACACTCGAGAGAACAAGACTGCTAAGCCGGTTTCCCACACAAGCTACTCACCAGCTCAGAGAGCCGACATCCAGCGAGGCTTGCACCCATCCCTCCACATCACAGCTGCAAACCGGAGAGCTGCACAGGTGAACACCCTGCTGAATACTGCTGGAGCGGAACCCCAGGGCTGGGACAACATCGGGGAGACCAACGCTAACTACAGGAGACGCGTCCATGCACTGGGCATTGGCTGAGGGACCTGCCTCTGTGCCTCTTGGGTGAACATACCACATGTGCATCTGGAAGGCACAATCACAGCCGGCAACAGCCGCCGACATATGGACTGCCTACACCATGTAAATATAACTGCCAACGCAGAGACAGAGTATTAAGTTAATAATGATGGCCGTTAGCCTATATCAACCTTGTCCAAGTTACACTTCCATACCTGATGCCGCGCTGACAGAATGCGCCCAGGGGTTCCCACACCTGGCCCTCTGCCAATATATAGCACCTATTTCATATTAGTAAGCTACTGACCCTATGATAGTCACTTTCACTAGTCTTTAAAGCGATGTTACTTTATGGTACGTTAAGACACAAGCACGCCTACATTTTAGCCAGCATAGTCAACTAACTATGTGCGTGTAACCACAACTCCTGCTAATGCAACTATCATGTAGCTATAACTCTACCTACTCAGCATGCATACTTCATGTTTTACTTAACCTTTACACCCCACCAGCCTGACTAAATCTTAGGATTAATACTTCTGGGGGACAACGTATCTTTAATTGTTTATAATGTGGTCTCTAGACTCAACTACATTGTCATTAGCTCATCTGGAAAATCTTTTGACGCATACTGACCCACCATGTCATGTATAACTATAAAAAAAACAGTGCACTTCTTCTTGATATTGTATGTTACACCATTGCTTTATCTTGCTTTATACTTTACAATGTTTACTTGAGATTGTACATATAATCCTGCACTGCAAAAATAAAGAATAAAAAAAAAAAAAAAAAAGATTATGGAGAAAAAAGCATAACTAGTCAACTTACTGAATAGTGAGAGTCCCAGAGTCTGTAGAAATAGTGAAAAAGGATATATACCAAAAATTGCAGGGGGTATGGTGTAGAATGACAAACAGTTCTGTATCGTTAATTTGTAGTTCTTGTCTCCAGTTCAAGGGAAACTAAATAGCCACACAAAATAGTGGTGTTACTTATTGCTAAGAACCACAAATAGGCATATGGTGCAGTACAGTCTGAGAGTTATATCAGGGTTACCACTCCGCTGGTTGGATGCTTCGAGCTGCTCCCGTACACTGGAGCCGACTGTCAGGATTATATTGATCCAGCACGCAGAATAGTATCACACCCTAGAACAAGGATAGGCAACCTTCAGCACTCCAGATTTTGTGGACTACATCCCCCATAATGCTCTTACACCCATAATCCTGACAAAGCAGCATGGGAGGTGTAGTCCAAAACATCTGAAGTGCCCAAGGCTGCCTATGCCTGCCCTAGAACTAAGGGTAATGTCTTACCAGACCTTAGAATGGCTGGACTTAACATACCCAAGAATAGTCAGAAAAATAGCCGATGTCAGGGACACAGAACGAGACACTGCGATAAGGAAAAGCCAAAAGTCAAGGGTACCAGAAATCAGGGAAGTCAAAACAAAGCCAAAGTCAAAAAATAGAAAAACACGATCAGGAACACACTCTCTGATAACCATCTAAGGGAAACCACAACAGGGCAATGAGCTAAGGAATAAGTGAGTTTAAATAACCCTCTTGCAGATCCGATTGGCCGTATTCTATCTCGATCTTCAGAAACTAATTATCTAAAATTTTTGCCACATGGATACAAAGGATATGTGACATTACCCCCAACTTGAAGACCGTCCACCGGGCGGGCAGAACCAGGTTTGATAGGAAATTTGGCATGGAAAGAACAGATTTTGTGGTTAGCATGTATATCAGAAGCAGGAACCCTAGAACGATCGGCAGGCCCATAACCTTTCTAATCAACCAAGTACTGCAAAGAACCACAAGACAATCTGGAATCAGTTATGGAGGAGAATTCGTACTCCTCCCATCCAGCAATAACCAAAGGAGGAGGAGGGACAAAAGTGACAGTATACCTATTGCAAATAAGAGGCTCAAGCAAAGATACATGAAATGAATTAGGTATACGCAACGAGGCAGGAAGTGCAAGAGAATATGAAACATAATTGATTCTCCAATAAACCTGGGTGCAAACTTCATGCTAGGAACCTTGAGTCTGATATTTCGCGAGGAGAGCCATACCCGATCACCCACCTGGTAAACAGGGTTGGCACCATGCCGCTTATCAACATGAAATTTGAAACGAACTGCAGCAGTTTCAAGACCCGTGTGGACCTTAGTCCAAGTCTCATGTATACATGAGAGATGTTCATCCAGAGCAGGAATAGCAGTTTCGTAGAACACCGCAGGAAGAACAGTAGGATGACGACTGTTGTTGACAAAAAATGTTCAGATGAGTCATGGGTAGCATTATTCCTGGCAAATTCGAAAGGAAGCAAGTCAGGCCAGTTTTCCTGAGTGCCATTAATAAAACATTGCAAATGTAGTTCCAACGATTGGTTGGCCCTCTCAGCCGCACCATTAGTTTGAGGATGGTACCAAGATGAAAATGACAATTCTATACCCAACTGTTTGTTAAATGCTCTCCAAAATCGTGACACAAATTGGGAACCCCTGTCTGACACAATATTTTGCAGAATACCATGTAATCTGACAATTTTGTGTATAAATATATGAACCAGATCTTGAGAAGGTAACTTTTTGAGTGTAACAAAGTGTGCCATTTTTGAAAATCGATCAACCACCATTAGGATGGTGGTATAGCCATTAGAAATCGGGAGTTCCACAATGAAGTCCATAGACAAATGAGACCATGGAACACTGGGTATAGGAAGTGGTTGTAATAACCCACAAGGTAGTTTATGGGGAACCTTAGAAACCGCACAAACAGTAAAAGGCTCCACATGATCATGGCCACCAAAATGATCTGGAGAGAGCGGATACAGTTTTATTAATACCCGGATGTCCAGCTGTCACATTATTGTGGAACCTCCTCTCTTTCTAGCAATATAATAAACAATCTATCTTGAGGTTTATCACTAGGTGCCTGAGACTGAGCCGCCATGATAGCACAAAGAAGAGGACAAGACAAGGAAAGGACAGTAGAGGCAATGATACACTCAGGTGGAACGATAGGGGAGGTCTCTTGTTCTTGATCTGACTCTATGTCAAATTGCCTTGATAGAGCATCAGCCTTAATGCTCTTAGGACTTGGTCTGTACGCGATGATAAAGTTAAAGCGTGACAAGAACAATGACCATCTAGCTTGCCTAGAAGACAGCCTTTTAGCATCTCCAATGTATGCCAGGTTAGTTGTGATTAGTTATGATCGGAGGAGGGGGATCCTTGGAACCTTCCAAAATATGTCACCATTCTTTTAGAGCTAGTATAATGGCCAACAATTCTGTTACCAATATTATAGTTATGCTCCGCTGATGACCACTTTCTAGAAAAGAACCCACAAGGATGCAAAGGGGTATCCTGACTCTCCCTTGAGAAAGAACAGCTCCTACCCCTGTCTCAGAGGCGTCTACCTCCAGTATGAAGGGTTTGCTAGTGTCAGGATGTACTAATATGTCAACAGAGGCAAATCATTTCTTAAGAAGCTCAAAAGCTTCTCTAGCTTCTTTAGACCATATAGTATAGTTAGCCCTCTTACGTGTCATATTGCTGATGGGGGCTATCAGAGTAGAGAAACCTTTGATGAATCTCCTATAGTAATTTGCAAACCCAATAAACCTTTGAATGACTTTTAACCCATTAGGTAATGGCCAGTGTAGAACGGCTTTTAGTTTGTGAGGGTCCATCTGAAAACCAGAGGCCGAAATATTATATCCCAAGAACTATACCTCCGTCTGATCAATTATGCATTTCTGAAATTTGCAATATTGCCCATTTTTAAGCAAACTTTGCAATAATTGCTTCACATGCCTATGATGAGTCTGGAGATAAATGAGAATATCATCCAGATATACTAATACAAAAGTATAAATGTAGTCTCTGAGAACATCATTAATGAAATCCTGAAATATGGCCAGAGCATTGCATAAGCCAAAGGGCATGACAAGATACTCATAGTGACCACATCTCGTGTTAAATGCAGTTCTCCATTCATGACCCTCCTTAATCCTTACCAAATTGTAAGCACTCCTAAGGTCGAGTTTGGTAAACACCTTAGCACCCTGGAGTCTGTCAAACAATTCTGAGACAAGGGGAATGGGATAAGCATTTTTGATGGTGATCTTGTTCAATGCCCTATAAGCAATACATGGTCGTAACTCTCCATCTTTGTTGGATACAAAAAAGAACCCAGCATCTGCAGGTAAAGGAGATTTACGTATGTGATCTTTTTGCAGAGACTCTTTAATATAATCCTCCATAATCCTACTTTTCTGTGGTGATAAGGCCTATATTGCCCCCCTAGGGGTAACAAATCTATGGAGGCATCATAAGATCTGTGAGGAGGTAGCATATCAGTGTGACTTACTAAACACTTCTTTAACCTGCACAGGAATTTCAGTAGGCTGAGGCATAGGAGCAGGTAGAGCAACAATGCCCACTCTTTTAGTAATGGGCAACATACATCTCTCACTACATGCTGTACCCCATTCCAGCCTTGATAGAGCAGCCTTAATGCTCTTAGGACTTGGTCTGTACGTGATGATAAAGTTAAAGCGTGACAAGAACAATGACCATCTAGCTTGCCTAGCAGACAGCCTTTTAGCATCTCCAATGTATGCCAGGTTTTTGTGATTAGTTATGATCGGGGGAGAGGGGGGGATCCTTGGAACCTTCCAAAAGATGTCACCATTCTTTTAGAGCTAGTATAATGGCCAACAATTCTGTTACCAATATTATAGTTACGCTCCGCTGGTGACCACTTTCTAGAAAAGAACCCACAAGGGTTAGCCCAGTCAATATAAGAATTATGCTTAACAAACCATGGGAATCCTAGTATAATGGGACAAGAAGGGGAGGTAATTATCTGAAACGTAATGATTTCTTTATGTAATGCTCCTATACTAACAGTAATAGGCATAGTCTTGTGGGTAATCAGTGGTTCACAGAGAGGTCTCCCATCAATCGCCTCGACTGCCAAGGGTGATGATCTCTCCTTGATGGGTAGGAGATGTTTACTGACAAATTGCATGTCGATAAAGTTTCCTGCAGCACCTGAGTCCATCAGGGCTTTGCATGAAAAACTTTACTTGTTGCATAGAGCAGTAATATTAAGGAAAAATCTACTTTGGGTAGAACCAAGGGACATATCCATCACTCCTAAGACCGGTCCCCTTATGGTTCTTAGGTGCGCAAGTTTTCCGGATGTATAGGACAAGCATTTCTCATATGTCCTTTTTTTCCACAGTGTAAGCAAAGGCCCTCTTTTCTCCTAAACTGTCTTTCTGTCTCTGACAATCTCATAACCCCTAACTGCATAGGTTCACTTTCAGACTGCACAGGAGGCCAGAAACAACAGGACTAGAAAAGCGAGGCGCCAATGACACATTCATACATCTGGTTCTATGTCTAGTTATCTCCCTGATCCTAAGTCGATTATCTATAAGCATCACGTAAGTGATGTATTCATTTAGTCTGCCAGGTAGCTCTTTAGCTGCAATCTCATCAAGGATAGCTTTGGATAATCCCTCTGAGAATGCTGTGATTAATCCATTATTGGTCCAGTCTACCTCAGAAGCCAGGGTGCGGTATTCTATGGCATACTCTGAGACAGACTGGGTTCCCTTGCTTGATACACATTAAGGCAGCGGAGGCATTGCTCTCCCTTCCCAATGGTTCAAACCTTAATTTTAATTCTGCATGTGGATTTTTTTACTTTTATGCTTGTATTTATATGTAGATTCCACATTTTTAAACTTGTATCTATATGTTGATTTTACACTCTTCTGTGGAAGCATATTTGTGGGGACATTGAACCAAAGAACTTCTAATATGTTTTAAAATTGTTACAAACGATATGCCTTGAAGAATACCGATAATCTCCAGGTGAATCCAGGTGAAAGGTATATATAAGCAGTAGCACCTATCTTGAGAAAGCCTTCGCCTCATGGACAAAATGCATAGATTGTTGCTTTTTGCGGCAGTTTCAAATTTGGAGGCTGGGAAGCAAGTACTAAGAGATTACAGGTCGGTGTCTTCCTGAAGTGTTTAAGATCTGTGTCAGCTCCAGTGCATGGGAGCAGCTCGAAGCATCCAACCAGCGGATTGGTAACCCTGATGTAACTCTCAGACTGTACTGCACCATATGCCTATTTGTGGTCCTTAGCAAAAAGTACCTCTACTATTTTGTGTGGCTATTTAGTTTCCCTTGAACTGGAGATGAGAACGACAAAGTAATGATTGAGAACTGTTTGTCATTCTACACCATACCCCCTGCAATTTTTGGGATATATATTCTTTTTCACTATTTTTACTAACTCTGGGACGCTCACTATTCAGTAATGTGACTAGTTATGCTTTATTCCCCATAATCTTTTTAAGGAAAAGATTGCCTAAGCCCTGATACTATTTATTTTACTATTTTATATTACTTGCTTATCTGTCCTGATCATAGGCACTGCTAAGGTTTTTTTTGAAGACTGAAGCTCCAGATCTGGAATACTTTAGCCCTGAAACTCTATAGGTAGTAGAGAAGGCATGAGAAAAAAAAGACAGATCATTGGTATGGTGTTCCACGGAGTAACTCAGAAGGGGGTTATTCACTAATATGCGAGTTTAAAATTTTAAGAAAAAAATATCCCAATTGGAAAGAATCTTAAAGTCAGTTATGTTTACATTTCTCCTATTATGATCTTAAATTTTATGTATGATCAATATGTACAATTTTACTAATTAGATGGGAAGGTAACAATCTCGTTGACATTGTTTTTCATAATAGAAAATACAGTTAAATAAGGGAAAGACACTGTTAAGTGGTGTACCACTAAACTATGAATTGCAGTAAAATGATGAGGGAATTATAAAATGTACGTCCAGTTTATTAGTTTACTTACACTGAACAAAATTATAAACGCAACGCTTTTGTTTCTGCCCCCATTTTTCATGAGCTGAACTCAAAGATGTACACAAAAAGGCCTATTTCTCTCAAATATTGTTCACAAATCTGTCTAACTCTGTGTAAGTGAGCACTTCTCCTCACCTAGCAAATTAGTCAAAGGCAGTCATATTTCGGAACAACATGCCTTATGACAGTGATGGCTACCTTTGCCACATGATTCTGAAATACATATCTCAATGCTTGAAATGCTGAGAAAGCACTACATATCTGGCTGGCAAAGCATCATGGGGTATGTAGTTTACAATCATGTACAATGTCAAGGTAACCTATTATTGCATTATTAATATATAATTACAATGCAATTTATTTTTCAATGGTTAAAGTGGCTTTGTCACACTGTATTTACCTTTTTCCAATCGCTTCCTCTTCTATTCCTCTTTCCCACTCTTTCTTTTTTTTTTCATTTTCATTATTTTCTAACTAAAAACAAAAGACAAATGACGACTACTTTGTCTTATGTATTTTTTCCTGGCACTAAAAGCCGCCTGTAGCAGGCCCCGGGTAACCTGACTGGTTACCTCCGCTAATTCCTCCTCTTAGCCAGTACTCATCGTTAAATACTCAAGCATCCATCGCCCAGTAACTAGACGAGATATAGTTCTGACCCCTAGCATGGGGTCCCCAGCACAATATTACAGGGGTTTTTCCTCCCAAGAGCCTCTGCGTCTGAGAGATAATTGAGTGAGAAAACTAACTCAATTATCTCAGTTACAGGAGAATATAAAAATACACAAAATATTCAACCCCCAAAAGTACCCCTAATATTACCAAGAACCCCACAAGATTTATATCCCCTGATAGCTCTGATCTGAGTGTCCAACTTGGCCAAGTATCACTCAGATCCATTTGGCAGAATTGGATCGCCACCGGGGTAAAGTTTTGACCAGCCGGACAAGAGGTGATAGCACAAAACAGTTTCAGGGAAATAAGTACCCTGGGCGGTCTCTGTTCGGGGGTTCCTGTGCCAAAACTATACAAGGGATTCTCCTGATTACAGGGGGCAAATGCTCCCACAGTTGGTAGTTCCCATCTCCGGAACGTCATTCGCATAGCTGGTCAGGACCCATACAAACCTTTACTGAGGTTCATGTGAGTGCCCAGCCGTAAAGAGTTCCAGGCACTTAATGACCATGTACCGCTGCCCACGACAAAATAGCCACCATTCTTTTGCCGACCCCATGTATTCGGTGGCCACCCAGGGGAAGAATTAATTAATTACGTCCCTTGCGGTTTCGCACTGAAGTGTGAACGTTCTAATGGGGTTCGGATACCATAACTCCCAAACGTATAATAAAATAAAATCCACGAAAATAACAATATGTTCCGCCACACTGCCTAGTAGTGTCAATCCTCCTAGCCATCACTAATGATGGCTTTAGGGAATTGGCTCTGTCTAAGGAGGATCCAGCGGTCTTGCAGGATCCTCCATAGACTTCAATGCTGTACTCTCGAGCATGCGCAACAGTACAGCAGTGACTTCAGGTCTTGACACTGAAGAAGACGGTGGAGCCCGTGAGGACAGTTTCAGGTAAGTAGTACTCACCTTTTCTTGCCCCAGCAGTCAACGGACCCCCATCGGCGATGTCACTCATGTCTTTGATAGTCGTTACATAGATTAATGTACCCTAAGGATAGTGACATGCAAACCATGTTACAAAGGCCATCACATTGCAGATTTTTGTGAATAAAAAATGCAAAAAATGTATTTGCCTTATATTTGTTTAATATTTAAAGCTATTCACAAACCGGACCGGACTACATAGGACACAAGGTCATGCGTTTAAACTGGAAGAAAGAAGATTTTGTCTAAGGCAAAGGAAAGGTTTTTTTTACTGTAAGAACAATAAGGATGTGGCATGCTCTGTCTGAAGAAGTAGTTTTATTAGAGTCCATACAGATGTTCAAACATTTACTAGATGCATACCAGCAAAAACAGGATATTCAAGGATATAATGTTTCAATGTAGGGTAATAACTGCTTGATCCAAGAATAAATCTGACTGCCATTCTGGGGTCAAGAAGGAAGTTTTTCCTAGCTTGTTGCAAAATTGGAGGTGCTTCAAACTGGGTTTTTTTCTGCCTTCTTTTGGATCAACAGCAAAAAAACAAATGTGATGAAGGCTGAACTTGATATATGCAAGTCTCTTTTCAGCTATGTAACTATGTAACTATGTAATAAATGTAAATTTACAGAGGTATAGAAAATAAAAGCCAGTGCCATTTCTCATTTCTTTCTCTTGCTTTAAATAGAACATGATCTGTTTAATCTCCTTTGTGCTGCAGGAACACAGTGGGGTTTAATATTTAACTCTGTTCTGCCTCTGGTGTGTGAAATCTGCATTTTCTTGTTACTGACTAAAACGGATGTTTTCTTGAAAGCTTATTTCACCTAACAAATATCTTCATAAAGAAACCCCAATTTTATAAAACAACCAGGGGTTAAGTCCTGGGGAAAAAAGTGTGGGAACTCACCCAAGATTCCCGCCCCCCCCCCTTCCCCTCATTAAAAAAAAAATTACACTCCTATGCATATAGTGCAGTGCAGGGTGTGTATAATGAATGTAGTGTGTTTGTAGTGAATGCAGAGTATGAATAATAAATGTAGTGTGTTTGTAGTGAGTGCAGAGTGTGTATAAGAATGTAGTGTGTTTGTAGTGAATGCAGAGTGTGTATAGTGAATGTAGTGTGTAGTGAGTGCAGAATGTGCATAATAAATGCAGAGTGTATAGTGAATGCAGAGGGTGTATAGTGAATGTAGTGTGTTTGTAGTGAGTGAAGAGTGTGTATAATGAATGCAGTGTGTGCGTGAGCGCGCTGGATGACGTGTGTGTGAGTGCTGGATGATGTGTGTGTGTGTGCTGGATGATGTGTGTGCGAGTGCTGGATGATGTGTGTGTGTGTGTGTGTGTGTGCTGGATGATGTGTGTGTGTGTGCTGGATGATGTGTGTGCTGGATGATGTGTGTGTGTGTGTGTGCGTGTGCTGGATGATGTGTGTGTGAGTGCTGGGTGATGTGTGTGTGTGTGTGCTGGATGATGTGTGTGTGTGTGCTGGATGATGTGTGTGTGTGTGTGTGTGTGCTGGATGATGTGTGTGTGTGCTGGATGATGTGTGTGTGTGGGTGCTGGATGATGTGTGTGTGGGTGCTGGATGATGGGTGTGTGTGAGTGCTGGATGATGGGTGAGTGCTGGATGATGTGTGTGTGAGTGCTGGATGATGTGTGTGTGTGTGCTGGATGGTGGGTGTGTGTGTGCTGGATGATGGGTGTGTGTGTGCTGGATGATGGGTGTGTGTGTGCTGGATGGTGTGTGTGTGAGTGCAGGATGGTGTGTGTGTGAGTGCAGGATGATGTGTGTGAGTGTGCTGGATGATGTGTGTGTGTGTGTGCTGGATGATGGGGGTGTGTGTGTGCTGGATGATGGGTGTGTGTGTGTGCTGGATGATGGGTGTGTGTGTGTGCTGGATGATGTGTGAGTGCTGGATGATGTGTGAGTGCTGGATGATGGGTGTGTGAGTGCTGGATGATGGGTGTGTGGAAAATGAAAATGATGTGCTGGATGATGGGTGTGTGTGTGTGTGTGCTGGATGATGGGTGTGTGTGAGTGCTGGATGATGTTTGTGTGCTGGATGGTGGGTGTGTGTGTGTGAGTGCTGGATGATGTGTGTGTGCTGGATGATGTGTGTGTGTGTGTGAGTGCTGGATGATGTGTGTGTGCTGGATGATGGGTGTGTGTGTGTGAGTGCTGGAAGATGTGTGTGTGATGGATGATGGGTGTGGGAGTGCTGGATGATGTGTGGTGTGTGTGTGTGGGATGGTGTTGTGTGTGTGCTGGATGATGGGTGTTTGTGTGAGTGCTGGATGATGGGTGTTTGTGTGAGTGCTGGATGATGGGTGTTTGTGTGAGTGCTGGATGATGGGTGTTTGTGTGAGTGCTGGATGATGGGTGTTTGTGTGGGATGATGTGTGTGTGTGTGCTGGATGATGTGTGTGTGAGTGCTGGATGATGGGTGTGTGAGTGCTGGATGATGGGTGTGTGAGTGCTGGATGATGGGTGTTTGTGTGAGTGCTGGATGATGGGTGTTTGTGTGAGTGCTGGATGATGGGTGTTTGTGTGAGTGCTGGATGATGTGTGTGTGGGGGGGGGGAGGATTTTTTTTAACTTTATATTTTTTTTTATTTTATTCCCCCCTCCCTGCTTCTTACCTTGTCAGGGAGGGGGGAGATCGCCTGGTGGTCCGGTGGTATGCTGGAGGGGCCATCACGCAGTGTTCCCTCTCCAGCTCTAACTCTCGCGAGACTCGCCTGTGCGGAGCGTTGCCATGGTAACAGCCGCGGGTCTCGCGAGATTTATAACTGGAGAATGAACACAGCGTGTGATGGCCCCTCAGTGCAGGGACCAGGGCCGGTCCTGCAGGACAGGTAACGGGAACGGCGTTCCTGCTTTGGAAAAAGTGCAGGAACGCCGTTCCCATGCGTTCCTGCAGGACTCGAGCCCTGAAAACAACCCCAATCATGTTCTTCTTATTGCCTTAAGAGATAGCAAAGCATCGGGTGGTTTGTTTTAACACTGTGAAATGTTACAAAATGCATGCCTCTGAATAATGGAACAGAACAACGGTTGTTATTTATTATGCTCCACTAAATTGCAAAGTTTAGGAATAAATTCAAAATTTTTGCCAAATTTCAGTATAACTATTTAGTCTATTTACTAAATATATTGAGGTGTACAGCCCAATGTTTGCCCAAGAATTTCAATGTCTGCTAAGAAATAATCATTTTACTAAAATTCTATAAAATCCACAAAATCTGTTATAATCTGTTAAATAATCACTAGCATAGATAGAATATATAAATAGAATATATTTTAACAGATAGTATTCTCTAAATCAAGATTTGTCAAACAGCAGGAAACTAAAAAAAAGAAAACCAAACAGAAATTGACAAACAATGATGGTACTTAAACACACTATCCAGGCTTAATACCATACCGTCAACTCCCCACCTTGTTGTACTAAACTCCAGGCTTAACCCCTTCAGGACCGCTGACGGTTCAACACCGTCAGCGGTAAAACGTGCGTTTGGACCGCTGACGGTCCTGAACCGTCATAGCGAAAAATGGGCTGCGGGAAGCGATCATAACCGGTATAACACTGTAACTATCTGCCAGACATCCCAGGCAGATAGTAACAGCTAATTGCAGCGTGTGAGCGATCCGCGATCGCTCACAATTGGCTGCTGTCAAAGTGGGTGATACAAACACTCACTTTGACAGTGATCTCTGTCTCTCTCCTCTGTAGCGTTTTGTGAGGCGAGAGAGACAGAGATCGTGATAGTTTGTTGCAGCAGTGTACAGTGACCATCAGAAAGTGTCAGTATTTTATTTTAAAAATCACCTTTTAACCCCTTCCCTGCCAGATCTGTCACAGCAGTGCATTTGTACTGTCTGTATTCATTTATTTTGCCCTTAAAGGGTTAAATTTGTTTTACAAATCTGTGCCTTGGTCTGTTTTTGGTCTGTCTTGTTCTGTCTTGGTCTGTCTTTGTCTGTCTTAGTCAGTCAGTTTCCTTCCCCCAAATCTCCATTAGATTTTTGTGACAGGAGTTAGTTTAGGGATTGCTGTTTAGTCTGTTTTAGTAAAAAAAAAAAGTATTAAAAAAAAATGGGTGTGTTTGTAATTTGTTTAAGTCGTGTGTAAAACATGCAGCGTATGTATAACTTGCAGGAGGCATATGCCTTCTTGGCGTCAGACT
Organism: Pelobates cultripes; assembly: GCA_933207985.1. Lineage (NCBI taxonomy): Eukaryota > Metazoa > Chordata > Amphibia > Anura > Pelobatidae > Pelobates > Pelobates cultripes. The sequence continues at coordinate 84,365,549 of OW240920.1, forward strand.
CTGACGCCACTGACACTGTGTCAGATTTTGACCCAGTTCAGATTTCTGACACGTCTAGTCAAGACGACATGTCATCTGTGTGTGAGCCGGCTGAAGAAAGAAGCTGTGCTTCCTCTGCTACGCCGAATGTGGAGGAGGACTGGGTACCTCCACAGTTAGCCGAGCCCAACGTCCCCCCTTTTAGTGCCAACACAGGCATTAATGTTAATGTGGATGGCTTCTCCTCAATGCAGTATGTAGAACTATTTTTAGGGGTTACCATCTGGGAGGAGATTGTTTCCCAGACTAACTTGTATGCTACCCAATTTATTGATAACAATCCAGGTAGCTATTCAGTCAGGGAGCATGACTGGCATCCCACAGATGTCCCAGAGCTTAAAAAATTACAATGCTCATGGGGGTTATAAAGAAGCCATCGATTCACTCATACTGGAGCACCAGCCCAATAATGTCTAGTCTAGTATTCTCCCAAACCATGCCTAGAGCCAGATACGAGTTACTGCTGAGATTTTTACATTTCAGTGACAATGCCCTCTGTCACCCTAGAGATCACCCCCAATACGATAGGCTTCATAAAATACGCCCACTGCTAGACCATTTTCAGGACAAATTTTTGGATGTTTATATCCCCAACAAAATGTATCCATAGATGAATCGCTAATGAAATACAAAGGGAGATTAGGGTTCAGACATTACATCCCCTCAAAGCGTTCTAGGTATGGCATAAAACTGTACAAACTGTGCGAGAGCGAAAGTGGATATACGTTTGCCTTTCGTGTATATGAGGGGAAAGATGGTCAACTGGACCCTCCTGGCTGTCCTGACTCCCTGGGGACAAGTGGGAAACTTGTATGGGACCTACTAAACCCCTTGTTTAATTAAGGTTACCACTTTTATGTGGATATTTTTTATAGTAGTGTCCGTCTGTTTAAAACGCTTTATGTTTTACAGACACTGGCCTGCGGCACTGCCAGAAAAAATTCCAAAGACTTTCCACGATCTCTCATAGATGGAAAATTAAAAAAAAGGCGAATGTAAAGCCGAAGTGCTTGCACTAAAATTTAGGGACAGGAAGGATGTCAACATGCTAACCACCATCCATGACGAATGCAAGTCAGACGTCTCTGTCCGGGGCAGAGTAGAGTCCAAACCGGTTTGCATCAGGGCGTATAATAAGTACATGGGGGGGTGTTGATTTGGCTGATGCAGCCATATCTTATTTTACGAAAAACCAAAGCATGGTATAAAAAGGTGGCTATCTATCTGATGCAAATAGCAACCCACAACTCATTTTTGCTTTTTAAAAAAAATAATCCAGGGAAAACCACCTTTCTCCAACTTCAGTTGAAAATAATTTCTTTAACAATTTATGTTCAAACTCAAGGAAATCGGTCTAGATGAAAATGCTTGTTCTTGGGTAGAACATTGGCTTAAAAACAGAGTACAAAGAGTTGTCATTAATGGTAAATTTTCAAGCTGGACAGAGGTGGCAAGTGGTGTCCCTCAGGGGTCTGTTCTGGGACCCCTTCTATTTAACATGTTTATAAATGATCTTGAAGACAGCATTGAAAGTCAGTCATGTTTCAGTGTTTGCAGATGACACAAAACTCTGTAAAATAATACAATGTGAGCAAGATATTACTTTGCTGCAGAGGGATTTAGATAGACTGGGGGACTGGGCACTCAAATGGCAGATGAAATTTAATGTTGAAAAATGCAAAGTTATGCACTTCAGCGTAAAGAATACACAAGCAACGTATACTCTTAATGGAAGCGAATTAGGGATAACAACACACGAAAAGGACTTGGGAATTGTTATAGACAACAAACTATGCAACAATGTGCAATGTCAATCAGCAGTGGCCAAGGCCAGTAAGGTATTGTCATGCATGAAAAATTCATTCACGAGAATATCATTTTGCCTCTTTATAAGACCCCATATTGAATATGCTTTGCAATTTTGGGCACCTGTTCTAAAGAAGGATATTATGGCACTAGAAAAAGTGCAGAGGCGGGCTACAAAATTAATAAAAGGAATGGAACATATCGGCTATGAAGAAAGGTTAACAAATTTAAACCTATTTAGTTTAGAAAAACGTCGCCTGAGAGGGGATATGATAACATTATACAAATATATTCGGGGCCAATACAAACCATTGTGTGGAAATCTATTCACAAACCGGACTTTACATAGGACACGAGGCCATGCGTTTAGACTGGAAGAAAGAAGATTTCGTCTAAGGCAAAGGAAAGGTTTTTTTACTGTAAGAACAATCAGGATGTGGAATTCTCTGCCTGAGGAAGTGGTTTTATCAGAGTCCATACAGATGTTCAACGGCTACTAGATGCATACTTGCAAGAACAGAATATTCAAGGATATAATCTTTCAATGTAGGGTAATAACTGCTTGATCCAAGGATAAATCTGACTGCCATTCTGGGGTCAAGAAGGAATTTTTTTCCTAGCTTGTTGCAAAATTGTGCTTCAAACTGGGTTTTTTTGCCTTCTTTTGGATCAACAGCAAAAAACAAATGTGAGGAAGGCTGAACTTGATGGACGCAAGTCTCTTTTCAGCTATGTAACTATGTAACTATGGAGATGGACAAGTTCCAACAACGGTGCAAGCTGAGTCCAGACATTTTATTTTTAAGTTACCGCCAACTGCTAGAACCCCCTCCCCCCCAGACAATTGCCGGGTCTGTTTTAACAACGGGAAAAGGACAGACACCCCTTTTCACTGTCCTGATTGCCCTTCGAAACCAGGACTGTGTGTAGGAACATGTTTCAAGCTGTACCACACAGAACAGTTGTAAGAAGTGTTCCTGAATTTTTATTTAATTTTTTGTTTCTTTGGAAAGCAGCCATTTTTTGTTAGTCAGTTTCCTTCCCCCAAATCTCCAGTTAGATTCTATTTGCAGGAGTCAGTTTAAAGATTGCTGCTAAATGTATATTTGCTACCTGCACATTTGGTCTAACAAGTTTTCTGGCAGTAACACATAACCAGCTGGCCAAAATCAGATGACGTGTTCATAAAAACCAGAATTAAAAAATTACCACTACACTTTCTCTGTTTTTTGGTGGGGCAAAATGGTTGGGGGAAAGAAGTCAAAACACCCCATCTTCTATAACCTTTGATGTCTACTTTATAAAATATATACTATATATACTTTCATGATGGTAACATTAACTGGGGCAGTGGTGCAAAAATATGTCAAACTGAAGATAGACCGAGCATACCTATATATCAAGTTGAAAAACTGACATGTACAAGTTCTGATTGTTGCCTTTTGGCCCCCAAACAACCCAGCAACCCTATACATGGGGGGTACTTGGGAGATGTTGCTGAACATATTGGGGTGTTGTTTGGTAGTGACACATGTTGTGGAATCAATCAATTAATTGATTATCTTGCGTATCTGCCCCCGACCAAATTTAAAAAGATGCGTGCACGCTCCTGAAGTAATTCACACCAGACACAGGTTTCCGGTTAATGAAAAACTTGAGGAATGTTTATTCTGGGGGGACGGCATGCCCCTTGTAAAGCAAAATTACATCATATGCATTGTCAGAGATAACATGGAATAATACATTAATAATTGGTTAGGTGTTAAGTGGTTCATTTATTGTTCTTCCTACCGGGTGTGATGTCACTGGTATCTTGGAGGTCTCCCCCAGATTCCAGCGCCATCTTGTTAATGAGGGTGTTAGTCGATGGCAAGGGGAAACTCCCTAGCGGCCATTTTAGGTAAATCACATATAAGGTTGAATAATGCTGATTGTGGTTATGCTGAGTAAATAGCCATTTTATTAACATAAATTGGGTTAATATTTTTGTCAACAACAGCCCCCCCTTAAAATGACTATTTACTAAAGAGACAACTACTAACTAACCCTAACAATGTCCCTAATTGGCTGCAGCTCATCTGTCTGAACAGGCCTCGAACGCTTCACTGCGCGGGTATCCCGTAGTGGCTAACCCACTACATCTCCCGCGTCAGACTCCTACCTGTGGAGACAGAAGCTGTCCCTATGCTGTCCCTATAAAGAAGTAGTTGTCTTTTTGAGGTGTGGGACTGAAGAGGTGTGTGTGGGGTGTCACAGTCTGTATCGTCAATATCTTGATGTAAGAATGTAGGTGTGGTGCGGTCAATGGTCTGACCTACAATCTTTTGTAAGTACCTTTGCACACAGGGCATCACGCAGCAGACCAGGAAGAGAATCACTACTGTAAGAACTGCCATACCTACTTGAAAGAGAACTCTCTGCCATTCACTTATTCATCCCAACCATCTGTCCAATGAATTGGAGACCCCTGGGTTCTTTTTTAATTCGTCAGAGAGACTTTCTAATTTATCTCTGGCCATAGTTACTTTACTATTGGGGCCTGTATTATCTGGAATGAAGGTACAGCATGTCATGGTGTCGAGGAGTATTTTAAACACACCCCCCTTTTCTGCTAGGATCATATCTAAGGCCATTCGATTCTGGAATGTCATTTGGGAGGTAGCCTGTAATTGTTCTGCCAAGTCTTGAAGGGCATCTCTAGTATAATTGACAAAACGTTGCTGATTATAATAGATATATATAATCCAATTAACATTCTTGTTAGCGGTGATGAGTGGGATCAAGGATTCGAATCCTGCTGCAACCTCATCTCTGGCCTTGAACTCGTTTGGTAACCCCCTCGGTACACCTATGGCATCGATATATATATATGTGGGTCGAAACTTCCTTGAATAGGGGTTTCTCTTTTTATCCTGAAATACGTGTGTGGGGAATCAAGTGGGCCTTGGCGGTTATCAGAAATTATTTGTATAGGCATGATGGCTTTGGTCAGAGTGCATTCTCCCCACCACAGGCCAGTCATTTTAGATCTGAGTTGCATATCACCACATAGCCAATAAATGTCCCCCAAGGACTTGACTTGATTTACTAATAAGGTAGTGGTAGGTTTCCGATAGGGAAGTTACCCACAAATTTATCTGTGGCTCCGTGTATAGTGTAGCAAGTGTAATTACCTGGATACACAGTGATTCCATCAGGTGGCCTGAGATTCCCTTGAGTTATTGGGTATACCTTTTTCCATGATTCACATACTGATGAGTTGGTGGCTGATTGCACATAGAGGCTTAGAAAACACATCTCAACATCTGAGGGTAGATTAAAAGGCACTGTACCCAGATGGGGTCTGGCCCCGCCACAGACATAACAATTAGTTTTATTGTGTGAATTAGCATTATACCTCATCCACTCAAGCCATAGGTTGATATCTGAAAAACCGGCCTCCAGAGCCATAGTGTCCTCCAATGTAGGATTGGCAAATGCCACCATGTCCTTTAGAGTTTTAATGTGTGGTTTTAGAGGGTTAATGGTCATGTGTGTAGAGTCTACCCAGTCAGGTGATGTATGCATGTCTTGTAAATAGAAGGTCCCCAACTTCTTATGTGAGCTACCCCCTCTCCAGTACATCCCCATTACGTACTCTCCAGTGTCTCCTGAGCTGGGGTGTTCAGTTTCATTGGGGTAGACCCTGTTGGCTTACATAAGGTCATTCTGTGTAAGAAGGGTTTCCCATGTCTGTCCACCCTATCCAAGGCGCTTTGTGGTCTGTAACCCCATGGTCGGCCTGTGTTCCAACCTGCTGCTTTCCAGGTACTACAATGATGTCCCCAATGGTCACCCATCACACAAATGTATGGGTCCTTTCTATTAGGTATGTCTTTGTATATTGCTTAGGGTTGTGATTGTGTAAAAGTACAAGAAACAATATCACAGTAATCAAAGGTAAAAGTAGCTACATGTGTGTTTGACGAATTATACCAGAATGTGTAAACATGATTATCTTTGGTGATAGCAACTTGTTGGGCCTTTAATAGGCCTAGCAGCAGAAATAGGCACAGGAATCTCAATTTTACTGAGGTAGATGTGGTCAATAGAACTTGGAATGGACCATCAAACCTTGGCTCAAGAGTGTGCTTTCTCAGGAATTTCTTGACCATAACCCAGTCACCAGGGAGTAGTTTATGTGTGCCTGTGCTTGATTTTGGATCTGGAATAGAAGAAAACAACTGTGCATGGATTTTGGTCAAGGCATGAGAGAGTGCAGTTATATAATCTACCATTGCATCTGAGTGAATTTGAAGTTGTTGAGGAAAATAACAGCCTAACCTGGGTGCTGTACCAAATAAAATCTCATAGGGGGATAAGCTAAATCTCCCTCTTGGAGTGTACCTTACACTAAATGGTACTATGGGAAGACTTTCCGGCCAGGGTAGGTTAGTTTCTTGGGCCATTTTAAGCAATCTAGCTTTCAGGGTGCCATTCATGCGTTCTACCTTACCACTACTCTGTGGGTGATAGGGTGTGTGGAATGCAAGGGTCACCCCCAGTGCTGTCCAGATTTCCTTGGTTAGCAACGCGGTGAAGGATGTTCCTTGGTCACTTTCAGTCACTTCAGGAACTCCATATCTGCAGATGATTTCGGTAAGTAGGCGATTTACTGTGGTCTTGGCAGTGAGATTAGCGACAGGAAAAGCTTCTGGCCATCCTGAAAACATATCCACTATGACCAGTGCATATTCATACCGGCCACTTTTTGGCATTTGGATATGATCAATTTGGATCCCTTGGAAGGCGTACTGTGACTTGGCCAATTGGTTTGGTGCAGCTTTAATTATTTTCCCTGGATTACATCTGGCGTAGATAGTACAGGATCTGCAGTAATTTCTTGTCAAAGTATTGATTCCGGGTGCCTCAAAATATTTATCAATCAGGGAGTTCATAAGGTGCTTGCATAAATGAGCTGGCCCATGGGCCCACTGAACGACAGCTGGGTACATATTCTTGGGTAGACAGAATTTGAGGTTGATTGTATACACTTCATTCTGGAGGGTTGCCCCTTTATCTTTCCAACTTTGTTTTTCCTGAGGGGTGGCAGCGGCCTGCTGTTCTCGCAGGAACTTGAGATCGGTGGGTAGGGTTTGCATGGTGTAAATAGGGGTCTGTTCAACTGGCACTCTTCTGTCCACTTCCCGACACTGGCGTGCCACATCTTTAGCAGCCTGATCGGCTAAATGGTTGCCACATGCTTCTTCTGAATTCAGTCTCCCGTGGGCCTTTACCTTCAATATGGCCACCTCTTCAGGGAGCAGTAACGCATCCATTAATTCGTTGATAGCTGCGCCATGTTTCACCTGAGTACCTGTTGCTGTAAGAAACCCCCTTGTTTTCCAGATTAAGCCAAAATCATGTGTTACGCCCAGGGCATACCTTGAGTCCATGTAGATATTAACACGCTTCCCTTCAGCCATCTTACATACTGCTGTAAGGGCTATTAGTTCGGCTTCTTGTGCTGACTTAGATGATGGAAGTGAAAATGCTTGGAGTATTTGGTCTTCTGTGGTGACAGCATATCTGGTATGATATTGTCCCTGTACGTCGGCAAGTCTAGAACCATCCACAAACAGGGTGAAGTCAGGATCTGGCAGAGCAGCCTCGTGCACCGTTGGAAAATGGGCTGTCTCCATTTTCATCTGTTCAAAACAAACATGAGGGGCATCCGGGTCTTTTTCCGTAGGAGGGATGTCTTCACATATCTCTGTGTGATATCGAGGGTAACCGACTGTTTTGCTATTTAAGGTCCTTTTAGTGACCCCCGTCAATGTGATCTGTTCTTGAGTTGCAGTACTCCATGTTTTGGCCATTGGGCCAAGTTCTTTCCATGAGAGATTTGGAGATTTGATGAAAGAGATATGAGGAACAGCCACCTCACAGTAATGGTATAAATGGGCAGGTAGACCAAGGGCAGGTAGACCAAGATAACAATATTTCCTCTGGAGTAACAGAACAGGTCTGTCAGTGTGTTGCGTATTTCCACCAGGCTGAATAATTCTTCTTCATAGTATGGGTCAGGACCTGGGGTATTCCTGAACCACAGGGTGCAATGTAAGCAGCTCTCAAGCTGTTCATCATGTGGAACCCTGGGCTTTTTCACTTCACAGTTCCATATGAACGTCAGGATTTATGTCCAGACTGTACCAGTATTGTGGCACTCCCCCTTTGGGAAGTGGCAGAAGAGAGGCCGGGTTCAAAGAGTAACATCTTTGTAGAGTGACGTTATCAGGTAAGAGGAGGGCAGTTTGGAGGCGGAGATGTCTCTGGGAAGAGAGATGTTTCGGCTGGACTTGATTCAGGATGGCCGTGATATCATGGGGAGCAAGGACAGTGAGTTTATGTCCAAGAACAAAGTCATTAGTTTTGTCCAGCAGGGCACTGGCAGCTAAAACAGCATGTAAACACGAAGGACCACCTCGAGCTACGGGGTCCAGCATGCAGGAAAAATAACCAATAGGGCGTTGACAGGTACCATGTGATTGTGTAAGGACCCCTGAAGGATGGCCCATCTTTTCAGAGACAAAAAGTTTGAATGGTAGCTGATAGTTAGGTAGGCCCAAAGCTGGGGCGGAGGAGATGGCCCTTTGAAGGGCATGGTAGCTGGTGCGAGCTGGTAAAGACAATGAAAATGGTTCAGTCTTCAAGGCATCATAGAGAGGTTGCATGAGTTGAGAAACCTCAGGGATCCAAGACCTGCAGTATGTGATGAGGCCCAAAAAGGCATGAAGAGCCTGATGGGTAGATGGGAGAGAGAGATTTGTAATACCAAGTACTCTGTTCCTTGTTAGGTGACGGGTGCCATGGGAAAGGCAATGTCCCAAGAAGACCTCAGAGGGCCGGCACCACTGAAGTTTCGTTTTGGAGGCTTTACAACCTTCTTCAGCGAGGAAACAAAAGAGATCTTCGGAATTTTGTTCAGCAGTTGTAAGATCATCTGCACAGAGAAGTAAATCATCTACATACTGGAGCAGGACCACGTCAGGGTGATACTTCTGCCAAGGTTCTAAGACAGTTGACATAGCTTTGGCGAATTGAGTCGGTGAATTTTGGGCACCCTGAGGCATGACAGTCCAAGTGTACTGTTGGCGATCATGTGATCAAACAGATATTGTCAAGAGGGATCCAAGGGCACACTGAAAAAGGTGTTTGCAAGATCAACCACAGTGAAGAATTTAGCTGTTGGAGAGACTTGTGACAACAGCATATGTGGCTTAGGGACAACAGCAGTATCTGGATTGGTGACATCATTGATAGCGCGAAGGTCTTGGACCATACAGTATTGGTCTGGTTGACCTTTTTCAGTCTTCTTCTTCACTGGAAATAGAGGGGTGTTACACTGTGACACACACTTTACCAGAGCACCTTTTGCTAACAGACTTTCAACTTGTTTGGAGATGGCAAGGGCTTATGCAGGCTTCAATGGTTACTGTGGTCTTCGTGGTGGATTAGCTCCCTTCATCAGTGTGACAACCATGGGTGGGACTCTTGGGCATCCAAAGTCATCTGGGCCTGTAGACCAAAGTTTGGTTGGGACCCTATCCAGGGCACTGGGGGCATCTGGGACCCTTACCTCCTCAGAGGGGGAAGTCATGTGTAACAGTAGGGGCAGAGAGCAAAGAACAGAAGTATCTTTGCGGGAAAGGGGGGTTAATAATTGAACCTGGCCCTCAGCGGTAAAGGAGATAGAAGCTTGAAGACGGGACAGAACATCAGCACCTAATAGGTTAATTGGACAAGTAGAAGAGACAACAAACCGTGAGAGTATGCCAGATCCCATCCGCAAGAGTTTAGTTAATGGGTTGTTTCTAGGGGTACCATCGACACCTACACAAGAGACATCTGTGTCAGACAGGTAAGATGAGTCAGGCAGGTCTTGTTCTCTGAGAACACTGCGGGCTGCACCTGTGTCAACTAAAAAGGTAGTAGGATGACCCTCTACGGGTAGAACTACTGTGGCGAGAGGCCCCCCTTTGTCCCCTGCAGACACTGCCATGACAGGGGTGTGAGACACAGGTTTGCCAGTTATCTATTGTATGAGGTCTAGATGAGATTGATCAGGGCCAGTGTAGTGACGTGTGGGTGCGGTGGAGCGGCTGGCCTGTTGAGTCTGGTGTGTAGGGCGATGTCGACTGGGTACAGGATGGTCAACTTGTTGATAATCATCTGTATCATAATTATCAGGGGAGTTGTGAACATAGCTGCGGTGTGGAGGGTGATCATCAGCTGGAGGTGGCTGACAGACAGCTTGGGTATATTCCTGAGGAGGGTAATACGAAGTAGGTGCCTGAGAATATACCTGTGGAAGGTAACCTGGCTGGAGGCAACCATGTGTGATTGCAGGGGCAGTGGGGTACATAGAATAGCTGAACACATGATTAGGTGGTCTAGTGGTCGGCTGTTGTTGTCTATGCACCCTGGGGTGTGGACAATCTTTCCTGAAATTACCTGATTGGTTACAATTAAAGCATGCCCTGGTCTAAGGTCTAGGGGTATGTGTCATGTGTTTTCCCTGTGTAGCTGGCACGGGATACCCTGCGGGGGCTGATGGTAGGACTATAAAAGGAAAACATAAGGGGATTACTTTTCCTTTGGGGTGGCTGGAGTGCAGATTCTAGGCCCATATCAACCAGAAGGAGAGTATCCAGAGGAATAATCCTATACTCAGGGCGGGAAAGCACTAAGCCTTTCCTGATGGCTTCCTGAAGGCCTGCAACAAAGGCCGCTGATAACATTTGGGTATGTGCCTTATTGTATACACTGAATCCTAGATCAGAGAAAGTTTGAGTCAACTGTGAATGGTACTTCTCCACAGACTCAAGTTTATCTTGTATAATATCATTTATACAAGTGGCTTGGTCAGCTAGTTTATCCTGGGCCCAGGCCCAAAGCTGTTCACAGAATGTGATACCCGACTGAAAATCCATATCAGTAGTGAGAAGAGTGTCATTAAAACTCCTTTCTATAATAGGCCAATAGGCATCCCCAGCTTTGATCTCACAAAAACTAAACATATCACGCCAGGCAGCTGAGTATGTATATGAATCTGGGCAACCCTCCGAAAGAAGGGCATGATGTGTTTCTCAGGGTCGGGGAGGGAGGTTACTAGGGTTGCAGCTTGGGATGGGTTGAAAGTAACATACATCGGTGGAGCCCCTTCCACAGTCGATAAGGTGTGGATGTGATTGGCCGGGTGGCCTGTTTCTGGGAAACCCTATTATTCGCAGGGCGGAATGGGCTAAGCCCCTACACGTTGTCATCCTCAAGGGGATTCAGGAAAGGGAGACCATGGTAGCTAGCGGCATCTTGTGAATTAGGGGCTTGAGCAGCCGGAGCACCGGAGTTGGGGGAACCGACGGCAATGGCCTGGGGAGTAACTAATTGGGAGGTAGTGGGATGATAGCCTGATGCTGCAGAAGAGGCACCTACAGCATCAGGTTGTTCTGATGCAACAGAATCGGAACTGAGGGTGGAAATGAGTGATGAAAGATCAAAGGAGGGATTGGGATTGGAGGCTGGAAGGGAAGGGGAAGCTGAAACTGGGATGGAAGGGGTGGTGGGGAGAGGAGAGGGAGATGCAGGAACGGAGGGAGTGGCACAGGAAGCAGAGAGGGCGGAAATGGACTGATTGAATGCGTGCGGATCTTGCCATGCATGCGCATTCGGCGGATGATGTCGGAAGAGGGAGGAGAGACCCCAGCGCCGAGGGAGCCCGGCGCTGGAGAAAGGTAAGAGTTTAATCCCTTCCTCCCCCTTCAGCCCAGCGGGATTGGGACCCTGAGGGTGGGGGCGGGGGGGAACCTAAAGACCCTATAGTGCCAGGAAAACAAGTTTGTTTTCCTGACACTATAGTGGTCCTTTAAATCTGTTTGGTCCCGTATCTTTTAAACCATTATGTCATAATGCCATTTTTTTGTTTTGTTAGTGCAACAATTTTATCACTTTCCACCACTTTTTCGGACATAAATGTTTTCTGTTTCATGCCTCTTTTTATTCCGTTGCTCTTAAAGTTTTCTGAACTGGAAATTTCTGAGAAAACCATAACTCTTAGATCACAGAATACAATAAAAATTATAGCAGAATATTATTGTCACTTTTCAGAACACTGACAAATATCTTAAAATGCATCTGAGAGCATGTGATATCAGTAGCCAATTATAATCTGTGATTGCGGAGTTGCCCAGAGGTTGTTTAAAATCCCTGATGAACCTCTGTGCCCCCAATGCCCAAGAAAATAAAATAATATATAATTATTTATTCATTTCCTATTAAAACAACAAAACCCCCAGATTGAAATGATCACTGGAAGCATACTAAATTTCTAATGACAGTACCTTTTTCCAGCGATACTCTAAACACCATAATTTAACAACAACAAAAATCAATGTGCATCTCAGACTATGAAAGCTTTAACATACATATGTACATAAATCTGTGCATGATTCTTTCTTTAAGGTTTTTTTTTTGTAAGAGAAATGTTTCTTTCCCTTGGCTGAATTTGAACTGACTAATGATCTTCTTTTTTTTTGCTAAATTTGTTATTTTTGCAATGTAATTAGTTGCGACATGCTGCAATGGTGCCAAATGCTTGTCATAATTTGATAGGATATTCAGAATAATGTCTGAGTCAAATGATATTATGCAAAGATTTCTACAGCAGCAGAATGATGTTTCGTGTGTTTAAAAGTGGCCACTGTTCCTGACTATACACAGGAATATTGCCAGATTCCTGCAGCATATCTTACATAGCATAAATGACTACTTGAGTATCTTTAATGATCTGTCACAGACCCTATGGGCAAGATAGGCTGCGATATATCCCCTCCAGGATTAGGAAAACTGATTCCACATTGTTATGAGACTGCTAAAGAGAGATCAGCATCGGAAATTATTCTAACATGTTATTTATCTTTAATGCTGGGATATCACTCTCTCCTGTTTATTTAAAGTGTCTGCAGTTCGCATTAAAATACAATAATGAGCTGTTGAAATGACTATGTGCAGAAATCTATTGACAGCAAATTCTTGTGTAAACCATTTATTAATTTGCACTATGTAGGTCATGCATAATAAGCATGGAAAAGTTCTGCAATGGCAGCACAGTGACAGTGAAAAGCAAATGAGTACCAAGGGGCCATGCGGCTAACCATCCTCAATACAAGCTCTGAATGTCCCTAGCCTTCTTATTATAATAAGGCATGTTACTATGTCAGTCTGAGTCAAATATGTCTCTGTGTGTTCTTGTCTGTCGACCTCTCCATTTATCCCACTCTTTTCTGTCTACGGTATTATCTTATTATTAGTATTTATAAAGCGCCAACAACGTCCGCCGCGCTGTAGGTGGAGTAACAGATAAGTGTTTGCAACAGGACAAGTTGGATGCACAAGAACCGCGGGTGTTGCCTAAACGAGCTTATCTATATACTCAGTGGTTGCTTTGTTAGGTACATTTGCTTCTTTATGCATATACCATATTGACCAATCATGTTATGACAATAGGAAAATATCTGTGTCATATATGTCTCTGTGCATGTCTGCCTGTCTGTCTGTCTATCTAGTTCATTCTATCTACTCAGAGGCTACTTTATTAGGTAGACTTGTACACCATTTTCTTAATACATATATCTTACCTGTCAGTCGTGTTGTGGTAGTAGGGCATGGTGATATGTTTTTGTCAGATATGGCCCTGGCTCGAGCATGGAGCAAAATAATATAGAAAATTATTCCAGCACCTTGTTGAATCTATGCCAAAGATAATTCAGGCTGTCTAAGTGTAAGTTTAAGTTTAAAAAAAAAAAAAAATTTGTGTCTTATTTAACAATCATCATAATAGAAAGAATATATAAATAGTTCATGCCCCTACAAGGAAATTAACCCCTTGTTGTCAGGGTAAAAAACAAAACACATGTACAACAGAGTATATGGAAACATATGTAGTTACAAAGTTCAGCACCAATAGCAGTATTGTGTTTTTGCTGACAATGTCCCTGCCAGTACCTGCATTGTGTCCCCAATCCAGCACCATGTGTGTCTGTTGTAGCATGCTGTCTGACTATCTCAGGTTTCTAAGAAGCAAATGAAAGATAATAAAAAACAAAACATTTTTCACAGCCATTGTGATATTTCTCATAAAATTGGAATATGTGACATTTAGTGAGAGTGGGTGGAGTCAGATTCCATGGTCAGACTCTGGCACTCCAACTTTTTAAAACTTGGGAAATCCTAAATAAATGCATTGCAGCAAAAACAGAAAACGTGCCATATCAGAATGGTACAAAATAAGAGATGCTCTCAAAAGCATGACCCTATGTTCCACTCATTTAGAAAATCATCTTAAAGTTGTATATAGATGGTACTTAGTACCTACCAGGCGTAAAAAAATGTTTCCATCTACATCAGACTTATGCTGAAGACAATGTGGGGAAATTGGTAATATGTATCATATTTGATGGACTTGTATTAAATTTAAATCGTTTTGGGATTTTATCCTGTCATTTATACAAATCTTTGTTCCCACAATCACAAAATTGTCACCAAAATTGGGCTTATTCAAATTGCTTCCAAATTTCTTAAACAAGACCGAAAAATTTGTTATAGCTAATATTTTAATAGCTCCTACGTCCTTGATACACAGATATTGTAAAAAGGTCACATTACCATCTGAAAGAGAAGTTATAAATGTAATCAGAGAAAAAAATAAATTATGAATTGGCTTTAAGACCTCCTTCCATATTTTTTGCAAATGTGAGCTATATATGGGACACGTAGGATTCAAAAATAAACTAATAATATAGAGAGGCGGATTTATTTTCTCAGCATGGATTATTTAAAACATTTTTATTTATTTATTTTCTTCTTGATGTTTAACATATTTCTGTTATATATTTTTTTTAGTTTTTTTTTTTTTAGAATAAGATACTATACATGATTATCTCAATTATTAATATTAAGATTGATTGTTTTATATACCAAATCTTCCCTTTTTCACCTCTGTTTTCTTTTTTTGTTGTTTTATATTGTCAATATTGCTTAATTGATACTTTTCTTTTATCATATTAACATTTTATTTGATATTAATTATTTATAGATATATTGTATTAACCCCTTAAGGACCGGCCTGTTTTTGTGATGTTGTACGTTAAGGACCAGAGCAATTTTGACAATTTTGTGGTGTTTGTGTTTAGCTGTAATTTTCCTCTCTCTCATTTACGGTTCCCATACAAGTTATATATTGGTTTTTTTCAGGACAAGAAGGGCTTTCATTCCATACCATTACTTGTATCATGTCATATTTTATTTTAAAAAAATAATAAAATATGGTGAAAAATGGTGAAACATGGTTTTGGACTTTTACTTGAAAAATCTTTTACTTATCTACAAAAGCTAATGAAAAAAACTGCTAAATAGATTCAAAATGTTGTCCCGAGTTTAAAAACACCCAGTGTTTTAATGCTTTATTGCTTTTTTTTGCAAGTTATAGGCCCATAAATACAAGTAGGAAATTGCTGTTTCAATATATATATTTTAAATTTATCAATAGCGACATTGTAACACCGTTATCTGTCATAAATCCCCGAATCACACCTCACATGTACATATTTTTTTAAAGTAGACAACCCAGGGTATTCAATATGGGGTATGTCCAGTCTTTTTTAGTAGCCACCTAGTCACAAACACTGGCCAAAGTTAGCATTTATATTTGTTTGTGTGTTAAAAAATGCAAAAAACACTAACTTTGGCCAGTGTTTGTGACTAAGTAGCTACTAAAAAAGGCTGAACATTTGCAATACCTTGGGTTGTCTTCTTTTGCAAATGGTATGCCATCATGGGGGTAATTCTCATTCCTGGGCTACCATACGCTCTCAAAGGCAACCTAACCAATCTGACAAATTTCAATAAAAAAAAAAAAAAAGTAAAATCAAGCCTTATATTTGACCCTGTAACTTTCTCAAACACTATAAAACCTCTACATGTGGGATACTGTTATACTCGGGAGACTTCGCTGAACACAAATATTAGTGTATCAGAACATAAAAATGTATCACAGCAATAATATCGTCAGTGAAAGTGCCGTTTGTATGTGAAAAACACAAAAAATATTGCTTTCACTGACAATATCATCGCTGTGATATGTTTTACTGTTTTGAAACACTAATATTTGTGTTCAGCGAAGTCTCCCGAGTAAAACAGTACCCCCATGTACAGGTTTTAAGGTGTCATAGAAAGTTACAGGGTTAAACACAATGCTAGCAAATTCAATTCTCTGGACTTTTGGCCTGGGTTGTCAGGCATGTCCCTCAAATTGCAATCATTAAAATTACTTAATTAGGTAAAAATATTACATAAATATGCATGTAGAATTTTAATATATATACATATTTATATATTTGACGTCTACGTGTATATTTATTAAATTATTTATGTAATTATGTATATGGACATATGTATATTTCGTATTATTTTTATTTATTTATACATAGATATATATATATATATATACACACAATATATATAGTTTATATATATATTGTATATATACGTGTGTAATTTAAATATAAGTGTATTTTTATATTAATATACGTATATATAAATATAAAAATACACTTAGATTTACATTATGTATATAAGATATATATACATATTACATTTAGATATAATATATTTATATATATGTTGGAAGGCAGGGCCTGAATTTGTGGGAGGGGCAATAGACCTACTTAAAGGGACTCCCCTCTTCCCTCACTTACCTTCGTTGGTCTAGACGAACAGCCTTGTTACTCGCAGGCCCTCCGTTGCTCCCGACTTCCGGGTTCAATTCGTCACTTCCGGCGAGACGCGGCGCCCTCCTCTGACGTCACGCGCCAACTTCCGGCTGCTCCACCGGCTCCCGAACGGCGGTTTCTTCAACCCTCCTCGCCTACCCTGGTCCGTGCGGTAAGCTGAGCTCCCACACGGGCACACAGAACAGAGACTCCATTACCACTTAGGAGTCTCTGTTTTCCGGCCGCCGGGGGAATCTCGCTCATAGGGAAGGTGAGGGGAGGGGGGGTGGAAGGGGGAGAGTGGTATTGGTCTTACGGCCGGAACAGGGACAGGCCACAACCAGACCCCTATAACGTTAGGGGACACTGTTCCCACCGACCACACACTTGGGGAGGGGGGGGGGCACCTTGCTTAAAGGGGTCATTCTTTGCTGCTGGTTGACCCTTAGTTCAGCCAGCCACCACCACTTGTTATGCATAAACAGGCAAGTCCTTCGGTCAATAATATTTACAATGGTTTATTTATATGTTGAATTAATAGTAAATTACATTAAGTACTGTTATATATAAACATCTGTGTTTTACACATACTGCTAAATAAGATGCTGGTTAAATTAACCTTACACATTCTTTTTTTTATTTTTTATTTTATTATATAGTGTATGACTTGCTTGTTTAAATGTGATACATGCCATATATGGTTACTTATTACTGGTTAAGATATGTTAAGAATTGTTCTGCAGGTATAATAGTAACGTTAAATCTTAACAAGCATTATGTACATTGGGGGGGGGACGGTATTTCGCGGCCCCCCCCGAACTCTTACTATGCCAATTTTATATATGTTCCACATGAGAGTACATTATCTTAAATTCTCATACCCCCAGGAATCCGCATACTTCGGACGGTTCACCTAAGCTAACCCCCCCCCCTACTCAAGAGACACCTGAATTCTCTTACACAGAACCGGTGCTCAATTTTCTGCAGGTACGTCGGTTACACGCTTCTTTTTCTACAAACGCCACGTTAGTTAATTCCCTGCCCCTTAATCATAGAGGTCCGCGAGGCCAACTCCCATCCTCCACTTCGAGGTACTTTACACCCCTCGGACCAAATCATAGTTAGCCGTCTCGCAATTATACAGAGAGGGCGACACCTGTCACTACCAAACCCTTGGAGAGGCAACATCCTGTTTCACTGGGCAGGCTACCATACCCCTCGCGCCAACTCATAGATAGAGCCTCTCTAGCCACTTGGCACTAGCAGGGCCTCACCTGCCACGAAACTTAGATTTAAGTTTTTCGCCATCTGGCACTATCTAGCTACCGGCTATTCCAACGAGCCACCAACTATGCCTATTATTACTTTCAGTATGTCCCTGCTCCCAGACGATGGTGAAGATATGTCAGTCCCTAGCACCCCGGCTAGGTCACTTACCCCGACACGTAAGGACGACATATGAAGTCCCTAGTCCATCAGATCGTGGACTATCCCTTGCATCACGGCGGAATTTCGCAAACGCAGTATCCCTTTCCCGGCCACGGCCAGGAAAGCAGAACTGTTCAAACTGCTTAGAACAAACACCCTTATGACGGACGCGGGGGAAGGCACTAGTAGCTCCCAAGACCCGACTCTCCATGCTATGGTTGCCTCCCTACTTTCTTCTATGGGAAAGGTCAACGACAGACTGGAAAGGCTGGAAGTACGCAGCTCCACCATAGAGCCACCTGTGCCTCTCGCTGAAGCAGCCCCGGTCATACCCACAGCTATAGCGGGTAATCCTATACCTAACAAGACAGCGGCACACGTTATTAACCCTGCCCACATGGTTCCGGCCAATCTTAAAAAAGACATCCTGGAGGGCAAGGACGTAAACTTGGTCTCTTTGCTCATTGCCTCCCAGGATGTAGTGGAAAACCGCTCTTACGACTACGGGGACTCTGTTGTTTTAAAAGCCAGAGACCCCAGACTCAGTAAGAAATTGACCATTCCCAATTTTGTCCTGTCTTTTGATATCTTTAGGGATATCCTGTGCTCAGTTCATCCACATAGGAGAGAGGAACTGGACTTATATATGCATAAGCTGGTGGACCTGGGTAACAAATATGGTGGTTACACTTTTTATGACTATCACAAGTCTTTTTCATCTAAAGTGTCAGCCACATTGTCCCAGTATGGCATCCAGATGGATTGGAGCCAACTGGACAATGAATTGTTCCTCAGACACTTTGCGGGGCTCAGGACACCAGCTCGTGCCATATGTACGTCACCCGCTCACACAGCTTATTTGTGCCCTCTCTGCCCGGACAGCGCTCCCAGCACGTCCCTACAGCACCCCCTTAAAGCTGAGAAACAGACCAGAGACAAATTGGGTCGTCCGGTAGTGTACCTAGGCAAGTCACAAATTTGCAATAACTTCAATGAAGGCTCCTGTGGTTACAGCGCTTGCCGCTTATTACACGTATGCTCACACTGTTTTCGGGCACATGCGAAATCCATGTGCACAAATAAAATGTTCCAGAAACCTTATTTGTCTCCAGTGAACGTTCCTGTACTTGAACACATGCTGTCCACTCACCCCTCTAAACACCTGGTGGAATTTTTATGCACAGGTCTCACCCACGGGTTTCACACGGGGCTCATTTACATGCCAACAGGGGTGTTAGAATGTCACAATTTGCAGTCAGCCTCTAATAACCCTAGTGCAGTCACTAACTTGCTACAATTGGAAGTGGACCAGGGATTTGTCATTGGTCCTTTTGGTAATCCCCCTTTTCCAGCTTGAGAACTAACCCTATCGGGCTGGTCGCAAGTAAAAATTCAGATAAACAAAGGCTCATCATTGACCTATCCGCACCCCACTCTTCAGCCATCCCCAGCCTAAACTCATTGATTCCTTCGGAAGAGTTTTCCTTACAGTACTCCACTATTGACCACGCTATTGCAGCTATCAGGTCAGCAGGGTTGGGGGCCTGGCTTAGCAAGATGGATATAGTAAATGCTTTTAAACTGTTACCTATACACCCCTCGTTATGGCACCTGCATGGAGTTAAGTGGCAAGAAGCCTACTACTTTTTCACAAAACTCACTTTTGGAGCCAAGAGTAGTCCAAGGATTTTTGACACATTCGCTGAAGCTTTGTGTTGGCTCCTCCTTAATACCAGTAGGTGCCAAAATGTGATACACTATCTGGATGATTTTCTGTTCATCGAAGCCAATACCAACCCCCCGTGTAGCCTAGACAAAGCTGTCAAACTATTCACCGCACTCGGGGTCCCCGTATCACCCACCAAAACAGAAGGTCCAGACACAGTCATCAACTTTCTAGGTATTCTGCTCGATTCAGCAACTATGATGGCCAGCCTCCCTAGAACTAAGATTGATAACATTCTACACGACATTAACCACTACATGCACCGGGGGTCATGCAACCGTAAGGAACTACAATCACTGATGGGTTCACTAAATTTCGCCATGCGCATAATCCCCCAGGGCAGGGCTTTCATTTCCAGGCTCCTCGCCCTGTTCCCCACCTTCACCAACGACTATGCCCGCATATCCTTGAACGGCCCTGCGACTGCCGACCTTCAGATGTGGTACAAATTCCTCTCTGACTGGAATGGTAGGAGCATGTTCCTTCCACAGCTGGATTCTCAGTCACCTGTCATTTGGACAGACGCAGCATCATCCGCGGGCTATGCGGCCATTTTTGGCACAAATTGGCTCTGGGGGACATGGCCAACAGAAACACAGGGCATCGAGGGGTTCCACACTAACTCTGCCCTCTTTGAGGTATACCCAATAGTTGCCGCAGCTGTCACTTGGTGTAGGTTGTGGGAAGGTCAGTCAGTACGCTGTCTCTCTGATAACATGGCAATATGCCACATTATCAACAAAGGCCGCTCTTCCTCCTTGACAATTATGAACTTCATTAGAAAACTGACTTGGCTGGCAGCCACCCATCACTTCCACATTGTATGCTCCCATGTTCCCGGCATATACAATACGGCAGCTGACCAGCTATCTCGCTTTCAATTTCAGGCTTTCAGACGGTCCCTACCCTCGGCAGCTCGTATGGCAACCCCAGCGCCAACCTTCCAAGATCTTGTCATGGAGTAGATGAACTACTTCAGCACAGCCTCACTCTCACAAAATTAGCTTTGTCCACTAGCACTCAACACTCATATCACAGAGCTTTTCACCTATATAAACGATTCATGACTGACCATCACTTAACCAACTGGTTCGAGGTATCGCCACTAATGGCTTTTGCATCCTTTTGCCACCTTAAGTTAAAATTCACACATAACACCATTAAGCTTTATCTCACGGGGATACAACACCACATGTACTACTCCTTCCCTAACCACAAAGGGTTCTTAACCTCATACCCCATCCGCACGCTACTGAAGGGTATAGCAAAGGCAGACGGTCCAGCAACGCTCAAAAGATTGGCTATTGACATAGAAATGTTCAAATCCTTGTCCAACTTACTCTACCAGGCACCTTTTGAACCCAATACAAACGCGGTTATTAAAGCCGCCATGTATCTGGCCTTTTACGGGTTTCTTAGACCACGAGAATTCACCGTTAGTGGCCAATTGCATAACCAAGGGTGCCTCCTCACGTCACATCTCACGAAACACACAGACTACTACGTCCTGTCTCTACCTAAGACTAAGACAAGTCAGATGGGAGAACCAGTTCACATAAACTACTACCCCACAGGTAACAATTTGTGCCCAGTAAAAGCACTAGACGTTTTCTTAACCACGAAACCGACACAGCCTGCAAGGCCTCTACTAATGCTGCACGATACCATTCTCACCACGGCAAAATTCATGCTTTATGTTCGAATGCTTATCACCAGGCTTGGTCTGAACCCTAGTAGCTACTCGGGGCACTCCTTCAGAATTGGAGCGGCCTCCACAGCCTCTAGCCAAAACGTTCCCGTTCATGTTATTAAGACACTGGGTCGATGGAAGTCCTCAGCTTACGCTACCTACATCCCGCACCCAGTCCAAGAGCTTAGGAGGGCTTTCATTAAGATGTCTACTTAATAATGTATATGTATATTATGTATTTATGTTTACCGAATAAATGTTTATCTTGCTTTCTCTTTTTGCCCACTTTATTTACCGACCTACAGCATACGTCGGTTTCGGCACACCTCAACCGACTTTTTCCTTTTATTGTATTACTCTCCGCCAGAGTATTCCATATCATATGAGAATGCCCCGAACACAAGTTGGAAGGCAGGGCCTGAATTTGTGGGAGGGGCAATAGACCTACTTAAAGGGACTCCCCCCTTCCCTCACTTACCTTCGTTGGTCCAGACGAACAGCCCCACCCTCCACTCCCATTAGCTATACTTTCCTCTATGTGGGCCCACTTTATTTACCGGCCTACAGCATACGTCGGTTTCGGCACACCTCAACCGACTTTTTCCTTTTATTGTATTACTCTCCGCCAGAGTATTCCATATCATATGAGAATGCTCTGAACACAAATATATATATATATATATATATATATATATATATATATATATATATATATTCCAAAAAAGTTACCGGCACTCACGGTTTTCTCAATTAGTATCTCTTTATTCCAAATTTAATATCGACGTTTCAGCTCCTCAAGGAGCTTTCATCAGGACATAAAACACACATAAAATGAGCAAAGCTTACATAGGGAACAATTAATATGAATACTTACAACACAGGTGGTCCTCACTCACTCCCGCCGCCAAATTCGCACCGGTCGCTAATGCGGAAGTGAATTCACTTCCGGGTTGCTATCCACGTGATCGGAGGAAGGAGAGTCTCAATTGGTCAGCAATGCCTTGTTACTAGGCAACTAGAGACTAATTTGTCTCCTTAGAACCTCCCTTCAGTAGGGGCTCAATTGCGGACCAAAACTCTGAAGCCCTCCATAGTATCAGCACGTTGCCATAACAACCGGGCAGAAGCCCGAACGGCAAGAGGGAGGAGGAACACTAAATAAGACACCAATCAAAGGGCATAGTATTGTACAAAAAAGACACATAATAATACAAAAAAGAATAGCAATATTGTGTTGTAAGTATTCACATTAATTGTTCCCTATATAAGCTTTGCTCATTTTATGTCCTGATGAAAGCTCCTTGAGGAGCTGAAACGTCGATATTAAATTTGGAATAAAGAGATACTAATTGAGAAAACCGTGAGTGCCGGTAACTTTTTGGACTATTAATTTTGCAACCAGAGCACCAGGTATTTATATACTTTTAAGGTTGGAGTGCAGGAATTATTTTTTTGTTTGTAAATTTAGAGTGTTTGGCAAGCACTCTTTCTATGCACCCACATCACTTTAAGTGTTTTTTGCACGTTATCTTCCCCATTATTTGAAGGGAATGAGGCTTCAAATGGAACTATCTTTAGTATTGGTATAGCGATTTGTTTTGCTAGCCATACTGTGTTTTTAAAGTAACAGTATACATTTTAACTGATTGGAATAAAAGTTAATTTTTAATGTACATATACTTTGGAGAATAAGACCCCTATATATTTTGGAAAAGAAAAAGGAATTTTTTTCACCGCTGTGATTATAATAATACGGAAAATATGGAGGATTTCCTGTCTCAGGCAGGCGCATGTTCATCCCAGGCCAATATACTCCAATTTAGTGATGCACAAGCGGAGGAGATATTATGGAGTACTTCTAGTCTGGAATTACCCACAACTATAACTTTACGGGATATATACTTTAAACTCCTAAAACTTAAAAAGAAGGAAGTGGATTTGGATCTCCACGGAATTTTTCTTTCTGATTACCATAGAGCAAAACAAATTCCTAGGGGGTTTAGAGTGAGAAATATCCCAACTATTGGTAGAACTAAAGCTCGGGTCTGTAAAGATTGGACAGCAGTTCTCAACAAATGTTCCCTGGACCTCATGTTAATAACAATTCAAGATGTTAAAGAGGATCTATTAGAGATTAAGAAAAAAATTCAAAATCTGGAAACTGAATATGCGCTCCAACTTAATACACAGGAGGGGAATAATTTAATTTTAAAACTCAATGAGGAAGTAATTAAATATAAAAATCAATTGATCAAATTCAAGAGGCAAAAAATGGAAAGGGTTCAGCTGGATTACCAAGAGTTCTCGGTCTATAGATGGCTCTCTGGGGAACATAAGGGAAGACCAAGAAGATTCCGCAAGAAAATAGTGAGACCAAATGTTTCCACTGTGGACATAACATCAGGAGAATCTGCATCAGAAGTAGAAGGAAATCCAGTTGGAACATCGGTCCATTTTTTAGACGAGGGGCTTGCGCAAGACAAGACGAGACCAACCACAACAGTCACACGGAGTATGTTCAAACAAGGAAGAGATCTAACACCCGACGTGGACAGAAAGGACGAGTCTACTGGCCCAAAAGGGAGACCACCGAGGCGCAATTAGTCCCCGTCTTTAATTTGTCAAAACGAGATCTCACACCAGCAGAAACAAATATCTTGAGTAAAGGTCTTTCCTTTATTCCCACAACCCCTCCTAATGGTTTCCAATGGGAAGTGGAATTGTTCAAATTTGGCCGTAATATGAGACTAAAAGATTTTTGTTTAAATTCTAAATTCGGCACAGGAATTCCTCCTAATATAAAAAGCACGCACAAATTTAGAACACAAAGTGTATTTGATCCTCCAACAAATCAAGTAGCGATCAAATCTTTTCTTTCAACGGTGAAACATGAAATTGGAGCAGTCTTACATAACCACCGACCCAAACACTATAATCTCTCTAGAGATGATCTTGCTTTAATCAAAAATTTGGCTTCAGACCCTAGGATAGTAATTCGACCAGCTGACAAGGGCGGGGGGATTGTAATCCTTAATTATGATGAGTACGCGGCAGAAATCAGACAACAACTGAAAGATACAAAGACTTATAAAAAATTGGACAAGGATCCTACTAATTCTATTGCTAAGAAAATAGAAGATATATTGAATTATGGACTCCAAGCAGGACATATAGATTTGGAGCTATTTCAATATTTGAAAAAGACACACCCACGAACTCCAATAATTTATACACTGCCAAAAATTCATAAAAACCTGGAAAAAACCCCAGGACGCCCTATTGTCTCAGCAGTCCAAGGGCTGTTAAAACCAATAGCCAAATATCTGGATTACCTATTCAAAGATCCGGTTACATCTTTGAGTACGTGTATAAAAGATACTCCAGATCTGATACAACGTTTAAAAGAAGTAAAAGAATTTAACGGCATCTTGATTACGATGGATGTTGGGAGCCTGTACACCATTATACCGCATGAAGAAGGGGTACAGGCTATGAGAGATCTTCTGAATCACTCACAACATTACCATGGTCCATCAATTGAATTTACTCTGGAATTACTCAGTATGGCTCTACAGAACAATTATTTCCGTTTTGAAGTTGATTGGTACTTACAAATAGCAGGCACATCAATGGGGGCGGCGATGCCTACATGTACCAATATGAGATGCAATATATCTTACAAAGATATGAATTATTTATCACTCGATACTTCAGGTTTATTGACGATATACTCATCTTATGGAATGGCTCTAAGGAAGAGGCGATTCAGTTTACATTGGATCTAAATACACTGCCGACACCGGTGAAGATCACCTCACATATTGATGAAAAAAGTGTACAATTCCTTGACATTGAAATTATGATCATCGAGGACCAATTGGAGTTTAGACTTTTCACTAAACCCACTGATCGAAACACTATATTGCATTTTGATAGCTTCCATCCGAGGCATTTGAAAACATCGTTACCTTATTCACAGTTCTTACGGGTATTGCGAAATAACTCCCTAAGTCAGCAATGCAACATCCAATTGGAAGCTATGTATAAGAAATTTCTCACCAGAGGGTATCCACGGAGTGTATTGGAAGTAGCTCTTAAGAGAGCGAAAACAACATATTCGACATCTGAGGCACCAATAGATAGAGTAATAAATACTAGACTCATTTTTCCAATGCAGTTTAATACAGCGAGTACAGAAATTACCTCATCTATTCGGAAAAATTGGAATACTCTAGCAAGAGATCCTACCTTACCAGAGAACTTTCGTCAGAGACCCCTGTTCTGCTATAGACGGAACCGGAATTTGAGAGATATGCTGGTTAAAACGGACCCCCAACATTGTTATGGAACAACCATGGGTAATAGCAAGAATGTGGGGTGTGTAAGGTGTTTGGGATGTGTCACGTGTGGACACATAATCCCTTCTAAAACCTTTAGTCACCCACACACGGGCAAGGTTTATAGAATTCAATATCGAATTCATTGTAGGAGTGATTTTGTAATTTACAAACTAACCTGCCCTTGTGGTTTGAACTATATTGGCAAGACGGAGACAGCTCTTTGCGAGAGAATTAGGGGTCACAGGTCAAGTATCCGCCTGGCCTATCGTGATGGCCAGTCGGATAAGCCTGTGGCCCGACATTTCCTGGAATTAAAACATCAGCTGTCATCCCTGAGATGTGTTGCGATTGACCACGTTCCGATGTCGACACGTGGGGGTGACCGTGCGAGACTCCTTTTACAGAGGGAAACTTATTGGATTATACAACTTGATACCCTCTCACCCAGGGGTTTAAATGAAAAATTTTCTTTCTCAGCCTTTATATGACGGGTGGTCTAGATTTACAATAATAAGGTGCTAATTTCCAAAAGAAAGTACATATGGAGTATTTGTGAAATTCATTTGTATTATACTGTTTAAAAAAAAAAAAAAAATTTATATAATAATTTTCTGAATACATATGACTTTTTAGACAGTTTTTAAGGGACTATATTTGAATGAACTATATTTAGTAATATTTGAGGATAATTTTTATATATAGTTTTATTGAGGCAATTATGCACTTTAACTCAATTTTTCACTTTTTGCACACAATATATATATCCTTTACACTTATTATATATCAGAAGAATTAGATAAACTTCTTTTGCACATTCATACTATTAATAACAATATATAATAGCACTAGCCAAGTCTGGCCATAGTATGATCACCAGGTGAACATTATTTAAATAAATGCACTGATACAATGTGTTTACATAGGGATCTAGATTAATTCCTCTTATCACTTTTTTTAGGTATTTTTTTTATATATCATATATTTTTTGCATTTAATTTATCTTCAATATTGCTATTCTTTTTTGTATTATTATGTGTCTTTTTTGTACAATACTATGCCCTTTGATTGGTGTCTTATTTAGTGTTCCTCCTCCCTCTTGCCGTTCGGGCTTCTGCCCGGTTGTTATGGCAACGTGCTGATACTATGGAGGGCTTCAGAGTTTTGGTCTGCAATTGAGCCCCTACTGAAGGGAGGTTCTAAGGAGACAAATTAGTCTCTAGTTGCCTAGTAACGAGGCATTGCTGACCAATTGAGACTCTCCTTCCTCAGATCACGTGGATAGCAACCCGGAAGTGAATTCACTTCCGCATTAGCGACCGGTGCGAATTTGGCGGCGGGAGTGAGTGAGGACCACCTGTGTTGTAAGTATTCACATTAATTGTTCCCTATATAAGCTTTGCTCATTTTATGTGTGTTTTATGTCCTGATGAAAGCTCCTTGAGGAGCTGAAACGTCTATATTAAATTTGGAATAAAGAGATACTAATTGAGAAAACCGTGAGTGCCGGTAACTTTTTGGACTATTAATTTTGCAACCAGAGCACCAGGTATTTATATACTTTTAAGGTTGGAGTGCAGGAATTATTTTTTTGTTTATATATATATATATATATATATATATATATATATATATATATATGTACATATATATACATATATTATTTTTTTTAACACTGATTGATTTTATTTAACTTTATTTTTTATTTTACAGATGCAGGGAGACTGCCTGTCAGCACAGACAGTCCCCCTGCAGGCAGATACACAGGCACCTATTGCAGCCATGTGATCGAGCGATCACGTGGCCGCGGGGTCCTGATCTGCCGCGGGGAGACTACCCGGGCAGACAGGCAGTCCCCCTGGACCGGGAGGAGTGCTGATCGCCGCCGGGGGTCGACGGCGATCAGGTAAGTACCCCTAGACCGTTATGACGGTTCAGGACCGTCATCGGTCCTCAAGGGGATGTTTCTGATGACGGTCCTGAACCGTCATCGGTCGTCAAGGGGTTAATAGATATATTGTATTCTACTAATTGTTTACGATAGTGTTATGTAATTATGTAAAATTCAATAAAAAATATTTGAAAAATATATAAAAATACGGAGAATGTGAGAATTCTAATAACAGATAAATGGTCAGAGAACCCTCAATAGCTTGCCCTTCAGTTTATCCTCGCTCTGGTCTTGAAAATGATTCTGTTCACTTGTGCAATTACAGAGAGAATGATTTCATTTGCATATCAGACTGATCTTGTCCATAAGGGCAGTCCTTATCCAAAATGACAAGTTCCCTCTGCACAAGAGATACAGCGACTCTAGATAAGGATTTTGGCCTACTTTGGGCATCGTTAGTGTAGCTGTTAAACCCTCTCCTGCGCTCCCTCCTTCCTGCCCCATGCGCAATAGAATAGGTCTCACCTTATTGGGGCACTGTGCACCGGGGTAACTGGAACAATATCCTGTTGAGTGAAATGTTTTTTTATTGTCTTGAATATGCTTTTTTATTTAGCTGTTATTTGTGTGTTTAAGAAAGGGAACACTTTTTTTAAATTAGAAAAATAGAATAAATAAACATGTCCAAAGATGCTCAGAGACTCTGAGCTGGCCCATATCAGCATGAAGCACATAAGACATGTGGTGTCTGAATTTCTGGTTCAGTAAATGCAGAGAAACAATACTGAAATACTATCCATGACCAGTGGATTGTAATGGGGGATTGCCCAGCAGATTATTTGCAAGTAGGGAAAGTAAGAATACCAAATTATTTACCTATCTTTACAATCGTTGGAAAAATAACGGGTCATTTGCTAGAACGGTTGCTACAATCTGTTGTTATATACACCACGCTGTGGGACAGAAGTAAGGTGAGAGCTATTCCAGATTGTGTGGGACAGGAAGGAGGAAGCAGAGACATACTGTGCACTTGGTGTACTTACTTTAGGTTCCTTAAAACACATTACTGGGGTTGTGTAATGTGGAACAAACAAGCATCAAATGTATCACTATAAGTGAGAACTCTGAGCCAGAAGCAGGTAATTATTTTTCACCCTTACCTCCTCCCATATATAATAAATACATTCTATACATGTTTTAGCATGAAATGAACTCAAGGAAGAAACAAGGATTACCTTAGACAGACACAACTTTAATAGTTTTGCAAAATATAATCTAATGCAATCAACCACTTGAAGGAGAATGACAATCCACACGGAAACCAGCTTGATCATATGTAGCTGTGTTTGGTTCCTGGCAGTACTGATTATGGCTAGATTAAGTATGCCTATGTTCAAAGCCCATAAACGGAGTATTTATTGCCAAATCCATGCCTCTGCTTCTGGCAATGACAATTACATGAATTTCCTATTACATGACGTAAGGTCATGATTTTATTAAAGACACGGAGGCGAGTATTGCATATCCCTTTCTTTACTGTCCACCAATAGCAGCAAAGAATACAACACAGAATGAAAAACTAATGCATACATAGTTACATAGGCCACTCCCAGCCAAGTCCCAGTATAATAGTAAGCACCACCCTCAGATCTCCCTGTTTCTTGAAGCTGTGACACACCTCAACAGAAAAATCTGCAAAACAGGAAACCAGCAGACATAATCCATCAGCAAACGAAAAGTAGAAGGTCATCATTGAGAACACAGGACCATGTAATCCACAACAGGAAAACAATCTGGAACATCCATGGAACAGCTCCAACAAGATAATGCTCCTCCAAGATAGATGAAAGAGACATCACACAGGACCAGATCATGCTGTGAAAGCATAAAGAACAGGAGCCCAAGGGTTAAATCTGTACCATAGACAAACATCAAGGCCAGAAGCCTTATAGGCATTAATCTACATCCCAAAATTAACAACAGCCCATCCCAAAACTCTTAACAGGCACAATCAAAACTCATAAATACAATGCCCCACTTACCATACCAACAAACCCAATCACCTATAACGAACAATATGGGTGGGAAAAACAGAAACAGATAAATTGCTTCAGAACGGGTGGGACAATACTCGCCTCTGTGTCTTTAATAAAATTTTGACTTTATGTCATGTAATAGGAAAATCATGTAAATTTTATAACATGAAGATACAGAGGCTCATATTGCAAGTTTAAAGCTGATCAACCACCGCAGAAAACACATGAGTAAGAGGCCGAAAATAAAATTCATGAAACGACGATTCCCGTGACCAATCAGCCATCCTCATAAGGTCTTCCAAACGTGCGCCCAATGCCATAAATCGATGAGGCAAAGGCTCCCCTAACAGAATGCGCACCAAGAACAGAAACGTCGATACCAACTTGGTCCATAATCCACTTCAACCATTGGGAAAAAGTAGCGCTCACAACTGGAACGAAAGGAGGACGAAGAGACATGAAAAGTTGAGGTGTAGATGCGGAACGATGTGGCCTGGTCCGATCTTCATATTCGTGTAAACACACTACCGGACATAAAGCCAGTGTCGATGGGAAAGTTGAATACGATACCGACTTAATAGAAGTCTTAGTACATCTGGAAATATTGAAAGTCACACCCTCCGGAGTGTATGATCTAACATCAAAATTCAAAGTACGTACATCCGACACCCTTTTGCAAGAGATGAGGCAAAAGAGACAAACCAATTTAGCAGACAACTAGGACACCCCAAGTGGATGAATAATGCGGCCTAGGTGGACGAGAAAGACGGGAGCCGCGTAGAAGTCAACATACTAAAGAATGTTGGCCTGCGGGACAACCATCAAAACCACGGTGGGTCGAAGAAATGGCGGACCTGTACAGATCTTCAGTAAGCCCCGCCAGCGTCAAATAGAGAAGTCAGGAAGTCCAGAATCTCTGTCACAGGGGCTAAAATGGGATCCATATCCCTAGCCAAGCACCAGCCAGCCCAAGCTCGCCAAGCTGACCCATGTGATCGTCTACTGCCGGGAGCCCATGCGTCCACCAACAATCGTTGAGTAGTCACTGAAACCCCCTGGAATTCCCAGGGTCCCCTAAAATCCCCCATGCCATGAAAAGAAGGGATCCACCAACAGAGGATGACAACCACCCACCGGTTGAGCGCCAGTTGAGCGGGTGTAAATTGATGACAGGGCACATTTTTCCGCCTTTCTTTTCCACTAGGAATATATTGCTTAAGACCTCTTCGGGGTCCATAGGGGCCAGCTCCATTGCCTCCTTGTCGTTGAGGGCAGACAATTACTCGTCGATCAACCTGCAGTCTCTGAGTTAGAAACATATCAGCCGAGGAGTTGGAATATCGCAAGGCGTGCTTACAAGTTCTATATGAAAACCTTGAACCCTGTCGAGTACCCATGTGTCTGAGGTATTTGTCGACCAAACTGGGGAAAAATGACGGAGTCTGCCCCTACACAAACATGAGAAAAAACTTGAGATGTAAATAAACTCACCATATGGGAGTGTTCAGCTGGTTTGTCCACGGAAACCTCTCCACCGCCATGGTCGACCCCGTGATGGGAAGAAGGGGGACTGGGTCCTCGTCTCCTGGAAAATGGAGTGGTGCTGGAAAGAGCCTCGTACTGAGCCATGGACTGGATCTGCTGGCCCTGGTAGAGACCCAAGCCTGGAATACCCTTCTCATGGAGGATTGGGCCTTATGAAGGGCAGTAAAAGCCCCTATGAAGCATCCCAGATCTTTAATGAAGGAATTGCCAAATAATAAGCCCTGGGCGTATTCACCAGCTTCAGTGAGGGTGAGATTGGCCAAGTCAAAAATTTCGCAAGTGGACCAAACACATCAAGGTGTTTGTCTTGGCACAAAGTGCCAAATCAATCCCTTAGCGTGGGTTCCAACCCAATTTAACCAGAAACAGGGTCATATTAGGGTCTACCTGCGGGGTGTCACATAATTTGTTAGGCACTACAGGCCTGGGACACTCCACCCTTAGTTTGTTGCAGGCCACCTTGCTGAGTGGGCAACAAGAAAACTGCAATAATTACCACTGTAGGGTTAAGGGACACGGGATATTGCAACCAGACCACTTCAATTAGCTGAAGTGGTCTGGGTCCCTATAGTGTCCTTTTAATGAAGCAGTTGTAGTGCTTAATGCTCAGTTCTCTGAAATTTTGTAGGAATTAAATCACTTTGTTTATGCAGCCCTGGGCACACCTTCCTGCATGTAATGTACACATCCTTCCTAACAATGTCTTGTAAAGAGTCATCTGTTCTTTACCATTATTGCACAGTCTGTTCAATTTAGATAAAATCTTTTAGAGTAAGTCAACATCTGATTAAAAATTAAAGATTTTTTTTTTTTTCTTGCAGGCTGTGTGAGTCACAGCCAGGGAAGGTATGGCTATGGCTGCATAAATAGAAACAAAAGTAATTTAACTCCTGAATGGCAGAGAATTAAGCAGTGAGATTTCAGAGGCATGGTCTATACACCAAAACTGCTTCATTACGCTAAGGTTGCTTTGGTGACTATAGTGCCCCTTTAAGTTGTTGCTCTTTGACAGGGGTAGACAAGTAGTGGTGCTCTGACAAAATAAGATCCTGAAATCCATTGGCTTGTCAGTCCTATTTTACTAAAATTGAAGTGTGTATGTTGCCGTATTCTGCTTGCGTTATTTATGGGTGTCGCAGTTGCTTTGCAACATTGCATTTGTGTGTATGTGGACTGTTATCTATTCATGAATAGTTTGGGGTATTGTGTATGATATCTATGAATGTGGTATGTGTATGGGAGCTGCTTGTGGAATTGTGTGTGTGGATGTAGAAGAACACCTGTGACATGAACGGGAAGGGAAGAGGAACAATAAGGGACAGGGAAGAGGACCACTAAATAAATGGGGGCAGAGAAATGCTAAGGGACAAGGGAGGGGAGGCTGGAAAAGAGGAAACAGACACACAGAGGGGCTGAAGAGACAGACAGGCTGGGGGTGAAAGAAAAACACAGAAAGTAGCTGGGAAGAGTAAAAGACACAAAGGGGCTGGAAGAGGAGACACACAAAGGGGCTGGGGGAGTAAGAGACATAAAGGGGGGCAGTAAGAGATATACAAGGGATGTGTAAGATGCACAATGGGGAAAAATTGGGCATAAGATACACTAAAGGGGGTAAGACATTTAAAAGAGGGGATATGTAACAAAAGGGAGGTTAAGAGGCACTCATAAATCCTTGCATCGACCCTGGCTTCAATGAATGGGAATGTGTGTCAGTGAAGGTGTGTATGTGTGTGTCAGAGTGTGCATGTATATATGTTAAAGAGTTGAAGTGTTAATGAGGAATGGAACTGTCACGGTCTGGGGTCTTTGCATAGTTTGAAAAGACCTTCAATAGTGACATCACCACTTGTTTAGAGGGAATAGCAAAGGTGAGAATTACTTACCTGAACAAGTTCCTTGTGGGTAGGGCTGTATTTACATTGTGTGTGTGTGTGTGTGTGTGTGTGTGTATAAACGTACTAGTGGTAGTAGTAGTAGTAGTATCTCCCCAATGTTGAGAAAAACTCTCAAAGACATTAAAGGGATACTATATACATCAAAACAGCTGTAGATTAATGCAGGTTTGGTATAGATCATCTCCCTTAAATCTCACTGTCCATTGCCTATAGTATCCCTCAATTCTTCTAACCAGTTTTCTCCCTACTATAAATCACTGTGTTCAGTCTGAGGGGAGAGGGTCGAGGCACAGATTAGGCTCCTCACACTAGGATGACAATGTTACTTTAAAAGATAAAAACTTTTAATTGATAAAATAATTAAAATTAATGTCAATTGTAGTAATGTGCATATATACATATGTAAGTATATATTGTTAATATATGTATTATATTAAAGGTGCACTATAGCGTTAGGAATACAAAGCTGTATTTATAACACTATAGTGTACCTCCTTCATTGCCACATAAAGTGTTAAATAAGCCATTTAACCAGTTACCTCATTCCACCACCGATGTCCCTTGGAGCTGGGTCAGGTTTCTCCCCTGATATCAGTCAGTGGGGGGATTAGGCCTTCCTCATAGGAAAGCTTTAACTCAATGCTTTCCTATGGTGTACTTGGTTTATCATACATGGCTGTCTCCTGTTTGACTTTGTTTTTTGTTAAATACATCATAATGGTGTAATATGTTGTGTGTTGTTGTTCATCTGCTCTTTTATATAGCTAATTATACAACCTGCTAAGGAACATATGATTGTTATTATGTCCAGATATGTAAATCCATAAAATTCAAAGAGGATGTACTTTCTCTTTCCCATGACTGTATATAATTATAATAAATGCATTTGTATGAATTCTTATTGGGATCCAAATTATATAGTATACAAGGTATTATTTCATCTTCTGTTCAGAGAGAAATAATGATTGATTCAGAAATGCTTTGTGGGTCTCAGACTCAGATAATTAGGATGTTCAAAAAGCCATAATATATTTGTCATGCTGTGACATATGTAAATTCTGCACATTACTTCATTTATTTATAATTTATCATCTAAAATAAATTTTCAAGAAGAACACATCTATTGGTTAATTTAGTTTTAGGCATATTATTATGTGGCAATTATGTACCAAGTGTTAAATCTACCAGAAATTTAATATTTTTTGTATTGTTAGTAACTGTAAATAGACTTGATATATTTACTATACAATGCACTGATAAGCTAAATTAAAAGGAAATCATTGCTTGCCTAATAAAAAAAAGTATGTTATATTAGTGCATAGGGAATCACCTAGTTAGTATATCAGTTAGACGTTCAGTAAGTCCGTGTCAGGGTCTATTGGCATCATAACTACTACTATGCAATGTAACGGCTTTGGTTCTGAGAATGCCTCTTTTACTTTTTAAATTCGTACACTATGCCTACAGGTCTTGTTGGATATACAAATTTATAAAAAAAAAAAAAAAAATAGGAAAAGAGGCAAAAAAAAAAAAAGAGGAAAAGAGGAAAAGGAAGGAAAATAAAAGTTACCACCATAACTACTACACCAACAAGGGGAATGGTCGCCTGAAACGGACCAACAAGCAATACATACCAGAGCTAGATTAATATATAGCGCTCCACTATTTTTTATAAATTTGTTACGTTACTGTGTGGTTGTAGGAGAATTACACATTTAGTGTTGTATCTGCTATTTTCATAAAGAAAATCTAATTAGTATATTTGCACAGAAAGTTATTTGCAATCTTTTTACAAGATAACACACATCTTTTGCTTTTTGGATATACTGTTGCCCATCTATAGTGACCAAGAATGAATTTATGGGAAATAATGTGAAGTGTTCGGGATACCCAGTAATGCGGCTGTTAGGATAAATCTCCTTCCCTGCTTACATAGTTGCATAGTTACATAGCCGAAAGAGTTATGTGTCCGTCAAGTTCAGCCTTTTTCACATCTGTTTTTGCTGTTTCTTATTTAGATTTTATACAATTCTCTTATTTACTTGTTACTCTGTTCTGGAAGCACAAAAAAAAAAATCTGCAAAGTTTAAGAATATGAAGAGGCTCTGTGTTTAAAATATAAAGTAAATTATAACAAAGTATCATGTCTATTTCAGGCTGATGAAGGATCATGATCCTTTTTTGCCCTTAGGGGATTGAAAACATGGTGGTTTAGGAGGTTAGCATTGTAATCCCCTGGAAAGTTAAACATCCCTAGACACTGACATCTCTCAACGTATGTATTACTTCCCTCCACCACACATTTAATACAATTATAGGAAAGGACATTACTATTTTTATTATGATCATCATCATGTAACATACCCAGATACAGCTAAAATTGTCAGAAAACATAGTTTACTCTTTATGAGGTTCACATCTTCAGCTGTCCCTTTAACTCTCTTTTCAGGAGGGGTTGAGGGAGGTGGAATTTATGAGATGATAATTTTAAATACTTACAGCTTTGTCACTTCCCCCAGGCTGAAACATTACTGTTGAGGGCTTGGCTGACTGCTCCCTTTTTGGGTTCTCATTATTTTGGGACTGTTGATAAAGAAATATTGATCTGGAAATATTGTTATGCTGTAGTCAGAAATAATCAATTTTTAGTATGACAAAAATATACAGATAGGAGGTTTTACAAAACCTCCTTACTCTTGGACCAGTTAGAGAGGACTACTCATAAAGAGGTAACGTTCAAGGCATTCCATTCATGATAAACAAGCCCAAAAAGTGAATCTAAAACATTTTTTTCAGGACAGGCAACATGTTTTAACTCATTTATGCAATTACAGACATACAGAAACATCAATAATACTCAAACAGGCTAAAACAGAATTAATATAATAATGAGAACAGACAAAAACTAAGTTCCCATCCCTGACTTAAGTAACTAATATTTTGATTTAAACTAAACATGGGAGAACACATCTAACATGCCAAAGTGCATATATTAATACATGGTACTTGTGGGGGCGAGTATACGTGTTAGAGCTATGACATTTCCTGAGCACTATATTTATGTTATTCTGTTTTGGGATTTTATTATGAACCTATGCGTGACCTTAAGCTGTGCTATGTTTTGGGAATATAGTGAATTTTGCCAATACGTTTTGGCTAGCCCTTTATCTTTTCAGTATCCTTTATTGGTCTGTTTATTACAGTTCTCACTAATCATGATATTAAACTAGGAATCTTAAGACAGAAGAATGGACAGAAAACATGCAATGATCAATATATGGTATTGTTAGGCAAATGTATGCCTACATGTTAGCACTTCATGTAACAACACAACGTTACTATTTCCTTTAATGTGCTTAGAGAACTTACCTAGAAAAAAAATTCTTAATGACTTATCACATTTATGGACTACTATTACCATTAAAAAAAAAAATCAAGAGCTGCAAAACGCAGGGCTATGACCTCACCGAAGGCACTACGCCGACACAGTTACACAAGTTCCAGTACTCGCAGATAAGCCACTTCTACCATAAACTGCCAAACAGAACAGCCATACATGGGGAACTCACCTGGTTTGAAAGCCTATGCAATGACAAAACTAATCTCGACAGGGCGATTTCCGTACTCTACCAACATCTACTTGTCGGACACCTGGAGCCCAACCGCACCTTCAAACGCACCTGGAAAACCACCCTGGGAGAAAAAAAATCTCCGATGCTCAATGGGAGAAAATCTTGATATTAACCCACAAAAGCTCGGTAAGCACCAGGTACCAGGAAACCAACTACAAACTTATCTCCTCTTGGTATAGAACACCTGAATACCTACACAAGATGTTCCCCACAGTACCCAACACCAGCTAGAGATGCAAAGAGGCCGAGGGAATGACCAGGCACATATGGTGGGACTGCAGGCAAATAACACCATTCTGGGAGTCGGGCAATGCCAAGATCTCAAAGATACTGGGAGAGGACCCACCCTTCAAGATCGAACATTTACTCCTACACGCAACCCCATCCCCACTGGCCACATACAAAAAAAAAAAAATTTACCGTCACCTCCTAAACGCGGCCAAATCCATGATACCTGCCCTCTGGAAACAGGATAAGACCCCAACAGTGGAGCAGCGGTTGGATCGGGTAGTAGAAATCCAGTCAGCAGAAGCAATGTAGACATCATTGAAGGGAACTGACACAAAACAAGCAGAATGGTGGCGACCCTGATTTAAATACGTGGCATGGGCGGACGTGGTGCATGCCAGGGGCGCTGGGGCTGACCTGCGAGGCCCTGAGTAGAGTCTGTACCCTGTATCTGGCTAATATGTCCTATACCCCACTCATTCCTATACCCACCCTGATACTACCACCCAACTACCAACTGCTCCCTCTCTCGCTCTACCCTCCACTCTATTTAACATACTCTACAGACCTCTATCTAGGCGGGCACACTCAAGACAGGGGGCATCCTGAAAGGGAGCCACAAGCACTGAGATGGGCGGAATTTAAGACCAACTTACTCCACCCTCCCAAAATCTCAGCTCTTGAAACCCCATAAGCATGGCTACCCACTCAAATATATCAGATACAATATAATTGTCCCCAATCCAACCATATCCGCGCGACTGAACACAGAGCAAGAGCAAGAAGCTACCTAAGCTGACTCTGCACTTAGCTTGTCCCTGATGGGTTAGTTACCTCTCCATGCATACTTTAGAAGAGCTAGCAAGCTCTGATTTAAGCACGGATATACTGTCACTCTTAATGATTCTCTAAAGTACTGTACCCTGAATTTCACATGTTTTCACTGCATTATTGAGCAAGTACATTGTGACCTGTAAATCTCACGCATACATTTTTTCCTTCATTGTACCAATATTACCATGTATCTATCTTTGTATGAATAAAGCCTTGTTCAACCAAAAAATTCAAGAGAATATCACACTCAAACTAATGCAAAAAATGTGTAATTAATTTTAATCAAGAAATAAGATATATATTGTCATTACATAGAAGAGAGCGGAAACAGGTACTGTGTAAATTCATATAGCACAAATATCACAAAATATGTACAAAAAAATAATAATTCACAATATATACAAATCAGGATCAGACATTAATTAATCAAAGGGAGCATCAGTTAATCAATGGTACACTGATAAGAATCACTCATACATCTGGTGGATCCACCCTCTATCTGATATATATAGTAGTATTGTTTTTCAATTGAGAAACAAGTAAATCTTCTTGAATATCCCCCCAAAAATCGGTATGTATAAAAATTAGGCAAAAAAAAAGAAAAAAGGAAAAAATAGAGTGACAAAAAACGAACAGAAATGAAAAAATGCCAAATT
This sequence comes from Pelobates cultripes, assembly GCA_933207985.1. Classification (NCBI taxonomy): domain Eukaryota; kingdom Metazoa; phylum Chordata; class Amphibia; order Anura; family Pelobatidae; genus Pelobates; species Pelobates cultripes. Next base: position 84,404,099 of record OW240920.1, read on the forward strand.
CAATATATAGAAATCTGTTTATAATCCATTGTAGAAAAAAAGGAGAAGGAAACTAAATTAAATTCAAATTTATATGTTTAATTACCAATTTCATTAGATATATTTTGCTTGACTCTAAAAATCATACATATTATTTAATGTTATCCCTATCAACTGTGGGAAGTTTGACAAATCTTAAACCCCTAGGACTAATTTTTATCATTGTAAGTATTTCTCTATTTCTCACTTGCTTTTCTATTCTTTGATCAATGATCGTTTAAATCAGAGATTCTAAAAATGTGTTTGTAGAAACGTATCACTTTGAGTCATAATGATCTAAGCAGAATGTTTTGCTGAGTATTTTTTGCCAAGTATTGTTTTCTATTAGTGTTAAGGAAACCAGTTCATAAAATCTTGTCTATGGGAGAAAACTGCATGAGACTGCATGTTATGTGTTTTTAATTTAAAAAAATATATATTAAAATAAAATATCACACTGGGTTATTTACTAAAGTGAGAATTTCAAGTGAATTTAAAATTTTAGATCAAAATAACAAAACTGTAAAAATTCTCTAAGTCAGCTATGTCAGTTGGTTACTCTGGCCTTAAATGTGAAATTTACTTTAACTGCAATTTTACAGCAAGACAGGAGGCTTCACATTTGCTTATACCTTCTTTAGTGACGCCTCCAGCAGCAGAGAGGAAGTTAGCATAGTAAAAAAAAAACAACCAATCAAAATAGGTATGCCATATATATATAAGTGTGAAACAATACACTATTTGCACAACCAGTATGTAATAGTGAAAGTGTGTAGCACTATAATATTCACTTACTCCCCAAAATCCTTTAGGGGTACAGAAGGTATTGTGTAAGTAGTCCAGAGCCTATTGGGGATTTGGCTCTAATCACTCTTGTCTTGTATCCTTAAGGTTACACACACCCTTTGAGTCCAAATAGAGTATACTCCTCAAAAACAAAGAGAGGGAGAACAGGGAAAACTCGCCCTGGTGTTGAAATCCCTAAAACAGCAATATATAGGCATGCATGTAATGGTGAAGATTGCTTCTCACCTGAATTAGAGCCTGTAACCTGGCTCTAAGTAAATAGGCATATGAGTCCTTTTGGGATGACTCCTTCCCTCTTTAACAGGATAGAAGATGCACCAAATATATGTATACTAAATAAAAAATAATATTTATTACATTCACTTTTAAAATCAATATGATACATACAGTATATAGGTGAGTCCAAAACGCGTTTCGCCGATTCCGTTCGGCTTTCTCAATTGGTAGCTTCCATCCTGTCTTGTTCCTGATTATAATCCCCGCCTTCCATCCTGATTGGTGGCAACCGATCGAACACCAACCAATCACGGACGTCCTTGCAGGGGAGGGTCTAATAATCCAGCTGTAGTGCTTTATCCTTTAGCGGTGACGTCATCACGCACGTACGTACAATCGTGCGGGTGACGTCACTTCCGGGAATGTGAAAAAGTAGTATTCACTCCGGTCTCTCTTCTTTTAATTCCGCTGACATCACTTCCCATTTTCAAAGATTACAAAGGTGTCCCAACTCCTCCTCCAGTCCATTCTGGCAGATTCATTTTAACTAATGGCAAGAAGTACTGGCAATCAAAGTTCAGTCCAATCCGGCAAATTCATTTTAACTGATGGTAAAAGTATTGGCAATCAAAGTAGTGACCATAGTATTGCTTCAAATGTTCAGTCCTGAGGCAAATGTGCTCACATTTGAGCATTTAGACACAAACAATAAAGTGCATCAATTAGTTAATGTATTTCTCAAGAAGGTAATACAACAGAGAAGTATATACATTAAAAAACATATACATTGAATAACAGTGCAAGGTATTAATGATGTTTTAACCATTTTTTAAGTTAGTTAAATGAATATTAGAAAATTTTTATAAAATTAGGAATAAAAGAGGGCATATATTAAAATAAAAAATAAAAAATATTTTTAAAAAAATTATAAAAAATGGCATAATTCAAAATCATCATTAAGACCATAAGGTTGCATGGTGTTTAAATTAAAAATCCATCTCATCTCTGTTTGTCCAATTAATTTAATAGGGTCGCCACCTCTCCAATTTCCAACTATTTTCTGAATTCCCATAAACGTCATCAATTGTGGATTGCTGTTATGATGGTTCTTAAAGTGCAAAGATACACTATGATTAAGGAACCCTTTTCTGATGTTTCTAATATGTTCTTGGATTCTAGTGTTTAAGGTCCTATTAGTTCTTCCTACATAGGCTAACCCGCAGGGACATGTGATCATATAAATTACTTTAGTTGTATGGCAAGTAATTATTTGTTTTATCTTGAACATTTTCTCATTTTCTTGCGGATGACAAAATTCTCTTATTATTCTTTTACCACTTTTGGAACCCTTGCATGCTCCACACATGCCACATCCATAAAAGCCATTTTTTTCTTTAAAAAATTGATTTGTCAATTTCCTTGAAGGTATATGATTCTTTATTAAAGTGCTTTTGAGGTTTGGCACACCTCTGTATACTATATCTGGTTGATCTGGAAGTATCGAATTTAATATGGGGTCATTTTTTAATAGTGGCCAATATTTTCGGATAATCTTCTTCAAACGCCCACTGTTATAGTTAAAATCACAGATACATTTCAAATTTTGTGGTTCTGTATTCTCTTTAATTCCTTTATATTCTATTAATTGTGTCCTGTCCTCATTCTCTACTTCAGTAAGGGCTTTTTTTAGGAGTTCATCTTTGTATCCCTTTTCTCTGAAATCTTTAATTATTTTCTCTGATTGCTCTTGAAATTTATATTGGTCTGTACAATTCCTTTTTATCCTAAGTAATTGCGCCTTAGGGGCGTTTAACAGCCAAGGGGAGAAGTGGCAACTACTCTCCCCTATATAACTGTTCACGTCTACCTTCTTGAAATGAGTACAGGTTTTAAGCGTATTTTGTTCAACGTAAATATTAAGATCTAAAAATTCTACAGAACCTTTATTAAAATTACTTGTGAGTTTGATACCCCATTCATTATTATTAAGGTGATTTAAAAATAACATCAGTGACTCTTCGTCTCCATCCCAAATAAAAAATATGTCATCAATGTAACGACGATAAGTCACGAGGTTCGCATCCCATCTACGGTCACCATGGATGAATTCCTCCTCCCAGTGTGCCATGAACAAATTTGCGTAGCTGGGCGCGAACCTCGTGCCAATCACCGTTCCACAAATCTGTAAAAAAAATTGCTCACCATACCAAAAGTAATTATTAGTTAAAATCCAATTTATCCCCTCTATAATAAAATCTATTTGTTTCTGTGGGAATCTTTTGGAAATTTCTAGAAAGTGCTTCGTTGCTTCACAGCCTTTCGTATGGGAAATTATTGTGTATAAGGAATTGACATCTGCAGTCACTAGATAATAATTCTCTTTCCATTCGACATCTTTAATTATTTGTATTATATTAATGGTGTCTTTAAGATAGCTGGGACATGTGCAAACAATGGGCTGTAGACTCCTATCAATATATTGGGATAGTTTACTGGATATTGATCCTATCCCAGAAACTATAGGTCTTCCAGGAGGTCTATTTTTATCTTTATGTATTTTTGGTAAAAAAATAGAACACAGGAATCTTAGGGTACTGTACATTTAAAAATTTATATTCCTTTTGATTCAAAATTTCCATAGTTTTACCTTTCTCAATTCAATTGTTATAGCTCAGTTTAATTTCTTTAGTAGGGTCCATTTTTAAAGTGCAGTAAGTTTGCTTATCATTTAGCAATCTCCATGCCTCTTTATTATAGTCATCTATGTTACAATCCCCCCCCCCCCTTATCAGCTGGTTTAATTACCAGAGATTCATCCTCTCTTAATTCTTTGAGGGCCTGCCTTTCGTGAATACTCAAATTATAGTTACTTACTTTAAGTTTTTTTATTTTATTCATATCGCTTATTACCATTTTTTCAAACGTCGTCATTTCTTCAGAAATGAAATGGCGAGGAAAAAAGGTAGAGTTCTCCTTTAAATCCGTGTGGATAATATCCATTTCAGGATCGACTATATGATTAGTGGTGGCCGGATGTTTTAAAAAAAACTTTTTTAGACAAAGCTTACGTTTAAATCTATTTAAGTCGAGGTATACGCTAAATCTTTCTATTGGTTTGGTCGGGGCAAACTTCAGACCTTTAGCCAATAGACTTATCTGTGACTTTGTTAGTACCTTCTGGGAAAGGTTAAAGATTCCACTTTGTTTGGATTCCTTTCTCTCCTTTCTTTTTTGTAAAAATGTTCCTCCTCTAGCTCCCCTTCTTCTATGCTGCGTCTCCGTTTGCCTGGAGATGCTCGTGGTGTTGGGGACTCTTTCCGTCGCCCCCTCACCTGTCTGTGCCAAAAATCCTCATCTACTTGAGGGGTAGAGAGGACTTGAAATCTATTGTGTATAGGGACTTCATCTTTATTATGAGGAGGTCTATAGGTAGTTCCAAGTCTATCATTAGTGGTTAATCTAGGTGTTCTTACTTTCTCCCTTACTGGAGACATAGGGTATTTCCTTCTAACTACTTTATCCCACCCATCAACTTTCCGTGTAGGTGTTTGTTGTGTCCTCCATGAGGGTCTTTCCCTCTGGAAGCGTTCCTTACTCCTTCTCTGGACAGGGGTCCTTCTTGTTTGATCCCCATCTCTCCTTTTTTCATTTCTATAAAAATCAGGTTTACCAGTCCTACTCCATTCATTTATCTTAGTGTATCTTGCATTAACGTATGCTTGTTCCCTCCCTTTTGCATATGTCCTAACCTGATTTTTTGCGTAATCCTCTTTATCATGTAAGTATTTCCTTTTTTTAATGTCAATAGTGTTTTTTTCCATTTTTTCTAAATTTACTTGAATATCACTCATTGCACTAGTATATTGTTCTTTTGTCATATTCTCAATTAGGAAATTTTTTAACTCAATTATTTCTGAGTCCAATTTTGGTAATGAATTATTTCTTCTTTTAATGATCAGACTCATCATACTAAAGGAGAAGCTCTCCAGGAGGTCTGTCCATTCTTGTATAAAGTCCTCCTCCTCTTGATCAAATGAGGGACTTTTGGTGAATCTCAGGCCTCTTGGAGTAATTTCCTCCCTGACATATTTATCAAGTGTAGCAACCTCCCACTTTATCCTAATTTCCCTCATTAGTAATTTTTCCAATTTATAACATGAATTCCGTAATTTTATTTTTAATTCCTGTTCATTATCTACCCTTGGTGTTGAAGGATTATTAAATAGAGCGTCTATATTTTGTCCATATTTGGACCTATTCTCAAATAGAGACATATTAAATACTAGCAGCACACACAGAGATGGAGAATTGTGACAGTGATTAACAATAACAAAAATATTCTGTGCTTAACAGGCGCTTAAAACAGATTGTAAGTGCTCTTTTGATGCAGCAACTCTCACACAAAAAATAGGAATTCTCCAATCCTATTGTGATCAAAATGTGAAACAATACACTATTTGCACAACCAGCATGTAATAGTGAAAGTGTGTAGCGCTATAATATTCACTTACTCCCCAAAATCCTTTAGGGGTACAGAAGGTATTGTGTAAGTAGTCCAGAGCCTATTGGGGATTTTGCTCTAATCACTCTTGTCTTGTATTCTTAAGGTTACACACACCCTTTGAGTCCAAATAGAGTATACTCCTCAAAAACAAAGAGAGGGAGAACAGGGAAAACTCGCCCTGGTGTTGAAATCCCTAAAACAGCAATATATAGGCATGCATGTAATGGTGAAGATTGCTTCTCACCTGAATTAGAGCCTGTAACCTGGCTCTAAGTAAATAGGCATATGAGTCCTTTTGGGATGACTCCTTCCCTCTTTAACAGGATAGAAGATGCACCAAATATATGTATACTAAATAAAAAATAATATTTATTACATTCACTTTTAAAATCAATATGATACATACAGTATATAGGTTAGGACATATGCAAACGGGAGGGAACAAGCATACGTTAATGCAAGATATACTAAGATAAATGAATGGAGTAGGACTGGTAAACCTGATTTTTATAGAAATGAAAAAAGGAGAGATAGGGATCAAACAAGAAGGACCCCTGTCCAGAGAAGGAGTAAGGAACGCTTCCAGAGGGAAAGACCCTCATGGAGGACACAACAAACACCTACACGGAAAGTTGATGGGTGGGATAAAGTAGTTAGAAGGAAATACCCTATGTCTCCAGTAAGGGAGAAAGTAAGAACACCTAGATTAACCACTAATGATAGACTTGGAACTACCTTTAGACCTCCTCATAATAAAGATGAAGTCCCTATACACAATAGATTTCAAGTCCTCTCTACGCCTCAAGTAGATGAGGATTTTTGGCACAGACAGGTGAGGGGGCGACGGAAAGAGTCCCCAACACCACGAGCATCTCCAGGCAAATGGAGATGCAGCATAGAAGAAGGGGAGCTAGAGGAGGAACATTTTTACAAAAAAGAAAGGAGAGAAAGGAATCCAAACAAAGTGGAATCTTTAACCTTTCCCAGAAGGTACTAACAAAGTCACAGATAAGTCTATTGGCTAAAGGTCTGAAGTTTGCCCCGACCAAACCAATAGACAGATTTAGCGTATACCTCGACTTAAATAGATTTAAACGTAAGCTTTGTCTAAAAAAGTTTTTTTTAAAACATCCAGCCACCACTAATCATATAGTCGATCCTGAAATGGATATTATCCACACGGATTTAAAGGAGAACTCTACCTTTTTTCCTCGCCATTTCATTTCTGAAGAAATGACGACGTTTGAAAAAATGGTAATAAGCGATATGAATAAAATAAAAAAAACTTAAAGTAGGAGGCGGAGCTAGCAGCGGAGCAGAGCGGTCGCACTCTCCAAGAGCTCTCCGATACGGACCGCAAATGAAGCCTTATATCAGGCGCAATCCGGAGACTACCCGGGCTCAAACACCCACACCCGGCACAAGACTAGCCATGGGTCGCAAACACAAAAAAACCAGAGCAGATAAAGACCCGGCTACCCACGATATTGGGGAACTGCTCCTACGGTCGCAAAAGGCCGCATGGGACAAGATGGCGGCGGGAGACGACGACTACTCACTCTCCTCCGATGATTTCTCTATAGACCCCAGAGAAGGTATGGCGCAAGCCCCACCACCCAACCCAAAGCGCCCACAAGCAACTGCAGAGGATCCTGTCACAGCCTCTATTCTCAAGAGCATGCTGGCAGAGCTTAGATCCAATATAGCAGCAGACATGGCCGGTACAAAAGAAGCAGTGGAGGGGGTCACTACCAGGGTACAGCGACTGGAGGCCTCAACTTCCTCCCAAGAGGCAAGGATAGCGTCCCTGGAACAAGCACTAACTGAGGTGCAATCCCAGCAAAGCATAGCAAGCAACCGGGTAAACACCCTTGAGGACCTCAGACGACGCTATAATATCAAGATCCGTGGCATACCGGATTCAATAGGCCAGACAGACCTACCGCACTTCATTAGGCGCCTACTGGCCGATCTACTGCCGCCCAAACAAGCAAAAGCAGTGCGACTAGATGGTATGTTCAGACTGCCAAGGCCCGCAACAGCACCAGCCGCGGCACACACAGACCTAATCCTCCGCTTTCAAAATCTGCAAGACAAAGCCCAGCTGTTGGCAGACGCGCGGGGGAAAACCCCTCTGACATTCGAGGGAGCCACGTTGTCCCTCTTTCCGGACCTAACAAAAAGCACTATGGGTTGGCGCAAGACCATGCAGCCCCTCTTACAACACCTCAGGAACAAGAGCATCCAGTATAAATGGGGAACGCCGAACATGATTACCTTCACGCATCAGGATACCACTTACCGAGCTCGGAGCTACCCTGAACTGGACTCACAACTGCGCACGGCAGGCCTACTGTCACCCCCACAGGAAAGCTCAGACCTCACCCAACTGGACCCAGCTGCGGTCGCTGACTTCATCCCAGGGGCTACCACCCGACCACCGCGCCAGCGAAAGACACCCTGAGGGACAGTGTACCAGGAAGGTTCCTCCCCAATACACCAGAGACTGCCGATAAAGCACTCTCCGGGACAGGACCTTCAGCCCAAGACGAACCCACACCGCTCTCTTACGAACTTAAACTTAATCAACACCCAAGTTCCTCCTCCTCATATATTTTTGGTTTTTAACAATTGACCTTTTAACAGTTCACAAAATCTATATAGGTCTCCCAGGAGCAGACTTCATACACCCGAGGCACATTGGCAGCTGTACTCACTGCACCATATATCGGGGACGCAAGCTCCCACAATTGGAGGCATTACTGACCTCACCTACACCTAACTCACCTCCTCACACGAACATAGAAGACACGGTTAACAACATGTCCATAGTGACAAGAGGGTATCTCTGAGGTAGTACATGCACCAATCCTAGGGGACTCCATCCATGTAAAGACCCACCCTCGCACACTGGTGTTTTAATGTACATCCACGGTGGGGGGCTCTCACGGACTTCATGTCACAGACTTCATGCCATAGACTCAAAATATGCATCCATAGCTGGTCTAGACACGGGCCCACACGACACAACCCATGTCCAAGACAATCACTAAGTAGATGTACCCACAGACCCCACCAGGTCTTGGACATGCCCGAAACGATAGACGACACCGTAACTACACAATTAATACATAAAAAGTGCTATGTATATATATATGCCGCTACTGTACTAACATATGTTGCAAAGTATGACTACATAAGCTGTTGTGGCTATGTGGACATTATGTTGAACCTGCACAATAAAATAAAGAATTTAAAAAAACAAAAACTTAAAGTAAGTAACTATAATTTGAGTATTCACGAAAGGCAGGCCCTCAAAGAATTAAGAGAGGATGAATCTCTGGTAATTAAACCAGCTGATAAGGGGGGGGGGGGATTGTAACATAGATGACTATAATAAAGAGGCATGGAGATTGCTAAATGATAAGCAAACTTACTGCACTTTAAAAATGGACCCTACTAAAGAAATTAAACTGAGCTATAACAATTGAATTGAGAAAGGTAAAACTATGGAAATTTTGAATCAAAAGGAATATAAATTTTTAAATGTACAGTACCCTAAGATTCCTGTGCTCTATTTTTTACCAAAAATACATAAAGATAAAAATAGACCTCCTGGAAGACCTATAGTTTCTGGGATAGGATCAATATCCAGTAAACTATCCCAATATATTGATAGGAGTCTACAGCCCATTGTTTGCACATGTCCCAGCTATCTTAAAGACACCATTAATATACTACAAATAATTAAAGATGTCGAATGGAAAGAGAATTATTATCTAGTGACTGCAGATGTCAATTCCTTATACACAATAATTTCCCATACGAAAGGCTGTGAAGCAACGAAGCACTTTCTAGAAATTTCCAAAAGATTCCCACAGAAACAAATAGATTTTATTATAGAGGGGATAAATTGGATTTGAACTAATAATTACTTTTGGTATGGTGAGCAATTTATTTTACAGATTTGTGGAACGGCGATGGGCACGAGGTTCGCGCCCAGTTACGCAAATTTGTTCATGGCACACTGGGAGGAGGAATTCATCCATGGTGACCGTAGATGGGATGCGAACCTCGTGACTTATCGTCGTTACATTGATGACATATTTTTTATTTGGGATGGAGACGAAGAGTCACTGATGTTATTTTTAAATCACCTTAATAATAATGAATGGGGTATCAAACTCACAAGTAATTTTAATAAAAGTTCTGTAGAATTTTTAGATCTTAATATTTACGTTGAACAAAATACGCTTAAAACCTGTACCCATTTCAAGAAGGTAGACGTGAACAGTTGTATAGGGGAGAGTAGTTGCCACTTCTCCCCTTGGCTGTTAAACGCCCCTAAGGCGCAATTACTTAGGATAAAAAGGAATTGTACAGACCAATATAAATTTCAAGAGCAATCAGAGAAAATAATTAAAGATTTCAGAGAAAAGGGATACAAAGATGAACTCCTAAAAAAAGCCCTTACTGAAGTAGAGAATGAGGACAGGACACAATTAATAGAATATAAAGGAATTAAAGAGAATACAGAACCACAAAATTTGAAATGTATCTGTGATTTTAACTATAACAGTGGGCGTTTGAAGAAGATTATCCGAAAATATTGGCCACTATTAAAAAATGACCCCATATTAAATTCGATACTTCCAGATCAACCAGATATAGTATACAGAGGTGTGCCAAACCTCAAAAGCACTTTAATAAAGAATCATATACCTTCAAGGAAATTGACAAATCAATTTTTTAAAGAAAAAAATGGCTTTTATGGATGTGGCATGTGTGGAGCATGCAAGGGTTCAAAAAGTGGTAAAAGAATAATAAGAGAATTTTGTCATCCGCAAGAAAATGAGAAAATGTTCAAGATCAAACAAATAATTACTTGCCATACAACTAAAGTAATTTATATGATCACATGTCCCTGCGGGTTAGCCTATGTAGGAAGAACTAATAGGACCTTAAACACTAGAATCCAAGAACATATTAGAAACATCAGAAAAGGGTTCCTTAATCATAGTGTATCTTTGCACTTTAAGAACCATCATAACAGCAATCCACAATTGATGACGTTTATGGGAATTCAGAAAATAGTTGGAAATTGGAGAGGTGGCGACCCTATTAAATTAATTGGACAAACAGAGATGAGATGGATTTTTAATTTAAACACCATGCAACCTTATGGTCTTAATGATTTTGAATTATGCCATTTTTTATAATTTAAAAAAAAAATTTTTTATTTTTTATTTTAATATATGCCCTCTTTTATTCCTAATTTTATAAAAATGTTCTAATATTCATTTAACTAACTTAAAAAATGGTTAAAACATCATTAATACCTTGCACTGTTATTCAATGTATATGTTTTTTAATGTATATACTTCTCTGTTGTATTACCTTCTTGAGAAATACATTAACTAATTGATGCATATTGTTTGTGTCTAAATGCTCAAATGTGAGCACATTTGCCTCAGGACTGAAGATTTGAAGCAATACTATGGTCACTATTTTGATTGCCAATACTTTTACCATCAGTTAAAATGAATTTGCCGGATTGGACTGAACTTTGATTGCCAGTACTTCTTGCCATTAGTTAAAATGAATCTGCCAGAATGGACTGGAGGAGGAGTTGGGACACCTTTGTAATCTTTGAAAATGGGAAGTGATGTCAGCGGAATTAAAAGAAGAGAGACCGGAGTGAATACTACTTTTTCACATTCCCGTAAGTGACGTCACCCGCACGATTGTACGTGCGTGATGACGTCACCGCTACGGGATAAAGCACTACAGCTAGATTATTAGACCCTCCCCTGCAAGGACGTCCGTGATTGGTTGGTGTTCGATCGGTTGCTACCAATCAGGATGGAAGGCGGGGATTATAATCAGGAACAAGACAGGATGGAAGCTACCAATTGAGAAAGCTGAACGGAATCGGCGAAACGCGTTTTGGACTCACCTATATACTGTATGTATCATATTGATTTTAAAAGTGAATGTAATAAATATTATTTTTTATTTAGTATACATATATTTGGTGCATCTTCTATCCTGTTAAAGAGGGAAGGAGTCATCCCAAAAGGACTCATATGCCTATTTACTTAGAGCCAGGTTACAGGCTCTAATTCAGGTGAGAAGCAATCTTCACCATTACATGCATGCCTATATATTGCTGTTTTAAGGATTTCAACACCAGGGCGAGTTTTCCCTGTTCTCCCTCTCTTTGTTTTTGAGGAGTATACTCTATTTGGACTCAAAGGGTGTGTGTAACCTTAAGGATACAAGACAAGAGTGATTAGAGCCAAATCCCCAATAGGCTCTGGACTACTTACACAATACCTTCTGTACCACTAAAGGATTTTGGGGAGTAAGTGAATATTATAGCGCTACACACTTTCACTATTACATACTGGTTGTGCAAATAGTGTATTGTTTCACATTTTGATCACAATAGGATTGGAGAATTCCTATTTTTTGTGTGAGAGCTGCTGCATCAAAAGAGCACTTACAATCTGTTTTAAGCGCCTGTTAAGCACAGAATATTTTTGTTATATATATATATATATATATAACCCTTAACTGGATCCTCCAGCTCCCTTTTTATTTGCAGCTGCCTCGAGGTGAGAAACATCCATGTCAGAGTTCTCTGACTGATCTTGCTATCTGTGTTTGTGCCTTAGTGTTTCATTATTTTCTGCTTGGGGTTTTGTTGGGCTCAACCTTGGTACCTGTGTGTCCTGTCTGGGTTGCCCACTTTGTTTTTGGCCTTGCACTCATGATCACGGCCGCCATTGAGCTTTGTGAGTCCCGCTTCCCGTGCACCTCCACAGTTATTACTTTGCTTCGTAAGGTGTCTCTGCTCCTCGTGGCCAGTCTTTCCCGGCCGTGTTTTGTCGCATGGACAGCACACACCTGCCGCATAATAGGCCATGACCTCACTGCTGCTGCACCGCTGTGGCCATCTTGGTTGTGTCAGCACTCCCAGATGGAAGTCTACGTGATCGTGCCCACGGCTGGCTGTGCTGACAGCATTTCTTCTCATCCGCCCTTGGTCTTTTTTGCTGCTGGCTATATAGTTCCTTGACTGGATTTACTGCCATACTATTGGGTGACCCCCTATATCACTGGATACTTGGATCCTCACTCAAGCTGTTCCTGTGCTAAGGGTGGCCGCCTTGCCTTACTGCTTCCTGAATGGGCCTTCCCCTAGCTCTTGCCTGATCATGGCAGGCTGCATTCAGGCCAATTGCTGTGTTCGGTGGGCCCCAGTTCCTCCCGCATGAGCCCATGGAAGGGTTGCAGTGCCTCTGCCAAGAAGGGCAAGGCTTCCTCAAATCTGGCAAGGCTTGGATCTATGGCTCCAACCCATGGTTCCTTAATGCCTCCTGAGGTTGCTAACATTATGGACTGTCCACTGTGGTGCACAAATAATACACAATAGTTAGGGGCCAATTTTTGCAAGGTACAGGCTCCTTCTGGTACAGCCACCGGTTACGTTCGGGAGACGTGGTGGATGTCCCCCTCATTGTATGTTCTTCCATTTCGGCACAACCATCTGACTGCCGATGGAGAGCTTGGACTCAGCCGTTCTTCAACCTTAAGGCCATTCGTCACCCTTTTTCTTTCAAATGGACCCCGCCTGATTACATTGCATGAATTCCTGCATTTCTGGCTCTGTCGCCCTCTGGACAAGGATAACAGGAACAAGTTGCGGGCTGATTTCCCCAGGCCCACTCTACATGACAAGGTATTCCTTACCCAGAGCTTGACCAGATGTTTGTTACCTTCACGGCCAGGTCTGGGAACAACCCTTGTAAGGGTTTGGAGCCGGGCCTCCGTTCCACCCAGGACAAAATCCTGGACATCAGAGGACCAACCCCCCCTGCCTACCATTAGTATGCCACTGTGGATGAGGTTCTCCATGAGGGCACTTTTATGGATGCAAGCCTCCATCAGGAATGGGCACACTGGGCTCTCCGCCTTCTTGGCAATGCTAACGTAGCCCTATTTACTGAATACTTTTACAAGCTGGATGCCAAACTGGCAGGTCTTCTTTGGTGACAGGTTCATGAAGGAGCTGAATATTCACATCTCCATTTATACCTCCTTGAGCAAGGCTCAAGTTTCCTTGAAGAGGGCCTTCCGCACAGGGAATCGTTTTTCCTTCAGAGTTGCACCGCCAGGAGAATTGCCTTCGCTGGCCCTAGACCCCGTGTGTCTGACTCCTACTCTATCTCTGCCTACCAACATTGCCTTACCAACATTGTTTGCTCTTCCCCTGCAGATCATACCTGGGTCGTGGTAAAAACTCCACCTGACTCAGACATACCTCAGATAAGAGTCACACACTCTTTCCCACATATTCCTATTGTGCGCAGATTGTGTCGCTTTTTCCCCGCACTGGGCAGATTTTACTCAGGATCCTTGGCTCCTTTAGATGATGTTGGGGTTCTGGATCAATTTAATTTCTGAATCCGTACAGAGGGTACTTTTGCAACCTCTTTGGAAGGATCTGGAATCAGCAAATTTGATTAATGTGCAATTTTCCAGTCTTCAGTGCGAAGGGTGCAATAGGACTGGTGGACGCCAGGTGATTTTCAGCCGGTGATAAATCTCCATGACCTCAATGTCTATGTTCTCTATAGACACTTCAAGATGGAGGGTATCCTACCTCACTGTTCTGATTCAAGGGAAGAACAGACATTTCCTACAATTCCTGTGGGACAGTCAACTCTGGCAATTCACATGCCTGCCTATCAGCCTCAGCTCAGCCCCTTGGTGTTTCACCAAGTTTCTTAAGCCTGTCATGGCATTTCTCTGTGCCCAGAGGGTGTGTTCCATCATCTACCTAGACAACATCCTCCTTATGGCGGGGGACCCGGACACGCTTTGTTGATACTTACCTGACAGTCAAGCTACTAGTCAGAATTTGTCCTGTACTGTAATCGATACAGTTCCTGGGATTAATTGTGGGCTCTGTAGATGTGGTGCTAAAGCACCCATCCTTCAAAGTTGTTGCTTTTAGAAAGGAGATCAGACATTTGTTGCACTGGTCACTCTAGGGGCTCTAGCTTGGACCATAGTTCTCCTTTCTGCCTCTATCGAGGACATTTTATAAGGTCCTCTGTACTATCGGGCCATGCAATGTCTAAAGGCAAAGCATCTGTGTAACTCCACCTTGCACGATCTGACCGTTTGCTTGACAGACGAGGTTCATCTGAAACTCCAATGTTGGCTGACCAACATGGCAGCATGGAACAGCAAAGCGATTTATAGCTCGAATTGGACTTCATCCTGGAATTGGACTCCAGCTCTTGGGCTGTGGCATGATATGCGACAGAGTAGCCATGGGAGGTCTTTAGACTATGGACGAGCTGACTCTGCACATGAACTGTCTGGAGTTGATTGTGGATTCCATTGCAATTCGCAGCTTTATGAAGGGCAAATCGCATTGCTCTCTGGTTCTTTGGATAAGGGGTTTCTGCTTGAAAGTCCTGGGGAACTTTACAGAGAAGCTTTATAGTCTCGATTGACAACTTTTGATCAGGTCAGAGTACCTTCCCCGAGAAGAAAACTTTGTAGCAGATTGATTCTCCTACCACTGGAGGGACTCCCAACAATTGGAGACTCCATTTGAGAATTTTTCACCTTCTGGATCTTTGGTGGGGCCCTCTTCATCTAGATCTGTTCATTTCCAGATTAATCAGCAGATGGACCAATTCTTCAGTTGACTTCTGGATCCTCTCTGCCTAGCTGTGGACACGTTTCTCCAGGAGTGGCTGCCTTGAGGGACGTACGCATTTCCTTCCTTCTCATTGATTCTGCTGACTCTTCCTCTTCTGAAACATCAGTGTGTGACTAACCTGCTTGTCACACTTCTGCTGGAGATGTCCTGCGACCATCCTCTCATTCTTCCTCTCTTACCTTCTTTCTTCCTTGATCTGGACTGGTTTCCTCATACACTGGTCTCTCAGGATTGTCTATCACTGGTAGCCTGGACTGTTTCCAGGATTGTAAAATGTGTCAGGCCTATTGTAAAAGGCTTAGGATCTTCTCTGGGAATCCTGGGCTCCGGGCACCAGGAAGTCCTATCTTCTGACATGGAGAGTGTGGCATTGCTGGTGTATAGAAAGAGGTTGGATTCATTAACTTCACCTGTCGTTCTTTTATTTTCTTTCTTTGCTTTTCTTCCGAGGGAAATCTTACAGAATGATCAGCATCTTTTGTTCAGCTATGACAGCGACCCATATTCCTCTTCAGAGTTCTGGAGTGGGGAAGGATCCTATGGCTTGTAGGTTGCTTGATGGAATTCTTCTGGCCAGGCCTCCCCCTGCTCATTACTCTTCCTTTTGGGACGCTTCCTCTATGCTTCAATTTTTGGAAAGGTGGCCGGATAACAACATA